>JAFMOC010000008.1:1842500-1910000 GCA_019802505.1 Corydoras sp. C115
AATTAGCTTAGAGACTTTGAGAATATAAATGAGAATTTGCGTATAATTTAGGATACTTATAGGCTGTAGAAATGTGTGGGGGAATGTCTTTAAAAAAAACTTTGAGAAGATGTGTTTACAAATGTACTTGTAGGTTTTAAGAATGTGTGTGAGAATGTGAGTATGGTTTGTAAGAGAATGGGCTTACGGACTCACTCTGAGAAACGGAACTATCCCATCTCGGGCTATGGCCTGCAGAAGGCGTGGGGCTCCTGTCAAGCTCTGAAGACCTGCGCCACAGGTGGAGAAGAAGGAACCAAAAACGATGACCCATGGAGATGGCCATGCCAAAGTTCCTATAACTAGATTCCCTCTTACTGCCTCGCCAAATCTATTGAACACACATCCAGACGCAAAACACTTGTAAACTAGCTTGAAAAAGTTATTTTCAGCATATTATTGCCCATTTGAACCTCCTCACACATTAGGTATGAAAAAAAAAAAATCTTACTTATCCCGCAGTACAGTTCCCTCAATGCAGGAACCAAACAGTATAACACTAGACATGTCTGAGAGACACAGTTAGGAGAACATAATCATTTAGATCTTTTACAGTAGTAGAATTTTTTATTGTATGATAGCAACAGGCGGTGGCTTAGTGGTTAGCACGTTCGCCTCTCAGCACTAGGGATTCCCGGTTCGAATGCCCATCTGGGTGGAGTTTCCATGTTCTCACCGTGTCTGTGTGGCTTTCCTCCGGATTCTCCGGTTTCCTCCCACAGTCCAAAAATATGGATGAAGTCAATTGATTTCTCAAAAATTGCCCCATATAGAGTGTGTATGCGTGCGTGTCTGTGTGAGTGAGTGTGTGCCCAGCGATGGATTGGCGCCCAGTCCGGGGTGTATCTGCCCAGCGCCCGAAACGTTCTCCCCTGGATGGGCATGGGGATCCCCACCGCGACCCTAATATAGGATAAAGCGTAAGATAATGAATGAATGAATGAATGATAACTACACAATAAATCTGATTCAAAATAACTGTGATGGACAGTAACATAGTACTAATTCGGTTGGATTTTTTATGTAGGAGAGTAATTTAAATACTTTACTTTAATACTTTAATTCATTCATTCATTATCTCCCACTTTATCCTCTATTAGGGTCGCGATGGGGTTTCCCATGCCCATCCAGGGGAGAACATCTCAGGCGCTGGGCAGATAGACCCAGGACAGGGCGCCAATCCATCGCTGGGCACACACTCACACACACACACACACACACTCTATATGGGGCAATTTTTGGAGAATTCAATTGACTTGATCCATGTTTTTGGACTGTGGGAGGAAACCGGAGAACCCGGAGGAAACCCACGCGGACACGGGGAGAACATGGAAACTCCACCCAGATGGGGATTCGAACCGGGAATCCCTAGCGCTGAGAGGCGAACGTGCTAACCACTAAGCCACCGTGCCACCTAATACTTTAATACTTTACTAATTTTAAATATGAATAATTGAAAAATGAAATAATTAAAATTTTAATAAAACTTTAATAATTTTTATTAGCAATATGTACTGTCAATCTTAGTCTTACTTTTAAACTTTACTAAGCATTACTAATTATGCATTTTCTAAGACAAAAAGAAAAGGAAATGAAAAATTAATTTCATTTCTAGCTTGTGTTATACAAGGTAATTAGTAGTGTACAAACATTTAAGTGCTTTTATTAATTTTTTCACTGTAATGAGACTTGGAATGTAACTCTATTTTGATACTCTATCAACCACTGAAAATGTTTATTGAAGAAAAATCAACTCCGTAAACTGTAGTGCATAATTTGAGCGATAATGTTTTGGAGTATCTGTGCATATATGGTTGGGTTCCATGTGTAAGGATACAGATAAAAGATGTGGTGCTAATTGCCAAGATGGTGCCAACAGGAATAGATTTCTGAGCATCTCGTAAATCACCAGATCGATTGGAACCTGCCATGATCCCTGTTACATAGAGATTACACAGAGACATAACATCAAGCTACTGACAATATTAGAATCATATGCCTGTACATTTACCATATGATTTGTATATTAACATTACTAACATGCATGTTTCTACAAGGAACATTTGCATACATAGTTACTATTTGCTATATGTCATACTAATGTCATTGGTCCAAAATATTTGCAGTAAAAGACAATATAAAATGAAAAGTGTTAACCAAAATAAATTGTAATATTTAAACATATTTTACTTTTGGGTGTCCAAACAGCATATGGATTTTATATTACAATAACGCATACATTTTCAAAAAAATGGCAATGTTTAAAATCAGTGCATTGCGACTGACCTGTGACAGAAGGAAAGTAGATTCCAACCAGGAGTGTAAAGAAAGTAGTGATGTCAGCAAGCACATACTTTTTAGTGTTAGTAGGAATGGCATCCACTTCACTCACAGACTGAAGGCCCACCTTCTCTATAAAAGAACCCTTTTCCATATAATTCCCAAACAGGTTCTCTGATAGAGTAAAAGAAAAAAAAGACAGAAGGTGACCATATAAATATATAAATTGCACCTTTGGAAATGAAAAAAGAAAACATGATATGATTTGTAGTGTGTCTGTAGGCTCTACTCTGTAAAGCCTGTAAGCCTGGACTTACACAGTGCAGTGTTTTACTATTTAACTTTGTGTGTGTATACCTTTCAATATACCACTGGTGACCCCAGGGATGCCCTGTATTTCTGTCACATTGTTGCTTGCAAAGTAGCTGTCACATGTGGCATTGAGCAACTCAGAGTCACAAAAAAGACTCCAAAGTTTGGTAGTCACAGTGCCATTGTCCTTCTCAATCACCTTGGCACACACGTCAAAGCCCTTCCACACCAGAGTCCGATTCCCAAGTACACACACTCTGAAATAAACATATATAAGAGTCCCATTTAGCTGAATCACACTGAATCACTTGCTGTTTATATTCATTTGTTTTTCTGTTTATGATACATGATTTAAAAAAATGTAGCATATTGTATATCATGCAATGATTGGAATGTAAATTGTGAAGAAATGTCATGGTGGCATGGTGGCTTAGTGGAGTTTCCATGTTCTCCCCGTGTCTGCGTGGGTTTCCTCCGGGTTCTCCGGTTTCCTCCCACAGTCCAAAAACATGGATCAGGTCAATTGAATTCTCAGAATTGCCCCATATAGAGTGTGTCTGTGTGAGTGAGTGTGTGCCCAGCGATGGCTTGGCGCCCTGTCCTGGGTGTATCTGCCCAGCGCCTGAGATGTTCTCCCCTGGATGGGCATGGGGAACCCCACCGCGACCCTAATAGAGGATAAAGCGGGAGATAATGAATGAATGAATGTCATGGCTGGAAAAATAACTCAGCCAATCAGATTTAAGGACTGGAACTACAAGCTTAAAAAATGAATTTAACTCAAAAATAGGGAATACTTAAATAAGTGACATCATGAATATTGTAGAAAGTTAGTTAGGTTAAATTATGACGAATGAGTTCCAGTGTAAAGAACTGTAAGTGTTAAATGTAGAACTCTACTGAAATCTTTCAAATTTTTTTTGTAGAAAAGGCAAGCAAGTGAGCTGTGGATACTTACGGAAAGACAGGAGGTTCGATTGCACTCTTAATGACCCCAGCGTAGACAGCAAGGATAGAGCAAATAACACAGGCCAGGAAGACCAGCGCTAATTTATTAACATACTTTACACCCACAAACACCACAATCGACATGAAGGTCAAAACTATAGAGCCATATACTCGCATGTTATTTAACATGGCTGCCTCTGCTTCTGGGCCCTCTAAACCCTCCATCTTAAAAAATGCTGCTTGTGGTGCGATATAGATCTGAAGAATAGAAAAAGACCGGGGACAAAGAGAACAATGTAAGAGAGAGAGGTGAATAGGAAGAAAACTTTACATACTAAATCAATTATTAGTTTTTTTGTTTTGTTTTTGTTTTTTACATTTCTGCTAAAATTATACATGGTAAAAAAAAAGTCTGTTGGGACACAGTAAGCATATCAGGGGACGAAATTAAAGGGCAGTTAACAATTATCAGATTTTGTTTCATTCTGCCTCATTTGTGCTAACTGAACCTAACAAATGTGGAATTGAATGCCATAGTGATATACGTTGATGTTACTTAATATAGTCTAACAGTAGCAGGAGGTATGCTATGGCTTACTACATTTTAAGGTGGTGAGCCTTAAATATTACACAGCTGGTTAAACTCATGTAAAATTAAACTGTAAGAAATTTTGAGGAAAGGAATTAATGGAAAAAGAATATGCTTTTATGATTTAATGAGTGCCCACACATGTGCATGCTTGGACAGCTAGTTGTCATGGTGACCTGTTCATTATATCTCCAAGGTTACAGTTCAAGTATAATCTTGAAAAAAAAGCTAAGCACTGTTAAATGGAATTCTCTTTTTTATAATAGAGAAGGTTTCGGACCATGCTCTAATAGAACTCATTTCCCAAAAGCCCAGATAGTAATAACTGTGTTATGAATGTGTGTGTCTAAAACTATGGTACAGTTTAACTACTTTCATCAGATTTACTAATAAAGTACTTCCTCGAATATGTAAAAAAATCAAACAAAAAGAGAAAAAGGATATTTAATTTTGTAAAAATATATAATATAAAAAAGAGTCATGTTTAACATAATATAAACTACTTAAATTAGGACAATAAGCTTGACAATTAACTTGTATTCATACCAGCAAGATTTCAATACAGCCCAGGATGTACATAGCTCCTGCAAAGGTGGTTCCCAGGTAGAAACAGATGCCAACAGCACCACCAAACTCAGGGCCAAGTGAACGAGAGATCATATAATAAGACCCTCCCGCTGTTAAGATGCACACAAACACATGATTAAGCAGTCTTTTTAATGATATGTCAATATACTACAAGTCTACCAAAAAAGACCCTCTAGCAATGACTGACAACGTGAGAATCCAGCAATTTTCATCACATCAGCAGGTGATACAAAGGCTGTTATTGAAATGACTAAATTATAGGCTTGTAGACACATAAATACAGCTTTAAAGACATTACTGTCTGCCCCTTTTCACAAGACACCATCACCCATGCTATTATTTTAGGGTTTAACTGGTTATCAGTATACAGTAGTCAATGGTACTGTGCAAATAAGAAAAGATGCAGTCACTTACCTGGTACTACTCCATTAGTAGCAATAGCACTCATGGAGATTGCAGTTAACATGGTCTGAGTAAACAAAGCAACAATGTATGAAAAAGTTTAGAAGAAATTTGATTATCAATGATGATATATGATGATATAACAGGTCATTAATTTAAAATGTAATTGTTTAAATCAAATGTAAATTGTTAACAATTTTAAGGTATGTTGATAATCTCAATTGTGCCATCAAATTTTAGTCAGGTGCCTCGGAAAGTAGACTTTTTCATGTAATATTTTTACTATAAGCAACATGCAACCATTATATTAGAAAAAAAAGAAAATAAAAATTGGTTGTCGTTAATGTTTTAATTAATTTTCAATGTCTGCCATGTGAAGTGATGTGAGGTCGGTGTATGAGACTGTAATCAGGCTTAATTAGTAATAAGTACTGTGCTTAAGCTCCAACAAGCACTGATAAAACCCTCCTTGTTTGTGACCCATCAAATGAAACTCAGCAATAACTAACCCACTTTTACTTAATTATTACCTTTGAAGAATTTAATATATAGTTTTTAACACATCTATCTCATTAAAAGTACCACATTATATTGTTACAATAATTCATGTGCTTATAAGCTTATTATATGCGATACCTTGGTAATTATTGTTTTAAAAGCTAAAAGCAAAAATGTTCTAATTACACCACACAGGATCAGATAAGGTGCAGCTGTTATTGCAGTCACATTGACCAGGCAAATCCCTTTAAAAGCTATAGTATTAAAGATTTTCTTTTTCTGTTTAGCAATTCATCAAGGGCTCTTTCTCTTTACTCCAGCTCTGTCGGACCCTGTGCATTTTGTGGTTGTACTTATTTAGTTTAAGTTAATCACCTTCAGCTGCTTGTTTCTGTTAATTATTACTTCTGTGTTTTCACTGGTCTTGTGTTTTTAATTAAGCCAACTGTTAGCTTCTCACTTTCTCTAGAGTAAGCATTCTATAACTATTAAGCTTTTCACTCTGTAAGGATTTTAAATCTTTAGACCTTTTCCATGTGTTTATGTAATTAGGTAATCTCCAGTATGTTTGATTATTCATGGATTTTTTGTATGTTTGGCTGGTAGGTTTTCATTTCCTGCTTGTTTAATTCTAATCTTGCCACTTGCCTAGTCAAATCACCTTTCAGGATTTGCCCTGAATTCCCAGGTCCTTCTAGCATCCTTTTTTTTGAGTTTACAATTATGATATAATATATCTGTGACCCTTTAATTATACTATATAGTACCCTTTAATTATACATTTTTATTTTATACTTATACATTTTGTCACTTTGTTAACGCTTATATTTACAGTGAAATTCAAATGAGATTTTCTTCTTGCTTATAGTTTACAGTAGATTTTAAAGACACTTTAAAAAGGGAAACAATAGGAGAAACTCTCGTTTATTCTATGGAAGATATACATCAGGGGAATTGAAGATGTTAAATTGCTCATATGTTTGTCTGCTGACTCAGAATTTTGCTTTATGAATCCTAAGATAAGTTGCCACATCCTCCACAACCCTAATTAGTATCGGTGGCTTTGAAAATCAATGACACAATGGATTGTCCTCCATGACAGCATTTCTCAATGAATGTCTCATTCGGCCTCATCTGTTAGACATGATTACTCACAACTAGTGAATCTAAAAACAAATTTGCTGGTATGTGCCTTAGCAAGCTAAAAGCAAACTGCGGGCTAAAAATCATAAGCGTAGTTACCAGAGGAAGCACATACATATAACCTAAGTACCGTAGTCAACTAATTTCAAGGTGTGTGTTGTCTGGCTGTTACTTAGCAACAGAGAGGCGGCAGGCTCACTTAGCTGACAATGAATACTTGTTGACACAAATGAACGGCAAAAGTGAAACTAGACATCCTGCCAAAGCAAAATGTTCAAAAACAATGAGGTTGTTTGAGGTCAATGAGAGCTGAAATAAATGAATGGTTTAAAAAAAAAAAATAAAACTAGCAATGTTTGAGTGTTCTAAAGGCAAGCAGATTTTAATTTTGTATTGGCATTTAAATTCTATCGATCATATTAAAATCTGAGATGGCACAGTATTTTATTGGTATAAAATTGTAATGTTTCATTCAGCTGGTAAAATTTTGTTTTGATAGAAGAACCCTGTCTTCATTTATAGTATATTTCTTCTAAATATGCGTTTTTTTATGCAAATATGTATAAAGTTGAGTCATGTATGTTGCTTCTGTTTGACTCGAAATGAAAATCTAAATGGAATAAGAAATTCAGCTTTTTGCTGTTGCTATGAGAAACATGCTAGTGTGAGTGCTTACAGGTTTCTGATGACGCAAATTGTCTGGCTGGCTTCAATGCAAAGACAGCACATATGCTTGTATTAAGCCATGGCACAAGGCATGGGATCATGAGATATTTAGATACAATGACCACTGTTTATGTCCATTGTCCATAAAAAATAAGTTACTATTCTTCCATAAAGAATAATATAGTCTTTTTAAAAACCCACTGGCCTTGTGGTAAATCATTCATAGCCTCAAACCATTCTTTAAACATTCTTTAATGTCTTACATTAAATACAATTCAGATTTTCCAAATGTAAAAATTATTTAAATAAAAATCACCACTTATGCTCCTGCCTTATATCTAAAATCTTGATCTGGCTTGATTAAGTGTTACTCATTTAGCATATTTCTAGAGTCAAAAATATAACATATAATTAACCACACATAACCACAGATGCAAAAGCTTCCGTTAACACCAAATGACAAGTATATTATGAACTGCAAATTAAGAATAAACATTATGCAATGAGTGTTTCCGTTTTATTACAGTATAATGATGCTGACACAAATTGTCCTGTGTAAATTATCAGTTCCAAATAAAGCCTTTTTGTGTGGAATAGTCAGCTATGAACCTATAATTATTGAAGAAATAAAGATAAATTGGGTTATATTTATGCCTTATAACTTACAGTATAAAATTTTAAAACCTCTTAAAACATCTCAGTGTCTCCTACACAGTCTTTAAACAGTGTATTTTACTATACAATATTTGTAAAATCGACTTGCATACATAATGATAAAATATTTGTTCTACAGGTGTTATACATAGTACATAAGATTATTATGTAGGTCCAGTAGGAAAAGTGTTCATGATCCACATTATGGGTTTTGAAAGTTAATAAGCATGTTGGGCTTCTTCTTTATATATAATGATATGATACTGTTGGGAGATCATGGAGATTAAAATTTTGCAAAAGTAAAATTCCATCAGAGAAATATTTTTTTTTGTTCAAAACTCATCCCACTTCTTAATTATACAGGAACAATGTCAAAACAACTGGAACTTTATGTGCCAAAATAATAGGCTGGGATTACATAAAAAAAATCTTGCACAAAACAAAACAACAAACAAAAGTTAAATGTAATCAGGCAAAGACAAACGTGTTTATATTTAAAATTACATTTAATTATGTAGATTTTTTTTATTTAAATATATATAAAGGTAAAATAATGAATGACCGATAGAAAGCTAACAAAAATACATATTCTTAAAAATCAATTAAAGGCTGAGCGTTGATCATTTTAAGTTGACAAAAAATTTCATATATTGACTATGAATCAAATAAGAAATAGCTATAAATCATAAATTAATTCATTTATCTACTACACAGTTGGTACCTGCAAAGGTTTTAAAATATTTGGTAGATGTCTTAGTTAAATTAGGCCATAGTGAGACTGATGGATCTGAAACAGCGGTCACAGCTCGAAAAAAGATTTGTTAATTTACTTGATGTGCTGAATCATCCACATTTAAGTGGGAAAGTGTGAAATGCATTGGCTCCCCAGAATCAAAAGTCAATGATCAGCTGGATAATTGGTGAAGTATGAAATACAGCAAGTGAATTTCAAGTGGATCCAAGATCCATGTCTGATGAATCTCAGAGGAGCCTGACGAGCCACTTCTAATCATAAGCTTCATGACTAACACATTTCCTGACACTCTTTAAAGGAGAAAATATGAGCTTAAAATAGCCATTCATTCTCTAATTATATTTTCAACCTCTAACTAGGTGGTTCATCTTTTCAGTATGACTTATTTGATTAAAATGGCTTTTCAACTTTCCACTGCTTTGTTCAGATACCTTTCCTTTCTCTCTGACTGACAGTGGTTTTTCTTTAAGTCCTCAAGGGACCAGATTTGTTTATCAATAACTATCTAACAAGCACAACTGGGATGTCTTTAGGAGTTAGGAATGAATAATTAACTCAAATCACAGTTAAAAATAATAATATAATAATGTAATTAGTGTTCTTGATTTAAATCCTATTATTAATTTGATATAAAGATGCTAGTCTATGAATTTAAAAGGTGCCAGAAACTGAAATTCAGTTCTTCAGGCTTAAAATACATGCAGATAATTTTCAAATCACACTCGATTCATATATTCTCACATTAAAATAACTTAAATAATTAAAAATGTCAACGATTCTAATTTAAACAGAATCAGAAAAGATTTTTAAGCTTTAAACTACCTTTTTTATTATAAAAAATCATAATTTCATAATTATCAATTTGTACATACATTTCCATAAAGATTGATGCAGTAACCTACACTTAAACTAGTCATCAACAAAAATGATTCTAATCAATTATAAGGTGCCTAATGTACTTTGTCCCGGGAAAGATTCTTAGACAAGCAAAACATCACTAAGTCTCCAAATCAGATTTGCAGCATGAATAGAAATTTTAAGTCACATGTCTCTTAGTTATCAGTGTCATTTATAGCTAAAGATATTTCTAAAAACATTTAATATGAAATACACAATGTGTTAAAAGTTGGGCATGAGACTGAAACAAAAATTAATAGATTGGTGGTCCTATTTTTGAAAAGTGCAAAAAATAAGGGTAATGCCTGTAAGAGTAGAGAATATTCTGTGTGACTCTGGGTGATGGGTGGCTTACCGTCGAACAGCACATAAGAACAATGATGAAGGCCTCAATAACTCCTCCAATTCCTACCATCCATGTCATCCTTAAAAACAGAATCACACCCAGAATATTTTGCATACAAGGGAAATAGACTCCCATCAGGGTGCCCATTTGAGGTGCCTGTGAACATAAACAAAAAAATCACTTTATTTAATTTATATAAATATTATTGCAATAATTCATTTAATATATTTAATTTCTCAAATTTGTGCCTATATGAGGAAACCAGATTTTTTACATTACACTACAAATAAAGCTGAATGATAAAGATAAAACAGTGTATCAGGTTGTACAAATTCAAAGTCTATAATTTTGGGATGGGAACTTAAGATTTGTGAAAAAAGTGTTGCAAAAAGTCTTCTTCAGTAAGGTACTATAAATTACTGGATGTTATAATATAAGCTGATATATTAAATTAAATATATTATTATAAATGCACAAAATATTTTGTGTGTTAGGTAGAAATTAAATCAGAAAATTTGTGATATATATTGAACAAAGGCGTATAATGGAAATAAGACTAAAGTATAAATTTCACTATTGTCTCTAAGTATTACCAGCACTTAAAAAAATCTACAGTAGGCTACAAGAAAATAATCATGTGATCAATAAAATCAACTTTGCATATAAAGGGTAGAAGGATTTGCCTTTACTTAGTTTTAATGTAATTATGTTTAATTACAAAAAAATAAGAACCTGAGAAACTAACACAGTGAGAGCTGTTCTGTATGTAACCACCTATTTATGGATATAAAAAAAAATACTTAATGTAAAGTACAATTATCTCAATTAACATACTAACCCCAAAGAAATGTGAAATTGAACTCATTGTAAACATGATGAGTCTTATTTTACGACAACTCGGTAGCTACATCCAACTTACAAACTGATACATAAAAGACCAAGGTGGAACCCATGAAGAGATTACAGCAGATGGCAAACTGAGAAGTAGAACACCCACCTCTGAAGTATGTAATTAACTTGACATACATATAAACTACATAACACCTGTTATTAAATCCAACACAGTTCTGTTAATTAAAACAGAAAGAAAGGATTTGGCTGCAATGATTCATTTGATCATTAATGCAATACACAGCAAAGCAGACATGAGGTCTGGACATCTGAAATCTAATAAGAAAATGATGTTAGATGACAGATTTCAGGATGTTGATGCTTCAGTCCTCCAGAAAACAGATGGGTATGAATTTATAACACTTTTTTTTGTTTTTAATTAAACTCAGTAACACATTTGTGTATTTTTGTGTATTTTTTTGAATTGCTGTTTATAGATGTGTTTGTAGTTTATTTGTTGCTCAGATTGTATTATTGGCCCTTTAAGAACAAATATTCTTTTACCTACTTTTGAAAATGCAAATAACAAACATATTCCAATGAAAGTTTTTTTTGTTATTCTTTGTAGCAACAATAAAAAAGGAGCCCCAAGTGAGATTGCTAATCTTTGTATGATAAAAAATACACAGAGCTGAAACTTGGGGTATGCAAATATAGAAATATGTTTAATTCCGATTACATGTTACATTTTTTATTTAATGTTTCATGTTTGGACTTTTAATTTTAATTATGTTTGAATTACGTTTCTTCTTTACACCTAAAGAACTACTACTACTACTACTCAAATATGCTATAGTTAATTCTAACTTATTAGCATTTTGACTGTAAGCATGACTGTTTAACAGAGGAAGTTCTGGAACATTTCTTCCAGGAGACTCCCAACAGTATTTCTGTATTTGGCACCATTATAGACCAAGCTGGCCAAAAGCTATTGCTTTGTCACCATGGTGGCCAAAATGAGTTCTCATTATCAAACAGGCGGTGTATGAGGCAGGTGAGAATGTCTGATTCAACAGTATTTGGCAGGGGTCACTCATTCTCTCCACATGTCAGGGGAATTGAGGCCATCATAGCCTCCTCGTATTCAATTTACTCTTTCAGTAACTGGAGCAGGTGTGCAATCAATCCTGTGTTCATGTGTGCCATTGTGTGTATGTGTGTGTTCTGAAAGTGTGCACACCAGCATGTGAGATTAGAATTTTCCCTGGGGTATCCCCAAGCTGCATGAGACTTATGTACTATCGCTACAGCAAACCACACCAGATGTGCAGAGGGCCTTTGGGATTGATGGCATAAGATCCTGGTTGTGTGGGCTCAGGTGCCTCAGCCCAATGTAACAACATACAGTTGCCTGGCATCTTAAAACCGTGCACCCTGGTGCTCTGCCATCCTGTGCCACTTTGCATCGGACACCATGTCCCCCAGGTTGCACTGGCCAACCTGTCCAGCTGTGGGCCCCAGATGTGCTGCAATTAGATGCAAGGGATGTTTTTACATAATGGCACTGCAACTTATACAATTAAAGCTTTAATGTAATATATATATATATATATATATATATATATATATATATATATATATATATATATATATATATATATATATATATATATATATATATATATATATATATATATATATATATATATATATATATATATATATATATATATATATAGTATTTAATAATATAGTATAGTATTCATTACTTTGGCTTATTTAAAATGATGTTTTTAATTCCATTTTAAATGATCTAAACAATTCTTTCTGGTAACTGAATAAGCAACTTTAAAATTTCTAATAAAACACGATATTTAGACAATGGTAATACACTGATAACCTTCATTTTTTGTGGTTGACTAAAGATTAGAGTGGCTGCTCTGAAGTGTGGGAGTACTACTGTTATTAACAGAGCAAAAAGCATCATCTAGCATGGCACACTCATACAGCTCTTCATTATCAACACTATTTAATAATAAATAGGGCATCTGCTCTTGAAACAGCTTCAAGGCTATATGCACTGTGCAGTGTGATTGGTTATCTGGGGTGCTTGTGCCTTTTGTCAGCTCTATCTAGTCATTTTCCATTGACCTTTCTAATCAACAACACCTTTCCCTGCAAAACTGCTGTTCTCTGAATATATTTCCTTAATGCACCATTTCAAGTGAATTAGAAACCTGAGGATATAGAATAGAAAATAAAAGAAAAGAACTGCACTAACCATCTTATCTGGCACCAGCAATCATGCTGTTGTCATGCTGAGATTCAAATTCTCACATGCTGTTTCTGCATGCTCTTAGGTTTTGTTCTATGTGTAAAATTAGGTGAATTTGTGTTTTTAGTAAACTTCTTCATGATAGAAGTGACCTACTGCAAAATATGCATCAGTTTTTATTCATTCATGCAATAAATGTACAGGTTTCTTTAGTAATTGCAAGAAACCCCACACAGGAAACACGTTAAACACATACATACAGACAAAATTCTGCATTGTATAAGTTCTGCGTTAATAAACAAGTGCCAGCAACAATATGTGATTAACATGTGGAACTTGACATGAGCCAGCATTTTTGCTTGTTTATGTGCATGCTTATGATCACATTTTGCATATTGTGGTCACTGATCCAAAAAGGGCATATGGTCAGGGAATAATATCACGTCACCTCTCAGACCAAAACAACATGTCATTTTTTTAAGCCACCTCACAACTCCTGTGTGGATTAAAACATGTTTTTTCTCAAACCAAGCCTAAATCTATTGTGTTACTCAGCTTTACTGTAAGGACGAAATCTCTATCTTAAGGTAATTATCCACTCGTTGAAGCATGCAGTCTGGGCAACGCGACATGACATGACATTAATCAAGGCACTGCGGGTGAATTTTAATGAGGTGGTATTAGACGTATGGGAAAAAGGACTATCTACAGTTGAAAACATGATAGAGCTGAGAGCAGATCATCGCCTTCTTTTATTAGAAATACATTTCACTATGCCGGTACTTAAAGTTTATGAAGTTCTACAATTATATTTTACAATTCATTCTTTGCATGGTTACACTCTAGTTGATTTTAATATTTCAGTAAACAGTATGTGAGATATTTTATATATCTTATATTATCTATAGTATATATAGATAATTTGACGATGACATTACAGCCATTGGTTGATAATGTTAATTGGTTGATAAGTTATTTCACAAAACATGTTTGTACATGTAAAGGGTAAAGTTTCAAACTTTAGTTTTGAAAAGTTTGAAACTGCAATTCATGTTGCAAAACAGGCCCAGAACATAATACTACCACCACTATGTTTCATATATAGAATAAGGGGTTATATGCAGAAATGCAGTTTTTCTTTCTTTAAACCTAAGTCTTCTCATCAAAAGTTGCTTCTTTGATTTAATCCATCATAGAAAAGAGGAGTAAAGGCACTGCTTCACGTGATGCTTAACACCTCTTTATTGATTAATTCACAATAATGCATGCCCTCTGTTGCTTTAAGCTTTACTACACAATGTCAGTGTGAGACCAAAAATTAATATGATGATAAAATTAAATTAAATATAGTTCAAACTCAGTTAGGTAGTTTTAAAAAAAATGACAATAAATAAACTAAAATAGAAAGACAAGATAGCTTGTCAAAATGTTGAGTGCAATGAATGGAACATCCTGCATTACTCGGTACGAAGAACCAAGAGCTGAAATGCACTGACTGACCCTCATAAAATGGAGGCTGATTGGAGAGCAGCTGTTTTACTGGTGAGCTAATTAACTTCAAGACAAGATTGAAAACTAAGAGAAGATTAGACTTCTCCCTTTTAATCTTCTCCTGCTTTGAACAAATCCTTCTCCCTTTTTCTCTGACTTTTTGGCTTTGCAGCTAACAATTGCCATATTCTGGTCTGTATTTCAATGCTTCCACTTCAAAGTAGCTATGAGTCATCTACAACTCATTGGGAGAAAAAAGGAGATATTGGACATTTCTGTCAAGAATCGATCGACTACAATTCAGTTTTGCTGCACTTTGCATTTTTTAATGAAAAACGTGGACATTTTAACCAATTAAACTTTCATTCATTCATTCATTATCTTACGCTTTATCCTATATTAGGGTCGCGGGGGAGGGGGGGGGGGTTCCCCATGCACATCCAGGGGAGAACATCTTGGGCGCTGGGCAGATAGACCCAGGACAGGGCGCCAATCTATCGCTGGGCACACACTCACACACACAGACACACTCTACATGGGGCAATTTGGAGAACTCAGTTGACTTGATCCATTTTTTTGGACTGTGGGAGGAAACCGGAGAACCCGGAGGAAACCCACGCAGACACGGGGAGAACATGGAAACTCCACCCAGATGGGGATTCGAACCGGGAATCCCTAGTGCCGCACCCAATTAAACTTAAAACACAAATACATTTGTATATAAATATGATTAAAAGACTGTTATTTTGGATTTATTTTATTGACATTTCCATGTATTTCTGAAATGGTTAAAGCTGTTAAATAATAGGGCTCAAAAATTGTCTAAAAATAGTCTTATATAAGGATCTTACCTTAACCGGTTTCTTGCGGGAACCCTCATTGTTTTCAGCCTCCTCATGCTCCTTGCTGCCCTGAGGCAAGTTTGAGTAGTTGGCAAGGCTGCTGAGCAAAGAAGAAACCATGGGACTGGTGTCCATCTCCTCCTAAACCACAAACACAAACAAAAAGATGATTGGGGTAAGTTTTTGGCATCAGCTTTTGTTAACAAACATGAAATTAAAAATCTGTCAATAGTATACAATACCATAATACAGAGCTGCAATGTTTCTAACATTATGGTATTATGAAATTTTTATTTACTTAGGTTATGTAAAATTACACTGTTAAGTGTGCATACCTCAAAGAGTGCCATGTGCTTGCCATCATACTGCTGGGCCTTTTCTGGATCACTGCTATTGATAAAAGGACTGCTTTCCTTTGGATTTCCATCTCCTGACGAAGATAAAGTATGCAATAAGTCCATGTTACCTGAACATAAAATCTTTATGTCTAGATCATCTAACATTTACAGACATACAGTATATCATAGGTTATTAATTCATATTTCCTAGACCATAGAGGGCTGATTAAAATGTATTGAACATAAGGTGTATTTCTGCTAATAGCCTGCAGGTTATCCATACAGCAACCAGACAAATGATTTAGGTTGCTCTATAGCTATTTATAGGAAAGCTGCTACCATCTAAAACTACCACAGATACATTTACATGCATACACAATATAAACTAAGGCTGTCAGATTGAACTCGAATATATTTAGCATAAAGCACAAGTCAAAACAACTTATCTACAAGGTGGTGTCATCACCATTAGAATAGGACTCATGACCCAGCTGGAGGAAACGACACTGGGCACCATCACTTCAGGATGAGTGGTCCAAACACATTTTGGTTTAAGGGGACATGGTTTGTGTAAGCAGTAAATTGGAAATGATTGTCTCAAACCTTCAATGCTACTCAGCATTTAGACAAAATATTTCTTCTGGTGCTAATTTGGGAAATTATTTGTGGTTAATAGATTCAGTTGATAAAACAAAGCATGTTACCAACAGTTACATTTAAAATAAGTGCATTGTTTTTAATAAGACATTTATTTCCAACACATTGCTTTTTTTACACTATGTGCTTTGGCAACTCACTGCCAAGGTCAGTTGGCTAACATTTTGTTCTTGAAAGTACGTTTTTGTGCAGTATGAAACAGAGAAAAGGAAAGAGACACTGAAAAGGAAAGCATGATTCAACATAATGTACACAGAATAGAAATATTTTTGCAAAAGCAGGATGTATAGAGTACATAGAGTAATTAGAAGCACAGTAACATATTGTGTATATATGTATATGGGTGCCCAAATAAAGGTTTAGTAAATACACTGTGAAAAGATGAAATAAGAAGATTAAGGTGAAGATGCTTAGGCAGTCTAAAAAGAAAAGGTAGTTTATTAAAAACTTTTCAAAGATGCATGCACAGTATGTCAACATGAGTTTAACAAGACAGTGATGTTAAAAATGATAAAATTAGCAGTTAGACCACTGATGTTCTGTTGGTAAAACACAGGATTTAATACTAAATGCAGCAAAACAGATTGTGATGTGATGTAATTTGCAGTTAAATATATCAAAAATTATATTGAATCAATCATAAGTAATATATTTTGTGTCTGTACATTAATGGATTGGCAACCGGTCCTGGGTGTGCCGAGTGCCTAAAACAATCTCCCCTGTATGGGCATGTGGTACTAAGATAATGAGATGAGATGAGTGACATATTGAAATATATGTTTTTTTTATGTTTTAGCATAATTTGTTCGAGACTTCATTGTTGTTCTAGAGTCACTTAATGCTTGAAACAAAAACTATTAGAATGAAAAAAAAAAAACTTCACCTATATGCTGTAATATAAAATACATAATTGTAAACAGATTTCATGAATTCTGTGTCGTTGACTGATGGACACTTATGCTTAAGAATCTTTTTAGCACCTCCCATCAGTTTGTCACAATACTTAGCATGAATACATTTAGCTTTACTATGCAAGGCTTTTGGAAAGTGCTGAGAAAGAATGTAGGTTTACAGGTTTAAAGCTAATGAATTACAAAGACAAAAGGGATTGTAGTGGAGTTTTTTTCACTCGTGAACACTTCATATTTACTTTTAAAATGAATAGACAACACCATATTGACTAACTGTCTCTCCTAGATTTTGAAAGCTGTACTTAGACCTGTAGCTGATTTAACAGACCACTAGCTTATCAAACTGTCAAAGAAAAATAATTTGAACCCTAGAGAAAAAAGCACTGTGAGGTAATGTAGCAGAGGAATATGAGATATAGCAAACAGTCCCTAATAACTGAAAAGCATTTTATAGAAACTGCAAATAAAGGTTCAAATTAAAGGCAGGCTGGAGGGTTTTTTTCCGGCTACCGTGCTTGTACTGGAGAGGAAGAGGCAGAGAAAGGGAGAGAGAGAGATAGAGAGAAAGACAAGCAAAGAGCAGAGCGAGCAATAGCGAGGGAGGCTGAAGGAGAGCAATATTCATGTGTGTTCTGTTGTCCTAATTTGTGATGATGAATTGGGATATTTTGTAATTTTCTCTCATAGTCTGGATGTAAGAGTATGTGTCAGCTTCAATTTTTCCTCTACCCAGACACCACTAAACTCTACAGCTGGCCTTACTGACAGCACATTATCTGAGGAAATTCAATAAATTAATGAGAGTTAATAATGCCACTGTTGTTACAGGCTGGACCTTCACCGTTCCACAAATGCTCATCTTGATAAATGCAAACATTTTCAGAAACCCCTAATATGTAGAAAGCCTTCTAGAAGAGTGGCACCTGTTAGAGCTACCAAGGAAACAATAACTCCAATATAATACCTATCTATTTTAAAGGGCATATCATAAAGGTTTCTGTCGGAGTAACTTGTAGGTGGAGGCGGCACGGTGGCTTAGTGGTTAGCACGTTCGTCTCTCAGCGCTAGGGATTCCCGGTTCAAATCCCCATCTGGGTGGAGTTTCCATGTTCTCCCCGTGTCCGTGTGGGTTTCCTCCGTGTTCTCCGGTTTCCTCCCACAGTCCAAGAAACATGGATCAAATCAATTGAATTCTCCAAAAAATTGCCCCATATATAGAGTGTGTCTGTGTGAGTGAGTATGTGCCCAGCGATGGATTGGCGCCCTGTCCTGGGTCTATCTGTCCAGCGCCCGAAACGTTATCCCCTGGATGTGCATGGGGAACCCCACTGCGACCCTAATAGAGGATAAAGCAGGAGATAATGAATGAATGAATGAATAACCTTGTAGGTGTTCAAATACTTTTGTCCATATAGTGTACTAATGTATATTACCAGAATATTAATGGTTGCAAAGAATTGGTCTTAGTGGAATTACAATGCTCATGTACGTTTTCTCTCCACACAGGAGATGATTTCCCACACAAAATATAGATTAATCACATACAGCTGGAGGAATAGCACTTAAAAATCAACAAGTCAAACATGACATGAATCGAACTGCTGTTTCACCAAAGAAATGCTGTGCATCAAAATGTCCAAATGCATATTTGCGCATATATAGCACCTAAGTGTGATTGGCTTGAGCGACAATTACTAAAGTGTGGATAGTCTGAGTGCAAGGGTTAATATGTACTGAAAATATAGGGAAAAAATAAAATAAAACTTATCATTGTGCATGAATAGTTTGAGCTTTTAATACAGAATGAATGTGGTCTACATTATATAAAATACATTATAGATATATAATTTCTATTTTTTTCTGGCACTTTGTGTTTCACAAATGCAACTATATGGGTCTAGAGTTTATGGGGTGGTAAATGCTGTGACAGAACAGTGGAATTTTTGAATAACAGCTGATGGAATTCATTTATCAAATACACCTTTAATGTTCACACTTTTAATGCATAGAGATATTGATCTTTATATGTGTTTTAATTGTCTATAAATTAAGTCGTTGAAACAAATATAAATTAGCTATGATAGCTATGATCAATAATAATTTTTATAATTTTTTATAATAATTTTTTTTGATGAACAATTATTTTACCATATTAACTCACTAGTCATTCACATTATGAATTATGCATGTACTGTACACTACATATATACTACATATTATTTAGTATATAGTTTTTTAATGCTGTGCTTTAAAAATGCCCTACTTTTGAAAATGTAAAATACACATGAGACCAAATTTCCATAGGCATATTCTGCCTCTCCGGGTCCTTGTCTAGCTGAGGTAAATGAAAAACTACAGCAGGACTCACCTCACCGTAGCAGAAGCAGGGCTTTTGTTTCATTCATGAGACTTGACATCATTTTTACACTATTTCAGGAGTCTAACTAGCATCAGCTCACTGTGAGCACAGTGCCACAACCATCTGCCGCTTTTGGCTGCTGATCAAGTGTTAGTTTGGAATTTTACAAATATAAATTATTGAGTAGTATAATGTTAATGACTCATTTATGCCACACCTAATCAAAGACTAGGCTACACAACTGGACTTGCTTGAAATGACTGGATATTCCTTAAGGCTTTAATCCCAGCTAGAGTGTGTCTAATAGGTGAAGACAGATTCCATCAGCTGTATGTGATGTAGCTAGACAGTCAAAAGAAGGCCTGTGGGTAAACACATACACACATGCACTAGATTAAAAGTTACTACAGACGTACGACAGAACTTTAACAGAACTTTTTGGCAACATTATTCATTCATTCATTCATTATCTCCTGCTTTATCCTCTATTAGGGTCGCGGTGGGGTTCCCCATGCCCATCCAGGGGAGAACATCTCGGGCGCTGGGCAGATAGACCCAGGACAGGTCACCAATCCATCGCTGAACATTATGTAAACTCTAAATTATTGTAATTCAGTTTTATCAACTTTTTTATACCTTTTTTATAAATCACATCACATAACATTTAACCATAAAAGTAAACATTCTTGGGAGGCACAGTGGCACATTCACCAAGATTGGGATTCGAACCTGGAATCCACAGCACTGAGTTTCCATGTTCTCCCCGTTTCCACTTAGATTTCCTCTGGATTCCTCACACAGTCCAAAAAACATGGATTCATGGTTAATTGAATGCTCTAAATTGCCGCATATAGTGGGTTTTTGTGTGTTTGTGTGAGTGCGTGTGCCCAGGGCTAGATTGGCTCCCTGTACTGGGTGTATTTGCTTAGTGCCCAAAAAGTTTTCCCCTGGATTGGCATGGGGATCCCCCGCGACCCTGGTAAAGGATTAAGGGGAAGATAATGGATGAATGAATGTAAACATTCCCATAACCATTACTGAGCTTTTTAAAAATAAAAAATAAAAAATATTTTTTTTACCTTTTTTGTAGTCTTTATGCTTTCATATGACAGACAGTTAAATGATATTTAACAACAGCAAAAATAAACTGGACTGAGATGAACCTGCTTAGCCAGACTGGACAATATACCTTGACCTAATAGCTCACTCAGATACCCATGACCTGTTATCCCCTGCATTGATCTGCCTTGCTGAAAACCTTTAAACAGATTAATGTGGCACATTTATTTGATCAGAAAATATTTCAGTTATATACTTGCTGCAACATGCACCTTCATGCATCATGCCTGAAAGGTTGTGCCAGTTGGACAATCCAGTATGAAGGGGAACCAATGATGGTTTGATTGTGTTGACTTGCAACACTAATGTGCTTCAATCTCAAATCATCATTGTGCATTCAGTTTCCCCTTTGTTGCACTACCTTAAAAAGGAGGGGGCACCATTTCCTGAAATTTGTTATATAGAGAGACAAACATAAAACAAAACAAACATGTATAACTTTGGTGCTGGAGCCTATCCCAGTGTCCATAGGGCAAAAGGCAAGGCAGAACCAGGTACAAGTAATCAATATATCATAGAGCTTACAAACAGTTTAATGTATTCATACACCTATTTATATTCCTCTAATGCTCCGGACTCATGTTTTTGTTCTAGAGGAGGAAACCTATTCAAACATAAGACGAAGATGCAACTCCACAAAGAAAGTGCTGATTTCCCTAAGCAAGGTGGCGGTGTTACCAAGCCACCAATCACACATTAATATTTTTTGGATTTGGCTATAATTATTTCTCTGTTTTACAGTGGTGTCAGTGTCAGTAGCTTTTGCAATAGCAATATTACAACACTTATATGCATTTGCAGCTAGACAATAAAAGCGTAGACATTTGAGCCTGGATCCTGGCATTATCATTTTGAAATATGCCAATGAAATCAGAAAAAAATTAAATCCAATGATGGCACATTCAGTTGAATGTACTGACCTAGACCTGACACAACAGAGACTTTTATTTCTGGCAAGGTAGTAAAATTGCATTATTAAATGGCCTTTTATTTTACATTCCAGACTGTACACTTTCCAAAACAGTATAACAATATTTTAATTACACATACTCTTCAAACCATGGCAGCTTTATGACATGCCATTGTCATTATCATGACTAATATCTGTGGCTCTCAGACATTTACAGACATGGCCTTATTTATGATTCATTAGCTATGCAGTAGATTTTTCTCCCATTGGTTTATGTCAATCAGTTACCCCTTCCATACAAACACTGTGACAAAAAACAATTAATTGGATTTGAACTCAGCAGCAAGTAATGAACAGGGTATGTTTGACACTTTAATGTGTTCAGCGACACCCTCTCCAGAGTCCTCGTCTCTGTTTTCTGTTTACCTTTGATCGCTAATATAATATGCATGCTGGTACTGCGCCTGTGCTTTGAGGGAGAACAAGGTACAGCCATAGGCAGACAGTATACCACACTTACACACACACACACACACAAACACACCAGACACAAATCAACAGGAGACAATAAGAAATGAAATACACACATACACAGGACAAAAAGTTACATACGACATATAGTCAGGAACAGAAAATGTTTCAAAGACAAGACAAACAAATACAAATAAAAACAGGACAATTAAAGACACACGCACGCACACATACACACACACACACACACACACACACACACACACACACACACACATCACACGCATGTGCACTCGCTTTCTACATGCTCAATAAGAGCAATCTCTCACCTTGCTTGACTGGACAGTTGGTGTTGACCACTGGAGAGAAATGAACATAATAAATAAAACTTTAGAAAAAAACCCCTGAAGAGACAGACGATTAAATTATGAACATAAAGCAATTATATTAAAAATCTAACCAACGTATAACATAGCAAATCAGAAAATGCATTAATGATTGAGGTGGAAAAACATGACTTGGCATACTACAGCAGAACAGCACACCAGAGTAAACACTGCACAAGCCAGGATTTCTCAATCTATATCTGTCATACATTATAAATTAAGGGTGTTCACATGTCCAAAAATAGCAATGCAATGTATTTACAGTCTGTACCCTAGACAGCCGATCACCAACAGATTTAACACAAAAGACTCACATAAAACCAGACTAGCTGTCAACCATTACATTATGTTTACATTTTGTCATTTAGCAGATGATTTTATCCAGAGTGACTTACAAGTATTCCAAATTGTATTACAAGTATTCCAGCCTGGAGCAATAAGGGTTCAGGGGCTTGCTCAAGGACCCACATTGGTAACATCAGTGATCATGGGATTTGAACCCACAACCTACAAATTAATTGCCCAATTCCCTAACCAAGAGCTACCATGAGCTACCATGCCCCAATCAGATAGATCATAAGTTGTATTTAGGGGTTTTTAATAAATTTAATAAATCAGCAATTATTTACAACATCCACACAAGTCAAAGATTTTTGGACAATTGGACTCACCTTAAAACAAAAGTCTAAGTTAAACAGCAGGTAGCAACATTCACTGAATTCTAATAATGATAAAGAAATATATCATACAGTATATATACATGCCACTTAAATGTCAGATGATGACACCGTTATGTTAGGTTGTAACTAGATGCCAGCTCAGCTGACTCACAGATGTAAGCCTTAGGAGCTTTTTCTTTTGCCACTGCTGTTGCCTTTTTAGTTGACCCCAGACACAACACTAATAGTCTATTACACAAGGGGCTCTAACATACTTTATTTCGTACATATGTATGTTTCATTTAATAGCCCACCGTGACAGGTTACTGAAAATCTTCCTAGTTTTGGGGTTTTACCACAGGAAATGTAAACGTGTGTCTCAAATCTGAAAAGTAAGTCATTAAATCTCAAATCTGTTAACTTTGGCCACCATGAGGCATATTAAAACCTACTGGGACTACAGTTCAGCTACTACAATTCATTAATTGTGTGTGGGTGTATATACTGTATATATATATATATATATATATATATATATATATATATATATATATATATATATATATATATATATATATATAAGCAGGATTATACTAGTTAAGCTTGTTGGTGTTGGAGACACTCGACACACATTTCACCACTCGTATAAAGGATGGATATACACCCTGAACATGTCACCAGTCCACTGCAGGGCAAACACACAAAAGCACAACTTATTTAATATTCTTTAAAACGAAGGACAATATAATATTCTGAAAGAAACACACAAAACACTGCATAGCTATATGCAGTCTAATCATCATTTAGAGAAACAGAAAAAGATCTTGTCATTACTAAAACATGGTGGCATTGTGGTAAGGTCCTGAGAATAATGAACCTACCCAAGGAAAAAGAATACCACGGGAGACTAAAGAAAATTATGAGGTTTATTAAAACAGTTATAATGAAAGAAACATAGCACTTCCTCTACAGTGCAGGAAGCATAAATAAGACCGCTGTGGGCACATGCTCCTTCATCCAAAATCATACCCCAAGGTGCATGACCCAACATTAAATTACAGTTATAATTTAAATGGAAATATATATGACATTACTTAATTAAATTATAAATTAAATACATTTTATTGTGTAGCACATGAGATGTGCTAAATGAAACCATCATTTGTTTGCAAGCGCCTGCCTCCTCTTTATACGTCTCTGTTAAAAGCCAATGTCAGAAAGAGATAGCACTTCATTACACAATCCCAATGTGAGTCATTATAATGTCTGCTTATAAAACATTAAGTGTAATTACTGTTATAAAGGTTACATGCCAGTTATATTCACATACTAGAAATATTTATTGTCTACTTGTTAAATTCTAATTGAAAGACAAAATATCAGATAAAACAATCTGCATATTATAAACAGGCAAATACATACAAATGAGGTATATTTCTACTCTCCTTAATCACAATATGAATAAAGCTGTAAACAAAGTCGTGGCTCTAATCTCCTCATAACCGCCCCCTATCTCTCTTTATTTTTTTTTTTCGCTCTCCTTCTCATATCTCGGTGGAAGATGATTACAAAAGGACCTGTCTCTTCTTCTTAGGTAAATGAACTATAGCTGCCACATCAAACTAGGCCCAGAGGAAATGCCAGGCTCTCTGGCAGCCAATTTTTAAAAACACTTTGGATGCAACATCATAGCAATTGCATTTCAGCCAGCAACACACAAACTGAGGATCCAGTGGCAAAGCATACAAATATTTATATTAAGGAGTCCACATAATTGATTTTAATACAACTGAACAACTTACACTTGCTTTAGCAGTTGCATAAATCTGTATGTCTCAAATACCAATTCAAAACAATTCTGATGCAATTCAGTATAAAGCCACACAACAGTACACTTACAACAATGTTAAGCTAAATGATGAAATATAATAGAAAGAAATATGGCTGAACATGGTAATTACAAATCGACATAAACAGTCTGTACTGCCATATACGATGCAATAATAGACAGACAAGCAAAAGCTACTAATAGAAATAAAATGTATGTAAAATTACAAATATAAAGTAGAGATGCTAATATACATTTGTTATAATATTGAGTTGCATTCTTACCATTGACGGTTAAATGTGGCATATTATTACGATGCCATGCTGGAATTCACTAAGCTCCTCAGAGAGATTCTTTTAAAACTTTCGGAACAGCATTTTGAAGTTCTAGATACCTAAGTGCTTGGTTTTGAACAGGTGGCCAAAAGCTCAATTCAATCATTTGGATGGGTGAGTGTATACTATTGGCAAAATAGTTTATATTTAAGGCCCTATCTGAATAAAGTGCCCGATTATAAATGATCACTTTACATGCATAACTAAAAGGTATAGTATGCAAACAAATTTGTGATGTAGACTGTCGGTAATATTTAAATGAATAAAGCAATAATGGAATTCTAGAATGAATTGGATAGTTTACTATTGAAGTTTATAATACTAATAACTTTCTACTATTAGTTTAAACATTTCTTCTTGTTGGGATTCTACACAGATTATTACCATGTGGTTTTGACCAGGAAAAAAATTTAAAGCTTTTCAATCCAATATGAAAACCAAAGATTTAATGAAATTATTCCTTTGAGTTGCAATTTGATTGGCTAAGGGATGAATGGTTAGGCCAGTTTTCAATCATGGTGACAGGAAATGTGTGCCAGGGTTGCTTTCTTGGCTGGTTGTCAGCGTGCGTATGATGGCATACCAACTGTGATGACATTTCAAATTGTACAAAAATTAATGATGTTCTGGCAATGAAAAGTCAACACACACACACACATACACACACACACACACACACACACACACACACACACACACACACACACACACACACACACTGAAGAGGACTGTTAGGTCAGCTGTTTTCTGTACGCAGTGTGGAACAGTTTTAACACCGTCTGTAATCTATTTGTGGCTGTCAGTCTGATTAAAACATAACTTGGAGAAGCGCCAATCATAAAACAAATGTCACAAAACTTCACAAAATATATCTTATGGTTTTTTAAAGCAAAAATATAGCAAAAGCCACAGGGGACTGGTTGGAATCTGTATAGTATTTGAATGTTTTTTCTCATCTTTGTGGGTTTTCTTCAGAGGGCTTTGTTTTTTTCCATAGTTCTATAACATGGTAGTATGTAATATGTTATTCTAGAAAACCAAAGTGTTTTACTTAAGGTAGAGATACCTTATTAAAATTTTCAAGAAAATATTGTACTATCTTGCTTTTCAACATTATGTTCTTTATAATATGATATCATTCAGAGTAGAACATTTTACATTTAAAAATATGGTCAATTGTATGTTAAATTGAATCCTTCATTCAGCACACAGTTTTAAACAACATATATCTGACAGGTTTTTCATAGTAAGGGCTCGAGATCAGTTGTCTAAACCCGTTAAATCCAGCCTTATCTGATAACTAACATCTGTTAATGTCTGTACATGTGTCTGTGAAGTAGAACATTCGGATCTTATAAGATTAACAGTACAGACTGTCACCCTCCTGAAGGGAAGAGTCTTTTATCTAGTGTGATGTTTTTATTTATTCCTCTTTAAATATACCAACTAAAATGTCATGTAGTCCGTATAGGAAATTGATGTGTGCTTGAAATTCAGAGGTGTTTAAAATGAAATATGAATCAGATATGAACGTAACTGAAAGTCATGTTACATAAAATTTAAATTATAGCCCATGTCTGCATTGTTTGATTCCTAAGTGACGCATTACATCTTCTGTGCTTTGAATTTAGAGGCACATGAAAACCAGGTCAAACCACTGCATGGAAACAAATGTTTCATTAAAGTAAAAGAAAGCAGATTAATAATTAAGGCTGAAGAGCATGTAGAAATCTGGTATTAGTCCTCTCTCTATTTTTTTTTTGATACGACATGGTTCAGTCGTCAGCGCTCCATTGCCATTTTAAATCATGGCCTCTACTTAAGCACTAATTAAACAGGGTAAATCTAATGAACAAAATGAAAGAAATAGATTTAAACACTGGCAGAAGCAAAATGCACAAGAGCAGTAGCACTCAGGCATTAGAGGACTCTTGACGACAAGAACAAAAATAGCTCTAATATTCAGATATTACCCAAAAAATGGTGAAAGCAGATAAAACATTTCAGTAATTGTGGGGACAAACTCTAAAATTAATAAAGATGACTAAACTTTTGGTTTCAAGATGTTTTGTTGCATACGTTTCTAATTAATTTAATAGAAAAACATGAATTTGAGTCATGTGTCACATCTGCGTCATGGATTATGGCCCGTAGACTGTAAAACAAAGCTATAACTAACCACGTTACCAGAAGGGAATATCTACCAAATATAACTAATATCAAAATGGCAAAAAACACACAGAATGTCAATAAAGGACTAAATCAAACAAATATAAACAAAAAAAACACAAGTAGGTAAACTAACACACACAAACACACACAGTATACCTCTTAACTCGAACTGGATGTCACAACTTATTAACCGTCTACACACCATTGTTTAAAATACATTAGATATATGAACATTACATGTGTGGCTAGAAAACTCTTAAAATGTCAGGCTTGTGCAGGTCCATTTGACTTTACATTTAAACTTCACAAAATAAAAGTATGTACAATGAGGAATATGTATGACAAACAAATCTCTAAGAGATACAATTTGCCTAAACAATATATAGTATTAAATCTATGCAAATAATTAAAACTTAACTTGATTTAATATTTTATTGCGCAACACTTTCTCAAAGTTTCTGCTGTGTGGGCTTTCCATAACCTTTCATTCAGTATTTCAGTTCAGTTCAAACCCTAATTTGGAAAATGTCCTTCAGAAAGATTTTGCCATACAATGCTGCACAGACTCATCAAGGGCATATATTATGTGTATAATTACAGATTCTCAAATATGAATATTTTATTTCTGAGACCGCAACGGAATGTCTGACTTCACTGCATTTTGACACTCATGTCTTAGATGTTTGCTGTAAACAAATTAAAATGCAGAGACTCATCCATGTAAAATGATCTTATGCATGACACATTTTTCTTCACTAAGCTTCTCTAGGTACTGTATTATCGTGACTAATTTTTTTTGTTATTGTATCAAAATGAAATAAGAACAGAATCTTTTTATTTAAAGGGGGAAACTGATGACATTCAGCTCCACAACCAATACGAAGTGAAGATCTAGACATCAAAACATGTCAATTTACTCATCCCATTTTCATAAGAATCGTTTTCAAGAAAAAAAAGGCCTGAGGTCAAAAGCAAAGCTTAATATTACAAAAAAAAACTTGCTTGCTTTCTCATCCATCATTTTTTCACTGATGAGTGTTTTGGAGCCGGAGGAATTTCAGTGGTCGTTTGAGGCTTCTCATTTTTATCATTATGAACATAATCATCAGTATCATACGTTTAACAAAGTGTTGGAAGTTTGACTATTATATTACAATGTCACAAAAAAAGAAATGCACCTGTAAATATAGAAAAACCCACAGCAAATTTAGACAGATGGAAAAGCAAATCACTTCCCTCTGCAGATTGGCCTTTTGTTCTTTTAAGACAAACCGAAAATGGAAGCAGATGTCACATGAAAAAAATAACTTGTTAACTTTTCATATAGACATAAATTTTTCAAAAGACACATTTTAAATGAAAACATTGATCAAGTTTGTCAGGACACAATATTGGAATTGGAAGAAAAATCATGTAGTCACTGGTTAAACATGTGGAACATATTTATAGAATGAGAACCCCAAGGCAAAACACATGAAACATGTGGTAACTTAACATTACTGTGATGTGCCAAATGGATCCTTAACTGTACTGAATTATTTTTATTTTTCATGTTGTATATAAAAGTTTTTGGTCATTTTCCCTTGATCTCTCAGATCATGACTATATTTAAGCATTCAAAATTGCAAGTGGGATTTTTGCCGCTTTTCCCCCCACAACAGTCTCTGGTGGCAATTCCCTAATTCTCTTTTCATTTGCCATACTCTTATAATGGCAGACAAATATGGACTTATCCAGTCTTATAGAGTTCAAGTAGTTTATTTATATAACGCTTTTTACAATAGTGTACTTTCACAAAGCAACTTTACAGTCACTATAAGCCTGAAACCCCCAAAGAGCAAGCCGAAGCGACAGTGGCAAGAAAAAAACAGTGCAGGACAGCCATGCAGAGACTAGTAATCAAGTGTCCGTAAACTTATCTGAGCATAGAACACATTTCAACAGCCATTAGTTCCAGCTCAGAGAACTGAGTCCAGAGAACTAGTCAATGTTTCTGAAAAATAAATGTATGGCTTCCTCTTTGCATAAATGTGCCATTTCCATGTTGAAATGTCCACCATGGTGATTTTTAAGCATGATGAAGTCTGAAACTGTACTTCCTGAGTACTCAAGGTCACACACATTCACCCGTGGTTTATGGTCATGGGAATTATGCACCAAGATTTTCTCTGACTCTCTGAAACTTTTGAAGGTGAAAGACTCAAATACTTCACAATCATGCATTAAGAAACATTCTGTAATATCTCATTTTATGCAAAAACTGGTGAATCACAACACATCTTTGCTTGCAAACACTGCAAAGTCATTGGTGTGTGCCCTTTTTTTGTATCTTTTTTGTATCAGGTGACCACACCTGTTATCAGTTAAACTGTGATTAATTACAAGTGAAACTACAAACCCAATATCTAACTTTTAAGTGTACACTAAAGACAGTCAATCAATGCAAGTGATTAACCTTCCACTCCAAAGGTACAGAGCATAAACATTCTGGTAAAGTACAATCGTAATGCCAGGTTTGCATTAATCACATGTGTTTACTGAAGTGGAGGAGACACTTGCTGATGCCATAATGACCTTGAATACTAATCAGCCCACTTACAATCTCTATAAATAGAAAAAGGTTTTTCTTAAATGTTAAATTGTGCTTTTTTTGTATGATCACCTTTATGGAATCACCCCTCCACATCCAACGTCTGTCCTATAACCACAAGTCGCTGTTCCCATTCAAATCTTCCATCCTGCACCTCATAAATAACTCAAGAATCTCCTGTATTTATGTAATTTACACCATTCTGAACCTTAAAAAACGCTGTTCACCCCAATATTTTTTGGCCTGTTTGAATCTCATAAACTTGTGCTTTCATCCAGTTCCATCTGCTGCCCTGTGTTTTATAAGCTTTTGCACCATTTGAAACTCTACTTCTGTTATTATAATAAGCTTATTTAGATGACCATAGTATCACCTCTGTGTTTGGTACTTTGTCTTTTTTGACTTTGACTATGATGAGTCAGTTTATACTAAATCTTCATGTTATCACCTGTATTCGGTACAAACATGAATTCCTACTTATCCAGAAAGCTATAAACAAGCACACGTACACCAGTATAACATTTTCCCAGAGCACAGAATCTCAACATGGAGCCTGCTGCTTGACCTACTTACGGTGGTGACGTTACAGCTGATACACGGCTCTGGCAAGCATACAGCCCAGCTTCCATTTTTTTTCCTCTTACCACCTCTTATACTTTTTTTCTCATGTAATTATTCTGCCTCTCCACTTATTCTGCATGCCAAAGCAAACTACACATTTTTCAATGCTGCTTTATTAATATTGCCTTTGAGAAATGTTCATATTTAGCAAAAAGCCTCTTGCTCTCGCCACTCACACCTTAAAGTAGTGTCAGAACACGGTTAGCGATCGATCAGACAGACCCAAGTGTCTATTAAGAAAATGTTTTTAAGGGCAACGTGAAGTGGACCTTTTAGAGGAAGACAGCGAACTTGGAGAAACTGCAATAGTATTGAGTGTTGACAGGACATCTTACTTACAGCTCACAGACTTTCTCTAAAGTAGTTTCTGTTTTTTATACTGTTCAGTGAATCTTACAAAAGCAGTAGCAGTGAATGTAGACCAACAGGCAGCATTTGTACTCATACACTTCATACGAAGCATAAAAAATAAAATCACATTAAAAACAAATACACTTTCTGATTGGATTACCATGTGATTATAACTGTAATAGCCCCAGTTCATTTGTTTGTGGAAACCGATTTGCAATATAGTTGATATTTCTACTGTGGAAAAATAACGGGCCTGTTGAGTCCTGAGAAAAAAAGTATATAATGCTTATTCAGAAGCAATAGGAAAAAATATCCTAAACGCATTGGGAAATGTTTTAAGGTAAACGAAAAAAAATAAATTGTTGGGTGCTTGGAAAGGCTAGAGCCTATCCCTGTGCTCATAAGACAAACGGTAAGAAAAACACCATTAGAATGGTTGGTCACCACAATCACAGAGCAAAGAAACATACACAGTTTATTTTGAATTCCTCTACTAATAAGCACTAAAATTATAATTATAAAAGCATTAACTGAATACAGTTTTTCTTGTAAATCATTTAAGGGTAATCTTGTTTGTTGAGTAATGAAACCATTGTTAAGTAAACTGAAAGATTACAGCTAATAGAATTATTTTTCTGAACAAAAAAATGTGAACTCTTAATTTAGCAATTCCAAGAACTCACAAAGAAGATTATGTTATAAGACTGAAGCTTATGATAATAGAAACTTAAATGTAAAATCACAAATCTAATATGGCTTTAGCATTAAACAAAATAAAATTCAGGTGCAGATGTTTATTAGCATATTTTTACTGTGAACACAAAATCTCTGCTGTGAACTACAGATTTGAAGTCATCACAGCTGACTGTCAGTGCTCACATAAGTCTTAAAAAAAACTCAGGGGTGAGGTATAACATTTAATCCATGTGATTTACAAACACGAGTCATCTTAATCTTCAGACTTATAAACAATGTTTAAATAGTTTAATAGACCACTAAGGATGTGTGTCATTCAGTAGACTTCATTAGGCCCATTTTAAGGATTCTGGATCTAAATGACTTTCGATAGCAAAAAGTTTTCTTCAATGTACATTATCCTTGGTACGTCACTGAATTCCTTAAATTATGGTCATTTAATAATTGTAATAACTACACTAATGATGTCAATTTAGAGCACTCTAGCATTAACTTTCATGATAAAATATTAGTATCATGCCTATGTAATGACTTTTTGAATTCATGGTTGGGAGTTGGAATCAGGCCACAGGGAGTAAATAAAATACACATTATAGCTAGACCATATCATATTTAACAGGTTTCTATATCTATATAGTCCACATCACACTTTACTAATATAACTAGCTTTTTAACTGTGCAATTACAATGTCAAATGCCCTTTTAATGAAAGCTTTAGCCAGGCTTTCATTTTCAGCAGTGGGACACTGCATGTGAAGACAGCACAGATGGCTGACATCACTATCTAAAAGTCTCTAAGGTTATTTGTGTTCATTCAGAGGTAAAAATGAACCGGTTCCACAGAGTTCTTCACAGCTGGTGAAAATCTAGAATGCTAACTAGATGATTTAAAGTGTGATTATCACTACGATAATCACACTTTAAATCATCTAGTTAGCATTCTAGATCTATCTGTGATGCAGAATTTTTTTATTCCCATTTTCCAAATCTCAGAAGGACAATACATGCTATGTGAACATGGATAATGTGTATAAGTATAAATCGAAATATGAGAATAAATCATAAAACATTATGAGTCTTAGTTTACCGTTGGAAAATGTTATGATCATTTTTATTGCTCAGTGGAATAAGGATTTAATGCTTTCTAGGCACAAAGCATTTTAAGTTTTACAGTGTTTTTACAAGGTAATATGTTGCATGATAATAAATATTTTTAAATATAACATATACTCAAATATATTTATTACAACTAAAGAGAAAATAAACAATATATATTTTAAATAATATTTTTTATGTACACTTAATTTTCTTGGTTTAATTTATTTAACAACAAAACAAAATGCAAAAAGCTATACCTTAAATAAACAGAACAGATTTAATGAATATATGACGATACTGGAATTTAATTTGAAACTTACTTGCATTTGTTTTGTTGTTTTACTGTTAAGTTAAATGTGAGACATTACATGTGAGAAAAACTTAGAAAGATGGTGAGATAGAGAGTGAGAGAGTGAAAGAGAGAGAGACAGAGAAAAAGAGAGAGACAGTGTGAACTGGAAAAAAAAAGCCATTTGAAAAGGAATTTAGAGTCATCACCATGGCAACTGAATGTGCAAAATAATAAAGACAAAATTACACTACAACCAAAGCAAATGCACAAACACACACATGCACACACACTTAACAGAAAATGATACTCTGGTTTCTTGGCAACTTCACAAATAAAATAACCTCTGTTATACTATATATATAAAGCCTGAAGTGTATTTACAAAAAGGTTTTGTGCATCTGAAAAAGCAATGAAGTGTATATTCAAAATCAGATGTGATTTCATTATGCATAATATATGAAATAAGTAATAATACTGAAACTTGATAAATGAAACAATGCTAAGAAGCTGATTACTGAGATAACTGCTGTTTAATGATACCTCAGATGCCTAACTGCCTACAATAATTAAGCATACCTCAGGTGGCACACTTACTCTGCACATGTGTGCAGATGTTTACACTATACTGATGTGATACAGTGATCTGTAACGGAATATTTGTGGATAGAGGGTTTTATTTTTATCCATGAATATCACATTGCAGATTAATGTTCTAGTTATCCTATTGATTAAAATATCCAACACTAATTTAATCTTTAATCATCTTCTAATCATAAAGGTTCACATACATTTGCCACTCACATATTTCAAATATTGGATTATTTTTTTAATAAAACAATGTCAAAATCCAGTATTTGTTTGTTAATTTATGTGATTTAGTTTTCTTTGTCTAGTTTAGAGTTTGTTTGAAAAGTTCATGTATTCAGATTTAAGTTATGCAGAAATATTTTAAAGGGTTTAAACACTTTTTTTATTGTCAAATGAAGTTTTGGGAGCGATACAATGCATATACAAAGAGAACATGCAAACTTAAAAAAAAAAAGAAATCACCATGACCTATTAGCCAGAATATAAACCCAGAATGATTGGGCTGTCGGTAAAAGCAAAACAAAGAAAAAGAAAAACTTTTCAATATACTACAAACAGACACTGCTTTATTACAGCTCCAGCTTGTAATCTTCTAATCTTTTCAAAGTGTGCATATGCTGCTGTTTTAACACTGCTTCAAAATGCTTCATTAATCTTTTGGCACATCACATGTTTAGTCAGGGGCCAGTTAGATTCCGTAAGCCTGCGGCTGGACAAGTCTCTTATGTAACGTTTCAGCATACACCATCTGTGTCTATATTTCTATATTTGAATCTTAGGTCTTCCAATGTTTTGAACATTAATGAAATAAACAGAAGATGCCAACAGCATCTAAATCAACACAAGACACATTTACTCTGTTATATCTGCTGACACACAAGGTTAAAAAGTTCATTTGTCTTAATCTCCTCATAACTCTCGAGGCTAGTGAATCAAACGCTATTCAGCCCACCTTCTGCAGGAAGATTAATGATGACAGCCCGTTCTCAGGAGCATCAAGGCCAGGAAGATAAGAAAAGATCAGAAAAGCCTCAGTCTCCTTTACACAAATTATGTTTAGCTGCAGACTGACAAATGCATGCCGCACCAATAAACACAATATGCACATCATACATCAGGTTTATGCATCATACATCAGGTTTACTCTAGTGCAAAGCTGTCTGTCACATTTAAACTAACATTAAAAAATAAGGTTAGCAGCAAAATCAGTATTCTTATTAACAAAATTCACTTGATTCTGTAATGACAACTTTGTGTTAGATAAAAACACCTAAATACATTTTTTCTATGATACTTTTCACTCATTATCTGCTGCATAATCCTAAACTAGGGTCACCCATACAGGGGAGAATGTTTCGGGCGCTGGGCAGATAAACTCAGGACAGGGTGCCAATCTATCGCTGGGCACACACTCACTCACTCACACAGACACACACTATATTGGGCAATTTAGAGCATTCATTTTACCTTGAATCCATGTTTTTGGACGGTGGAAAGAAAACCGGAGGACCCGGAGAAAACCCACGTGGACACAGGAAGAACATGAAAACTCTACCCAGAGTGTGATTCAAACCTGGATCCCTAGCACTGAGAGGCGAACATGCTAACCACTAAGCCACCATGCCGTCCTATATAATATTTTATTCAACACAGTTATTTTTCCTCTCTGCTCGCTCAGAGTTTATATATTTATCAACACCTTTCTTTGAGAATCGTGGGGGCACTGCACAATTTGCCAAGTCAGATGATGTCTCTTGCTCAGATTGGTAACCCCAGGTTGCATTGTGTTCAATTTTAGTTGCATGTGACCTGGCACTGCTGCACTTTGGTCACATACTGCTGAGAGAAAGAAGTGGGATTATGAAGTGTTGTGTCTGTAATCCTTGATCAGCAAAAGCCATGCTGAAGAGGACTGAAGGGATCAAATGACCTCAGTGAACTAAAGGGATTAATGCATGCTGGAAACTGGTATGGCTTGATGTTGACACCTATTTCGATTTCTTTTCCTTCTCTACAGCTGAGACAGAACAGCAATAGAGAGACAGAAGCTGCAGGGTGCTGGTCCTGGAACAGTACACCTTTCAAGTGTGTCAATAAGGCTTTTCATGTGTTCAGTGGGGAACCTACAGCTCTTTTCTCACTCACGGTTAATTACTGGTTACCTTTAACAGGAATGTTTCAGGTTTTGTATCAGCCATATCCACCATTCAGGAAATATGCTGCTTACACATGTTACAATTGAACTGTATTATTTATATATATATATATATATATATATATATATATATATATATATATATATATATATATATATATATATATATATATATTCGAATCCCAATCTGGATGGTGTTTCCATGGTCTACCAGTGTCTGCGTGTGTTTCCTCCGGGTTCTCCAGTTTACTCCCACAGTCCAAAAACAAGAAAAAAAACCTGGAAATTGGCTGCTCTAAATTGCCCCTATATTGTCAGCATATAAGTGAGTGTGTGATAATTATAGTGTTGTATAATTACTGCATTTTCCAAACAGTATCTGATACTCTATTATTACTAGTCAACTTATTAATTAGTCCACTGATAGTAGCCTTTCATAAAATTATATAATTACCTAAATCATTTCTATATCAGGTCCATATACAACCATTCTGAAACCTGTTTATTCAAGCACATTTCATTTGAGTACAGTACCCAATTATGAAGGTGAGGTTGGCTGGCTGCTGGAATCACTGATGCCTAGCACCCACATTGTGTGAACAACTTTGAAATACACTACTTATTTTAGATCCTAACCTGCACACACACCCTACAAACAAATATTAACAGTAAGCATTCATTAACATTAGTATAACCAACAGTTCTGTAATATGCAATTTTGTGTCTGTGTGTGTGCATGCACGCATGTATGTGTGTAGCAGATTCCAGGCAACACTATTTGATTTTCCTCCCTACTACCCTAATTACTTTTTACTCATTTGATTCTTTTCCAGTTTTTATTCCTAAATTTGAATGTCCTGCTTTCAGTCTTTTCATCTTGTCTTTCCCACTTCATTCCAAAGATGATGCTTCAATCCAAAGATGATGATCACACACCATCATGAGACCTATATACACACACTATTTATCCACAAGTAAATTCATAGTAAACCTAGCTTACCTAATCTACTTTCTATATGCAAACATCAATGCTGCAAGGTTTGCACCTTACAGTGACATATGATGTGATCTGTTTATTTACTAATGCCACATGAGTACACCCTTTAGAGACATCAAATGAATTACCAGCTACATGTCTGTGAATGTTAGATTGCAGGACTAAGCTCCTAGGGACACACACAAGCTTATCATTTATCATCCTCATACATCAGGGCACATAGCCAGAAACCGAGCAGTGATGCAAAGTTTAAAATAAGTCAACACAAAACAAGAGCAAACAGATACCCTGTACTGTTCTATATAACCTGTTCTATATCAGCATGACATGATAAATGTTCACATAGCAGATAAAAAGAGCAATGAAATAATCTTTAGTCCACATTACCAGCATTATACTCCTCCACTGCTAATACCCATTCATACAATTAATTTAGGAATAATATGTGTTTATATATGAGATTTGTGATGATGTATGTCAGTCTGAGTACAAGGAGTTGCAGTTAAAATGATCAGACAGTTACAGGCAAGTAGCAGCACAGCATTAACACTCTGTCATATTAGATCCTACTAAAAAAAAGCAATATGTCCAGGATTTTAACATCATATAATTGACACTTCTTTCAACATAGGAAGGATAACACTTATTTTTATTGATTGAAATCAAAATAATCAATTTTTCACATCAACTTTATATGCTTATGCAACCTTGTGCAAACTATTGAAGACCATCATTTAAATTCCATCTTTTTGATCATTACCTGATGAATGTTAATAAAACATAAGCCATCGGTCAAATCTGAAAAGGTTTTCTTAAAGTCTATGTAAAAAATATCTGAGTCTAGATATTTTATATTTTTGTAAATTATTAAAAAAATAAAATAAATTATATATTGATTTTGGCATTAGGAGTGCAGGATGTGCGTATCATTTGCAGGCTATATAAATTTGGGTTTATTGGTAATTATAGGCCCATCTGGGGGAAAAGACATCTGTAGGGCAGATACAGCAAGGACAGGGCACCAATCTATCGCTGGGCACACCCACTCACACAGAAACACACACTATATGGGGCAATTCAGATTGGGATTTGAACCTGGATCCCCAGCGCTGAGAGGTGAACATGCTAACCACTAAGCCCCAGTGCCACCTTATTGATAATCAGTTTATGTTAATTGGAAGTGAATTATTTTTTATTTTGGATTTATTAAATGTCAGCTACATGTATGTTCCTTGTGTGTGCCTGGGGTCTATTTAAGCCCACGCCCCTCACGTACAGACTGCTTGATCGTCACGTAAGTCACCGATGTCGTTGGTGAGGTGTCTTCTCGTTTAAGCGGTGTTCAGAGTTCAATAAATCATTTTTGCACAAACTCTCTGTCTGTTTAGAAGCATTTTTTAAACATTCTGCTGCATTTGGTGGCACATTATGACAACATTTTGTATATATAGAAATATACATGATGCTATAAAAAAAAATAATAAAATTACATTCCTGATACCACCTGAACTCCTGTAGACATATTTTGCACTTCCTATCTTAACTTTCTGTTACTCTGAAAGACCTTTTACTCCGGTCTTTTCTTGCAATTGCTATTATTTTATTCTTTGGACAGCAATTCAGCTTTATACAAGGCTTCCCCACCTACACACAGACATCTTACAGAGTTGCTGCTCCATTACGACAGCAGCCCCTGTGGTAATAGAACATCCAGCAGACCACATTTAGTGCTTTCTCCCACTCGCTCAGAGACATGCACCCATGTTCATTAACATCCTGTTTATTAACTTCTCCTCCTTTTAGCATTCATTAACTCCTTCATCCTAACAAAATCCAAAATCACCCCCAACAAGCAGAAAAAAGACACATTGTGGCTAATTATGTTCTTCAGTGAAAGGTAATTTTCTCCACTGTGGGAATAATTAAAGTGAGAACATATAAAAAAGATAAAATACTTTTCAGTAAAAAGGATGATATGCATAAAAGAAATGTATAAAATAGTAATAATATCCATTTTCACTAAACCACTCCAGAATAATACATTCAAATACCCCACCTTGCTTTCTAAGAAATTCATCACATACTTAATTAAAGTAAATATCTTACCACAGAATATATCAGCTATCAATAAAAGACTTTTCAATCAACGCAAGATACATTCTGTACCTTCTATTTAGACATCAGAGACCAACTGTTTGCTTCTAACTTTGTAGAAAGTTTGGGGAACACCATTGTCTTTTATAAATTATATAAAATAAATTATTGATGTCATATAATCTGTATTTCAATACTTTTTTTTCATGCAGAGTACATAGGTGTTGCTGTTGACCAGAAACTGGTCCTCCAAGTCTGATATAAATGCAATGTTGTATTAAAAAAATATATAGTAGTGACTGTGGTGCAATTATGGGTCAAAAACATTGATCATGTTAACATCAATATTTTCCTTCAACCAGTTTCTCATGTCCATAATATTTTGTGCATAGACTACACAGCCAGCAATAGATTGGCACCTTGTCCTGGTTGTATCTGCCCAGTGCCCGGAACGTTATCCCCTGGATGGGCATGGGGAACCCGCGACACTTATATAGGATAAAGCAGAAGATAATGAATGAATGATTGAATGAATGAAACATTATAAATATTAAAGGGGGTTGTGTATCAAATTGGACTCATGCAAACAACCTGTATGTACCTGTATCTCTGTTTGCATGGTTTAGTATAATTATAGAATATAATAATGAATATAGCATTTTTATAGCAGAAGATTAAAAGTTGTTTTGACAGTGTAAAGAGCATAGTGAAATAAAACTTGGGCACATGAGCAGGAATTTATAATATCAGGACCATGGACAGCAAAAAGTTTCAGGACCATGGACAGTTTAAGAGTCCAGAACCATGGAGAGTGATTAACAGTACAAATAAGATTTGTCAGTTTTGCTGATTTTTTTTTTTTTGTTTAAAATGGAATAAGAATAAAGTGGGCTACATATAAAATAGGCAGCACTTTACAGCAACTGTTTAAGTTTGTGGGCAACAGCTGTAGTACAATTTGATGGCATCCAATATACTGTATCCTTTTCAGAGAAGGTAATCCAATAATACTGTTCAACTGAGCAAAACAAACCTGGTCACTCCAAGTAAATTGCTTTTTCGTTAGCTCAATACCATATATGTCCTACTTCGTGCAGTCAACAGACCCTAATTTACCGGTCTACTGAATCGTTTTGGGATTTAATAAGCCAGCAAGTGGCACCAAATACTTGCCTAATTTGTTAGTAAACATATCTATTGTGTTTGCAGTTAACTCACATTTTGAATACATTTTCCTAATCTGTTACATAGAACATGGTTTTGGGTCATGAAGGATCTGGTGCCTATCCCAGAGACACACAATAACAAAGTCACTTGCATGGGGCAAATTGTGCTAATGACTTTAAACTAAAAATAAAACAGCTATTGCAAGAGAAAATTCACACTGGCATTAGAAGAGCACACATGACACTCCATATAGACTGGAACTGTGAATCAATCAGGTAAACCACGAGGTATGCTGTCACAGTACAGTAACCTACACAAATCAAAGGTAACCCATTTCTTATTAAATATGAAAAAGAGAATGTATGTACAACATGAGAAATCCTTCACTAAAAAAATTCAGTTACTGACACATTTTCAAACAAGACCAAGACGCAAACAAACCTGAACAACAACTAGGAGGTATCTCCCAAAGGAGCTGCCAGTAATGTTTTCTAGTTATTGAAAATGCTGCCCCTATAGACAGTGCTATTTAATGATGAAGCTATTTGAATGTCTTCTGGAATAAGTGTGCATGTGTAAGGTTCACCAGTGTATTCCTCAATGCGATCACACAAAGATTACCAGACGTGAGTACACACAGCCTACCAGAATAAACATATATAAATTATACATATATAATTGAATGTGATTTCTCAATTACTTTTTATTTTGATTTTCTTCTCAGCTTTACATTGTTTCATATTTAGGAGAAGTTAAATTGTAACCATTACACGAAAACTGGCACACATGCATGATGTGTATTTCAATTGTCTGCAAACTAATTTTGATTTCAATCAAGCTTGCAGTACCTATTTCAGTTACAGATTTCATTTAACCATAGACCTCTGGGCAAAAATTGAAATGGGATTTTATATATTGTATTATTGAAAACTTACTGCATGCATCAGATGTTGAAAAAGGTTATCAAGCTTATCCCAACACCAAAATCTGAATGTTAGATTAACATAATTAAATGATCAGATGCGATGATGCAAATGTTTATTTCCATCCCAGGATCTGTGCATGTACAGGACCACCATCAATATTTAGGAATGTTCAGAGCAGATGACATGTCTCAAAGCAGAACGTAGATGAAGGCACTACTTGGCAGTGACAGTCTCATCAAGCATGAGTAAAGACGGTAGCTGTCTTTCAGACGTGGCTCCATGAGTTGCTCTTCAAAGTGTATATCTAGGGCATCTAGGGCATCACACTTTGGTATTACACATATGCACACACATACACAAAAGAGCCAATTACTATTCTAGTCACAGCTACCATGCAGTAAAACGGGAGAGAGGATCCAATGCAGGCAGCAACAGCATTACCTACCCCTCCTACTCTCTCTCTTTCTCTCTCTCCATTTCTCTCTCTCCTCTCTCCCTGTCCCTTACTCCCGGTCTTTCTGACTCCTCACTCCCTCATCCATTCTTTCTTGCAGCTGATTTGTCTATTTATGGAGCTATCAATTGCTGAGAGAGTATGTGTAGTACATGTAGCATGGTGTTAGTACATTTGTTGCTTGTCGAATGTTTGAGCGTATGTGTGTGTGTGTGTGTGTGTGTGTGTGTGTGTGTGTGAAAGCGCAAGAGCGAGAGATTCCACCACTCACCCTGACTGTTTGCTCCCCCCTCTCCCTCCTCACACTCAGTGAGGTTGTTGAGCATCCTGACTCTCTGCTTCTCCTCGTCTCTAGAGTTCTATCCCAACTGTCCTTTACTGGGGAAAGAAACACGTCCAGCCTTTCAGAGAGGAAAAGATTAACAGAATTTCCTTCCTGTGGTCCTTTTGTACTGGTACAGCTTAGAGGAAAAACTGCACGATGAAAAAAGGAACCTGCGCTGCTTCTCTTCTTGTCGTCGTCTCCCTCCTCTCTTTCTCTCTCTCTCTCTCTCTCTCTCTTTCTCTGTCTCTCTCTTTTACTCTCATTTGTAGGAGGAGGGTATCGCAGAGTCGTAAAGCAAAGGCTGGATGATAGAACGAATGCTCTCTCACTTACCGCGCTGGACACACAAATATAATCTTTTATATTCAGAGTATTCAGAAAATCTGACTGCACTGCAATTACATGTTATGAAGCTTAACATCGAGTATTCATTGCGGAGCTCTGCCTTTTAATGTGCATTTTACTATTAAATTCATAAGCAGCTGTTAATATTGTACTTATAATCAACAGTAAACTATCTGTACTTTCACAAAAAACAAGTGTCAAAAAAAAAAAAAAAAAACAGAAATGCCAAGCACAAATACAATAGATTTCAGTTTGATTAGATTTTAGCCTGTGATGTCTGACACTGAAGATGGATGTGGTTTATCAATACAATACATTTGCATGGATTATCTATTCATATTTATATTTTTTCAAACTTTATATATATATATATATATATATATATATATATATATATATAGGTGGCTTAGTGGTCAGCATGTCTGGCTCGAGATCCAGGTTTGAATCCCATTCTGGGTGAAGCTTCCATGTTCTCCCCCTGTCCGTGTGGGTCTCCACCCATAGTCCAATAAAATGAATTTAAGGTATATTGGCTGCTAGTGTAATGCGTGTAAGTAAGAGAGTGTGTGCATATTGATGGATTGCCGCCCTGTCTCGGGTATATCTGCCCAGCACCTGAAACGTTCTGCTCTGGGAGTCCCGATAATGAATGAAAACAATCATGGTTGTGTGTGTGAGAGAGAGAGAGAGAGAGAGAGAGAGAGAGAGAGAGAGAGAGAGAGAGAGAGAGAGAGAGAGAGAGAATATGTGTGATCATTTGTCAACATATCTGGACATTCATGGTACTAATATTGAGAAGCTGTGCATTTGGGATTGAGGGTACACTAAGACAAGCCTCTTCATTAATCGCATGAAACCAATAAATGGTGTTCTTGTTACTCCGTCCCCTGAAGTTATTAATCTGTTTTTTTACAGAAATGAGCGGACCTCCATTTGAAGTATATTTTTTCTAAAACAAAACCTTGTATCTATATGCAAAGGAGCAACTGTGTAAATAAGATAAATCACTGATAACAAGTGAAGGAACTACTTTTGTGTCCCAAGTTTATTCAGCTCTTTTTACAGAAACGTACTGTTTTAAAGTAACTTGGCAACAATCTAAATCTGAACTACCAACAAGCAAGCTCCGGAAAAAATGAATATTTTATATAAATGAATATATAAATAAATATTATGAAGGAATATCTTACTAAAACTTCATTTTTTTTATAGGAAGAAACCTTGTGAGGACCGAGGTCTGGTAGGGGACAATCCTTGTTGAGTAGCCTGTGTGGTGTAAAAAAATAAAAATTGTTACAAACTACTGGTTAATGACATCTGTCCTATAAGCCATACTAAATGTATTTCAGTTATATTTAATTTGTAATATCCAAGGAATACATTAGCAACTAAAATGAATGTTGTTTAATGTTTCTTTTAATAGACATCAAATGGAATAGCTTTTAGTGTGGCATTTTATAATTAGGGTAGATCTAATTAAATGTATAATTAAATAAGATCTACTTGTATTGTTGTATTGCTGACACTTCATGAGAGAATGAAAGAACTGCAAATCTTCTCACACACTTTGAAGACACCTTTACTGGAGTTTGACAGAATTGCTATTGAAATTATATTGAGCTGCAGGTGGTATCATACACAGATGTCCTTGGTTGTTGCCCTTTAGTAAATGGTGATAGGATTATGTTTTTTTGATCGACTAAACCTGTGAAGTTATTATTGACTTGAAATGATCATTCAAGTTAAACAAAAGCAACCTCTTTTATATTAACTTTAATTCGAAAAACACACAGAAATCTGCCTTCACAAGTTCATTATTGTTTTTTATTGCATAAACTTGTCTCCTCCTAAATTTTGAAACTTGTCTCCTCCTAAATTTTATCCTACCATGGTGATTAACACCTAAGCATCAATCAAATTCTGTGAACATATTGATTTTGCATTTCTACAACTAGCTGTACAGGCACGTCCTTGAATTACACGCCACATACCAGCAATTTAATTTAATAAATTAATAAATGCTACTTAAAATAATAATAATAATAATAATAATATTTTATATAATATTAACAATAATTATATATTATATTTAATACAGAAATTAGCTTCCTTATGTATGGATCATCACCGTTGATTTGGTAAGTTCCAAACAGTTTTAAACAACTTTATCTGCTATATACAAATTATTCAAAAGTGGTGCTTGTGTAGAGCCGCATTTGTTATTTAAATATCAACATTATAGTGTTTGGTGAAATTATATAGTTGCTTTATAATCAACACATTTTGCTTTGGCATAATACAAGTCAAAAATCTGGTGGAAGTGGCTTAAACAGAAAGCTCTGATGCCTTGCTGTCCCATAAGTCACTGTCCAAAAAAGATATGCTTCAGCAGCTCTGATGGTACCTGTAAACCAAAGATTAGAGCAGGGCTTTGAAAGATGATAAATCATATGCTACCAGTGTTTTTGCTTTGCAATTACATTAGATAGGATACATTAATTAGTGATGGCTTATGAAATATTTATGTAAAAAAAACAATTTCAGGTAAACAATACTTTTTTATTTTATCTATAAGTTTTAAGGAGCAGGATATTCTTTGATAGTTAAACACTAGCCAGCACTTGAAATGGACAATTTGCATGATTCGGATGACACACATACCAACAATCAGACCATATCTATACATGTACCATAGGATGAATGGCACGCCAATAATCATGCACTGAACCCATGATTAGGGTACAAAAAAAACAAACAAAAAAAAACTCTCTGAGAAAAAAAAAACAACTAGGAAATTTCTACCAAACAGAAATTGTTTCGAGAGTGGCTACTGTTACAATTCTAAGCTGATAGTAGAAACCCATTTCCACCCTAGCCATTTTTTCCTGAAGCTGTATCTTCCTTCAGTATCATGCCTTCAGAGCCGAAAGGACGGGAACTATCATCACTTGCAACCTACTAACTTGCTGAACAGCAATTCTTTCTGTGCACCCATCTCTCTGGATGCAGGAAGGATGCAAAATCACCTCTGAAGGGATTAAGGTCAGGGCTAGTCTGGGCCAGCCAAGTTCTTTAACACCAAACTCACATGATGCCATGCCTTTTATAAATATGGCTTTGAGCAATGGAACACAGTCATGCTACAACAGCAACTGAACTATTCCCTCAAAAATGAAAGCCTTAAACTACCTAGAATGCATGACTATGTGATTGATTTTATACACCTGTGACAATCGGACTAAAAAAACACTTTGATTCAATAATTAAGAGGTATGTACTATATTAAATGTGATTAAATGTTCCTATAAAGGAGCTCAGATTGCAAATGGGTGTTGTTTGTTGTATGGTAAAGTACTATTGTGGCTTTTAGAATTTTGCAATTGGAAAAATAAAACCAAGCACATATACATGTGCTTCGAAAAATTAAACTTTTGGGTTAATGGTGTAATTAATGAATACAAGTGAATAAAGACATCATTACAATGAGCCAAAAACACCCCATCATCAAAGCAACTGGAAGAAAGCAGCAGGGCCTCTGACAGATGCAAGTGAAGGAGATCAAAGCCTAGTCTTGCATATTAAATGCAATCTAAGAGAACATGATCAAAAAGACCAGGAGGAAAAGCTTACCATGAACCTGAACTACTTATTTACTTAAAACCACAATACATGTATCCAGTGTTTTTAGCAGGATGTCAAACAACATCAACAAACAGCAGGGGCATCAGCCCTTTCAGAATATTATGTGGAGGTAGGCTGTGTCGAGAGGTGTCAGTGGAGTTCAGAGTTTTCTCAGACTTATTAAGACATTGAGCTGGTTTTATATCTGACAAGAAAAAACCTTCAGGAGGTTTTTCTCATGTAGAAAGGAGATGAAGGTTAGGAACATGCACAATATCATACTAGTTTGCCTATTAGCTTGTTAAAAGCTAAAAATAAACAGCATTTTTTGATTATTAAACCAAAGTATACAAGCTATTAATAAATTTTAATATTTATTAACCTATTTCTAAAAAATATTAAAGATTTCAGTTAATTTCAATTACTAAAATGAATGCTTAACATGTACAAAATGTATTGTATTTTTGCTTATACTGTTTTTAATTTTAAGACATTCATACACTTTGTTTTGAATTGCTATCATGTTTGTGTTACACAAGCGAAAAAATGTATTACTAACAATAAGCTACAAATGTCCTTGCAATTCTTCCAGTGTGGGCCCAGAATATCTTGTCCCCAGTTACATTAGGTGCATTACAAGGAGTTGCTTATTTGTTGTTTGCATGCTCTGTTTGCATTTGGTGCAACAATGAACTTATTCTGTCTCTGTGCAAATTTTTCCCTAGGGGTCTAAAAAAAGAGGGCAAATATTCATGTGTGCAAATATGTAGGGCACATGCAGCTGGTTAACAGGCAATATATAATTAGATTCTATGATTATGAAAGTGTAGAATTAAATATGACCGTTATTTCAGAGCGTTTGTTTCACCTATGAGGTCATTTATGCACTGCTGAAAAATAATGTCTGATGATGTAACTACAAAATTGTATTTGTCTAATTCAAACATAAGACACAAAACTGGTGACATTATTATTCTTTACAAAAAGATAAATTAGAATAATTAATATTTCAAAATGTTAAATCTGTATATTGTTTATTATGTAATTTACTTATAATGTGAAAATTTATATATCTCCTTATTTCTTGAATGTTTGCTTAGTGAAGCTTGGAAAGTAAAACCATTTTCTACATAAATGTTTTTTTTCTGCATCAATACTGTGCTGCTCAGCAAACCACATTTGGACAATTACAAAACATTCACTACCAATTGTAGTGTGCCAATTTAGTATTGGCTGTGTGTCACTGTTATTTTAATATAACACACAGAAAACTGTTTTAAACTTGTTTTTTGACTAAATGGCATGTTTTGGGCATGTGGGTGTATGGTTGTGGGGTTGTTATGTATAACCTGTCGCAGGGGGATGGTGGCTGTTTTGTAAAATACTTTATGTCATGGGGCAAATAAAATGTGCCCAAGCAGGTCAAACTGGGTAAAATGATTAGTTACACAAATAATTATAACTTATTAGAAATATTAAAATTGCTGTTTTAAAATGTACCCCATTCAGTCTGCACTTGTAGGTTAAAGTTGTAAATCACAGCTGGACTATTAGCCATAATCAGTCTCAAAACCACAATAACATTCACTGCCAACTCTAAAAATTTGATTCCTCTAAATGAATTGACTCTCCATTACATAAATAACTTTAGCCAGCAAGCCATCTGTCAGCATGTGAGGAGTCTTTCTGTTCACTCACTTTTGCTCATTCTCTCTCTCTCTCTCTCTCTCTCTCTCTCTCTCTCTCTCTCTCGCACACACACACATTCATTTACACAGTATTCATGAATTACACAGTATTCATGTATTCATGAATTGTAGGTTTAACCATGACCCATACTATATATAACCTCACAATAAACTATTTTGCATATATTTCTTCAAAAGTATAAGTAGTTAATTTTTTTTTTCTCAGAATAAAGAAATTAACCTATGAGAGCCCTGTGTTCGTCTTTTTTGTCAGCTATGTATGTGCTTAAATTTTGTCCTATGATTCGGTCAGGTTATGAAAAAAACTATTAGAAAATAGTATGCGTAAATATGCTATTGTTTATCATTTCTAAATATTTATATACTGTATATTTATAACATCAATTTAAAAGTGGCTTATTGTGTAATTAAACACTTGCCTGTCTACATTAAGGCATCTTAACAAAAAAAAAAAAAAAAGAATACAGCCTGAAGGTAATAAATATGCACGCAACAGTGTATTGTGGTTTGTAAAATGCTTATCTGAATGCACGCATGAAAAATCATAGCAGCTGTACTCTGGCGTGCCAAGCCACAGACAATAGATAAACTTGGTAACGAGAGCTAAATTAAAATGAAATCATTATCACCAGACAAAGACAGACACAGGTAATGTGTACTGACTTTCTTTTAGTTTTTAGACATAGTATTTAAAAAGGATCTGTCTCCTCAGCTCTACCTGAGTATACAGGCTGCACATGAAGACACGACAAACTGGAGAATTGGAAACTGTTGTTTTAATCATATATACTTGATTTTCGACAAAGAGCATATATTTCATGAATCCTTCTTTTATTGGATAGATAAAGGTAACAACTGTAGTTCATATCTTTATAGTTTATTCACCTTTAAATGGGAAATCTTGGACATCTTAAATGTCATATTTATTTTCAACTTTCCCCTTAACTCAGAAGGTATAATTCAGCCTGTATATTAATATCATATGCATCATAGGCTTTATTAACTTCTCTTTGTGTAATAATGGATTTCCCATATTAAATGGGAATTATGAAATAACTTTGTACATTAAGTTTAGTTAACTTCCAGTTGAAGTTTTTAGCCGTTTTAACTAAGAGGCAGTTAGTTCATCTCACAATATGGAATTTGGATTCATTTTATTAAAGAAAAAAATATTTTTATCAGTAGCAACAGCAGTTCTTATTGTGGATGATTCTTACTGTGCATACTATTAGAGATCTACCTTATTGCATCTTTGACATCTACCTTAAGCTTTTACATGTAAAATCAGAGGCAGCAGCTCATCTGTTGCAGTTTGTGTTAATCATCCTCTAATTCCCAGAGCCCTTTTTCCTACCGTCAGTCATTAGATCCATACCCTTTTTAGTTGATTCCACATCCTCCCAAGGGAAAAAAGCACTGTAACTCAAAGTCCTAAATCAACACTGAACAGCTGCACCAAAAGTATATTTAAAATAAAAACTTTTCATTTTGAATACTGAATACTAGTTCAAAAGTATAAACTAGTTTCAATCTTTTTCCTCTGAAATGAATAATACTATTGATTTAGATTCATAATGGCTTTACTTAATTAAATACACAAATAGTTACAAACACCCTGCATGGTTTAGCCATTATAAATATAGCTAATTCAAATACCATCAAATTAAATCTGACAAGTGAAATAAGATTCCTGTCAAACACTAACAATTATATGTTAGGAAATAAAGCGCACAAATTACATACTGGGGTGCATATGCCAGAGATAATGAGTACATTTCTTTCAGAAATATTTAAAATCATGTCTAAGAGATGGTTAAATATGTTTTGTTTCAGTAATTTCTTTATGGCTTAATTCAGCGTAAGTCATAAAGACAGATGTTTTATTTGCAGTATAGTACACTAAACAGGCATTTATAGTAAACATAAAATGAAAAGTAGTCATTAAAGTGGTAATTGTGATAATTGCAAATGCACAGTGTATTGGTGACATGGGGTAACCACTCTCATGGTGATTCATGGTGAAATTACTACGTTTAAATGCACAAACTATAAACTAAAAGACATTTCACTTTTCTGTATTAGGTATGACCTGACAGTCATTATGTTTTACAAAAACAAATTAAATTGTGTCTTTGTGTCTTCACCATTTGTGAACAATTCTTTATTATATATGTATTTCCAATTAACATTGTCATTCATACAAATTAAAATCAATTCGACTAAAAAACCCAGCTATCTCATTGTCCATGTAAATGTAGCTAAATCACATTGATTTAAGAGCTTAATGTGGTTGGAAATTTTTTTAAGTGGTTCTGTCATACATTCTGAGATAGCATATAATCATTATTTACTCTGAATTTTAATGCTGGTTAGTTTGACAGTATATGGTTTTGGACCTGGCACATGTAAATTTTCTGAAAGGGCAAAGCCTGAAGTCACTTCTATGATAAAGCTCAATAGGTTTTTTTTATATAAAATTTGAGTGACAGCATAATAAAGTGCATACCAATTAAACTGACTGGGTCAGTAGTATTGTGATTATTTTTGCTTTATTTTAAATTTTAACACATTTTTTGGTAGATTGCTATTTGTTAATTTGCTCTATTGCACATCTCCATGACTTGATCACAGTTATGCTCTTCAATTTTATCACAGTGACATCATTGTTTAATAGAACAAAAATCCCAGGCTAGCCTTTTAGGCCCCTGGTGCCGGAGAAGTAGCTGGGGATATCATTAATTCTGACACTTGCAAAGCATATGGCTTGAAAGCTGAAAAGCGCTCCTGCCTTGTGGGCTTGCTGATAAGTGTCCACAGTCAGCTTGGATTTACGAGAAGATATCACAGCCGATGCTTTTCCCTCCTGAGCAATCCTATAAGCCTAAAAAGTTCAATAATCTTATCAGTCTACATTTACACACAATCTATTTAAGTGGAAAGAGAAGGAAAGTAAGCAATGCAACAAAGCTCTAGCCTAAACTACTATTACATTTTAAAACCATATAATCTTAATTTTAAGAAAAGGAGCATTGTTAATTTTAATGAGATTTCACTTATTTCACTTATTTTCACACACACTTTCAAACTATTAAAGTGAATTATGTCATAAACAATGTGAATGTAAATTCGGATGGTAGAATTTCATTCATTCATTCATTATCTCCCGCTTTATCCTCTATTAGGGTCACGGTGAGGTTCCCCATGCCCATCCAGGGGAGAACATCTCGGGCGCTGGGCAGATAGACCCAGGACAGGGCGCCAATCCATCGCTGGGCACACACTCACTCACACAGACACACTCTATATGGGGCAATTTTTGAGAATTCAATTGACTTGATCCATGTTTTTGGACTGTGGGAGGAAACCGGAGAACCCGGAGGAACCCACGCAGACACGGGGAGAACATGGAAACTCCACCCAGATGGGGATTCGAACCGGGAATCCCTAGCGCTGAGAGGCGAACGTGCTAACCACTAAGCCACCGTGCCGCCATGGTAGAATTTACTTATTTAAATCTGCCACATTAGCAGCATTGAATCTATACCATAGCATACTGAGTGAGCAAAGGATCCACCCTGGACAGGGCATTTACACACATTTACACTTGGGGCCCGGTTTGTATATCCAACTCATGTGACATACAGATTTTTGAAACTTCATGAGACACAGGTAGAGAACACAATCTTTTCAGAGAATGAGTGTAGGCAATGGGCCTGAAAACACAGCCTAAATGTTTCTTCTGTGACATGACTGACTGTTGCAAGTAGTGGTGCAATTTTACTCATATAGCAAAAACATACAGTTGGATAACTGGAGCAGAGAGTAAAACATTATTTTACAGGTTTAAATAACCTCTAATAGCTCACTATACAACTAACTCCTGCTGATCACATTTTACTGTGAGAGCTAATTGTTTTGTAAGGTTATAATGGGTAGAATTATAATCTATGACACATTATAAGTGTTTTTTTTCTCTTTAATTGGTATAGGACAGGACAAGTTTAATAAATACTGTTAAACATATTAATTTACAGTTTAAATTGGTTTAATTCTGTAACATTCTAAAACCACAATCCTAGATCATTTTAGATCAAATTCCTAAATTTATTTTAAATTACCTTTAAAACAAAAAAGGCCTGTCTGGTGTAACATTATTACCAACATAGAGAATTTATTTAAATGTTTTTGACTAAAACACTTACCAGTATTAACTACTATGCTAATTCCACACAGAATTAAATTAAGGATTCTAATTATGTAGTATAAGGCAATTGCTGTTGCTGCTCTCTAAGCCCATATATCCTTTAAATAAAAACATGGAAAATATCTATAAATAGCTAAAGTGACCCCGATGAGTCATAATGTTAAGGAAGGAATAGACAACTACGTTTAGAATGTGAGCACTTTGATGGAGAAAATGTAAATCTTTGATTTGTATTTGTATTCTCTCTCCCAGAGGCAATGTTTAGAAATCACTCTACGAACACAGACATGAATATGTGTCCGCTTACACAAAAACTAAACAAGGAATAGAACAAATATATGGCTTCCTTCTGGCTTAATATTTAGACTTCTTAGTGATGCATGGTTCCACTCATGAGGAATGCTTGATATTCAAACCTTCAAACATCAGACTTTGAATGACAGGCTTCCTGTACTTTGCATATTGCACCATATACATGCATAACCCTAAGACCCAAAGGCATCAGCCATGCACCTCTCTCATCTATGCATCTATCTTTTTGTCCTAAAAAATATATTCCAGCTGTTTTATTTTGGTTAAATTTGAATTTTTTTATGCATTGGTACAGGGGATGAAAGCCACATAAACCTAATAAGTGAAAATAAATAGGAAATGGACTGGTACCATCTGTTCCACCAGATTCTGGTAATAGCCCAAAAAGCTGCCAACAGATAATCACCTTGTTTCTATGTGACAACACAATAACTGTAAATACAGATAAAATGAGCCAGGTATAGCCTTTTTTGAGACAATTATGGCAATAGCCCGAAAAGCTCAATATGGATCATTGTTTTGTCAAAATGGATCATGTCAGGAAAAAAAGATATAATAAAACTATTTTATGTGTATACGTATTGTTTGGTGCTTAAATTTAAAGAGCATAGAATAAAGAAAGGCTGGATGGACTTCAGGGGATTAAGTACATCGAATGTGACTTTTGAGAATGGATTGACACAGAGAGTGCAAAAGATAGCCAGTCATGTGCATGAAGTATTCGTTGGCCCCAGATGAGTGCCGAACATCAAATCCTCCGCAGCTATTCCACTGGAGCGCTGCTCCAAATACCAATCGTGGGTCCTGCTGGTTGCCCCGGCAACAGCACTCCTCTCCAATATAGTGAGCAGCAGGCGTGCTCAGAAAAGGTTCGTTTTTCTCTCTTTTCACCCCCCCCTCTCTGTCACTGTCTATCCACTTCACTGCTGTCTTTCATCATCCCCCCTTACTGTTTTGGCTTCTTCTTGCTCGATCTCTGCACCTGCAACATGTCTCTTGATCCTTATGTCCTTTTCCTGTGTTTTTTCTTAATATCCTTAGCCTCCTTTCTGTTCTCTCTGGCTCACATTTGTTTCTGTGCTCCTGGTAAAAAAGCAAGGATGCTGCTGAATGAAGGTAGACAGCAGAAAGGTAGATTAACACTTCAGGCTCAGACTGGAGAATTTAGGTGTCTTAATCGAGGCATTTTTATACCTTCCCTTTGCTGTATGTGTGGCCTCAGGGATCCACCCTCATCCTGTAGTTGTAATAGAATTCGATCAGATTTCCAGGTAGCAGTCAGGTCAATATAAGAATTAATGTTGGACCCACGCAAGGGCATTATATAAAAATATCTTAGCTCTTTAAGCCTCTGATTTTTGTGGTTATTACCAGTATTATTTTTATATTCAAAATATTTGTCTACCTGTTAGTAATTTTACATTACAAACTCTATTTTGTACTAACAAGGCAATCTCAATAAAAATAATTGTTAAAACAAATAATATACATCTCAGAATGTCTGTTCAACTTTTTTGCCTGGGCAACAATAAGAAGACAAATCAATCACCAATTCTGGTACCACACATCTGTGCTCACCAAGAAGCAAACAAAATCATATCAAGACTAAAATGCGTGTCAAAGTGGTGGACTTTATTGTTTATCTTACTGATTTATTCATTTGACAGATGTTTTCATCGTATAACGCACAGTTGAAAAAATATTAAATAAATAAAAATGAAGAATCAAGCTAGTCAGTGGTAAGGTTCAAAATGTCAGTTTGACAACTGAACACAAGAAAATAGCAAAAAAATGTGAAGACAGTAGAAAAATCTTAAAAATCTAAAATATTATAAAATATAACACAATCTAAGGCAAAAAAAAAAAAAAAATTCAGACATCTTCTCACAATGTTCTGCACAACGTTTATTCCTTCTGTTTCTCCCGTCTATTCTATGCCCAGTTCATTCTCAGAAACAGTCTGTCCTTTCACATACTGTTTGGGTCTGTCCCGCCAGACTGCCCTCTTCCAGTCCAATGGCATTTATCCTTATCTGTGCTAATACTACTTACAGCAGAAGCTTACAATGAAAGACACTCTTTCTGAATAGTCATGTAAATACCATCTGATTAGAGTAACCCTTTTTCTAGCAACGGATCACAAGTGCATACTTAAAGATATTTTGCGTCACACAAATCTGCTACATTACCACTGAACATGCTGGCATAGAACAGCTTCTGTTTTAGATCCAAAAATGATTTGGTCCAGGCACTGACAGTCCGGTGTATTCGTCTGCAGTGCCCTCTATCGTTTAATAATGTCAGTACAGACATAAACACCATGCCTCGGGACACAGACTGGAAGACACAGTTGTCCACGAGACAAACCTGAGCAAAACACAATTTTATTTTTGGTACTCCACTGAGCAGTGCACAGTAATTTTCTTCACTGCATCTGCCCATAGTTACCCAGGTACCAATTTGACATTGTTACAACAACACCTGATACGAATCCTGTGATATAGCCTTGCTTTCACTAGTATTCCTTTTCTGACACATTACATACATAAAAAAAATTGTCTTTGAAAAGTGCAATGCTATGTGTGTGTTTGTTTCCGATACGTGTTCTGATATATTTGAATGAACACATCTGCAGGTTTTTTTTTTTTTAATGTATTTATTCATAATGTAGCACAAAGAAAACAATGCGCCACTTTGTCTCTGCAGTTTGTAAATTGTTTAAAGCAGGCACAATGTAAATGCCTGTTTTTATTAACTGGGATGTTAGTAGAGCTTTATAAACTTGTATTTCATGTTTTACAGTTTTATTTCCGAACACGGTTGCTGTGTTTATTTTAATTTTTGTCCAAAAGCTGTAGTTGGCAATATTTAATAAATTGGTCTGTGCCACAGACAGGGAATTAAAACAGCAGGCTGTGACAGTTTAACCAGCTGCACAATATTCTTAGACTTTCTGTTGATCCCATGCATGATTAGTTCCTTTACTGGAGGGTGTGCAGTTCAGCAACAAGTACATGAGGTCAAAACAATTATTTTTGTCTCTATTATAGCCCAGTAGTCAATTTAAGATATAAATACCACATAAAATGAAGTAGATACATAGTAGACATAATCTACCTTCACAATTTAGAACATTTGCATAATAGTTTACAAAACAAGGCCATCATATGTTATCAAAGTCTTCCAAGCAATTGGTATGATGCCTTTTAAACTTCTTACACAGTCTTGAGGGAACAAACCTGTTAAACATGATTTTCAAAGTGACATAAAAGGTTCGGCAAGGGTGATTTTGATTAAATCACTCATTATCACATTTCTTTTTATTAGTAAGTACCATTTTGTGTTCCAGTGATGTGGGAACCAGAGTGTTATTTCAAAAAAATGTAATCTGTAGTTGTGATGTGCTGATGGGCCAATACTTTTGTCTATGCAGTGTATGTGTAGTGTGTAGGGATGAGACGATTCATTGCTTTTGCAATTAATTGTTACAATGAAGAGCAAATTAAAATCGTCAATAAGACATAAGAACAAGTCATAAAAAATGTCTGTTTACTTTGTCCTTACAGGAAAAAAATAGTTTTCTTTTAAATGGATATGCTGATACTTTACTTGGATTTTTACAAAACAATGTCAAATTTTGTGTTAATATGCAGCGGAAATCCTGCATCGTGATTATTAAATCGTGATTATTTCTTAGACTATAATCTTATAACCATCAACATCTATAATCGTCTCATAGTGTGTGTAATGATAATGTGGGTGAATTCATACTTGAGAATTTTCCAGCGATTTAAAATTTAGCCCTATTTATGCATTAGGGCTGAGGATATTTCCAGCCTACTAGAAGGCTAAAGGAAAGGAGCTGAGTGGGAAACTGAGGGATCATCAAAGGTGAGATAAACAAGGTTTCCTTCACATTTGACTCAATAAATGTAAGTGCAGTGCCAATAGCTCCAGCCCAATTCAGTTAGGCTTGGCTGTAATAGGCTTCGCAATTGCATGCTATTTAATTCGAAACAATACATCAGGACAAACAACACTGCCTCTATTTGTTGCTTCATACTTCATGAGACACAGAGGAAAAAGAACCTTTCGTTCATGTGCACACTGTCAAGTTATGTTCATACCAGTAAAGGCAATGTGAATTGCATGCCCACACAGTTTAATCAAAAAGATGAAAGAAATCACAAAGAGAGGACAAAAATACTACAGAAGCTTTTGGAGTATAATATGAAAGAGGAGAAAACAGGGCAAATTAAAACACGAGAGACAGAGAAGAGAGAGAGAGAGAGAGAGAAAGGCTAAACTCCTTATCTCATAGGACATAACAGCTTGTGCTATCAATTTGAATGCAGCCACAAGATGCAATTAAGTATTCAGAAACTGTGCACAACTCATCTGGCTGCCGGTGTATCCATTACAGCGACTTCTTTTTCTAACACACAAAATCACTTTTTATTAAACTGACAATTATATTGCACTTGAGCACTCTAATGATAAATTATAACGTTTACAGTGTATTAGTCATGTATAGTTCTCTCTAGCACGTTTGCCTCTCAGCGCTGGAGATCCAGGTTCAAATCTGGGTGGAGTTTCCATGTTCACAAGGGTTTCATCCGGGTTCTTCGGTTTCATCCCACAGTCCAAAAACATGGATTCAAGGTAAATCGAATACTCTAAATTGCCCAATATAGAGTGTGTTTCTGTGTGTGTGTCTGTCTGAGTGAGTGTGCCCAGCAATAGATTGCCACCCTGTAAGGGGAAGATACGGAAATCTAAAAAGTAGTACAACATGGCACAACTCAACATATGTGAGTAAAGGTGGAGTGAGTATCTCTGAGTATTTTTGTTTAATTGTATTTATTCATAGTACCAACAGTACCTAATTTTTTTTAGCACAGAGTTATTACAGTGGCATTATTACGCACCCCTTAAACACCAGTTTTTTTTTTTTTTTTGTTTGTTTTTTGCAAAAATACTTAAAATGAAATGAAAATGAAACCACCCATAACTACTGACCTACAAAGGGCAAACAACAAAACATCTTAGTCAACATACAGTCACTATAGCTTATGTAATATTGCAATATGTTCAAATGCCCACACAAGATTACACTTCATACACACAAAATACAACAGCTCTTGCTTTTGTCCCTGATGCATAAACACTATTTTGTATATTTTGTTATGCTCTGTTAACAGCAATTCAATGTGACACCATTATTTTCATCTTTCTTACTTTACACAACTATTGTGCCTGAATCGATCTTTTCCAGGTACTGAAATTAGGTATATTAGAGATGCTATGTGCCACTTTGGTTGTATTAATTGTAAACTAAGGCTGAGGAAAGATCTGGTGGAAAGATCTACCTCATAAAAAACCTTCACCACATAACTCTGTGGATCTGAATCATTTTAAATATATTGTACCAGAGATTAGCAGTGTATCCATGGGATGGATGCAACTGAATGGATAGCAGACACACACATACCCTACTCAATTCACCCAGAAAATTTAGATAATGGACAAAATGATGAATGTATTAATGGCTGATGTGGTTCAGAAACTGCAAATGTCAAATTTGTTTACTAGCCAAGCAGGTGCTTCAGAAACAGCCAAACTTGTAGTAACTGTGCAGTAATGAGATATGAATGAATTTTCTTGGACGTAACTGAAACTCAAAACAGACAAAAGAATTAAAGGCTTTAGTATTTCTGATCATTCTTTCAGGCAAACAATGAAAACAAAATAATTAGCTTGAAAATAGTTGAGAGTAGCTTGATAACCCAACGAGATCATGCTAGAACAATGCAAATATGATGTACATTACGCAACCCATTATATTCCGCTTGATCCAGTACTATAGTCTAAGGTTTTAGGCTGGGCAGATACATCCAGGACATGGTGCGAATCCACTGCTGGGCACACACCGATTCACAAACTTCATAGAGGCAATTTGCACAGGGCAATTTATTTAATTTATTAGAGCAGCCAATTTATCTCAAATCCATGTTTTTGGACTGTGAAACCTGGAGAAGCTGAAGGAAACCCATGCAGAGAACATGGAAACTCCACCCAGATCGGGGATTCGAACCTGGATCACCAGCACTGAGAGGCAAACTTGAACCCATGAGCCACAGTGCCTCCCACATTACTAGGTAAACAAGTACTAAGTTAACTAGGTAAATCATGGTTGGTCTTGTACAGAAAGATTAGCCACTTGTTATTTTTAAAATATTTTAATGAAACAATACAGCAATCCTAATTATTTCAACATGTGGCCAAAACACGTAATAGAAGAACATTTTGTGGCATATATTATAACTGCTGGCGGCACGGTGGCTTAGTGGTTAGCACGTTCGCCTCTCAGCGCTATGGATTCCCGGTTTGAATCCCAATCTGATTGGAGTTTCCATGTTCTCCCCGTGTCTGCGTGGGTTTCCTCCGGGTTCTCCGGTTTCCTCCCACAGTCCAACAACATGGATCAAGTCAATTGAATTCTCAAAATTGCCATATAGAGTGTGTGTGTATGAGTGAGTGTGTGCCCAGCGATGGATTGGCGTCCTGTCCTGGGTGTAGCTGCCCAGCGCCCGAAACGTTCTCCCCTGGATGGGCATGGAGAATCCCACCGCGATCCTTATAGAGGATAAAGCGGAAGATAATGGATGGATGGATATTATTACTGCAATATGATAATGAGTGTGGGGAAATTAAGAACATGATATTGGCATGTGTAGTCCATTTTATTGAAGCTGTATATTTTGAGTAATAATAATATGGATAAAAGTATCACTGTGAACCTTTTTTACTCCTGCAGGCATACAGATTGATATATATGATATTTTGGGGCAGACAAGTGCATTATATTGAAAGATTTCTGTGTGAGTGTATACCTGTGTGTTTTGGAGGACTTTGTGTCAAATCTGCTCATGCCTTTTATATAGCAAAAACATCCCTCTTTTCATTAGGAAATGGTGCTACTGCCTTCTTCTCTCTCTTCAAGCAATGTGAAGAGATGAAGTATGAGCAGCAAAAGGCATTATGTAAGGCATGCACTGAATACATAATCAGAGTGGATGCCTTGGATTTTTCATGCGTGGGAAGATAGCTCTAAATATATCGGATTATGTTGCTCTTCCTGAAAGCACCAAAGATGCATTTTTTCCTCCTACCACAAATGGAGTGAATTTCTGGATGCTTATAATATTCTCCGGCCTTCCTTAGTGATAGGACTGACCCTTGTTTTTCTTTTTGAATAGGGGGTGCTCTAAAGTTCTCATCTAAAAAACATCTTTTTAAATAATATATGATTATTTGTTTAATATAAACACGTGTTTAGTCAGATAATACAGTTAATTACAAGGACAGAGACTGGCATAGACTGATTGTAGCTGTTAATATGAAACAAGAGAGGAACAACAGTGGTGCTTGAAAGTTTGGAAACCATCCACATCACTCATCTACATTCATTCCATTACACCTTTATGCCAGTTTGGTGTTATAGGGCACTAATGTGTGTCTATATCATGCCATGAAGGAGGTATGTCAATCTCTGCCAGTAAACAGTCTGAGAGAGAGTGATGAGCAACAAGACCATCTTTAAACAACCAAATTACACTTCACAGTGAGAAGGCTCATTTACAAGTCAAGAGACATCAAGACTTCTGGCAATCCTCCCAGGAGTGGGTGTTTTCCCAAATTTACTCCCAGATCATGTAGTTTAATCCACAGAGATTCAAAAACCCAATAACTACCAGATGCTGTTGGAACATTTTAAAAAAAACAAAGCCATCCAATGAAAGATCACATGTTCTCTGTGTGAAGTGATTTGGACAAAAAGGTGACCAATGAAGTATGACCAGTGAATTGAACATTGCACAGAAGAGATATGGTTGTGCATATTATTAAAAAAGGTTAATGCTGACTAAGAGAGAACAAAACTTGTCCTTACATCTGATTAATGATGTATAGCAAATGTCTTTTTTTCTAATTTTTCTAATTTTTCATTATAGTAGGAACTACATCGCATCAAAGTTTATAGTGAGGAAGATGTACTGAAAGCACCACCTCCTGTCATTGGCCTTCTCTAACTTGATCCTTAATCTATACATTAAAATTAAAAGAAATTTGTTCCACAAAACATGTACATATAATTTCAGCTTTTCATATGGCCATTATATAAACAAATCCCCAGACTCCAGAGGAGAAATGGATACATGAAGATCTGTTCACTGCTTTAAAAGTCTGAATTATTTTAGTTTCTGTAATAAGAAAATAAATGACTCATAACCACTCATTACACTCACCATATGTAATAAATTGCTCCTTAAACAGAGAAGAAGACAATTGCATAAGAGACAAAAGGAGCCGGAAGCCCTAAATTATCACATCACCCTGATTACAACACCAAATTATCATATTTGTAAAAGTAAATCTTACTTGCTCTATATAGAGCTCAGTTGTAATACAGGCATTAGTAAAAACCTATATAAATTTTAAGGACCTATAAAGGAAATTAAAAAAATGTATGAAAGATTTATCAATGACATTAGCCTTTCGTTCTGCATGCCAACTGTATTAGCCTGTCTGAATAGTACTAAAAGTCCTTTATAATAGAAAAGTCCTTTACATTATTGTATTTTGGTTGCAGTGATCCATAGCTTAATTTTGAATTATTTAAATTGAGAATAGAAAAAGACCAATGATGTGACAATGCAATGTTATTTAGTGTTCAGTAACTGCTCAATTAGTAGGTAGAGTGTCTAAATAATGTGCATGTTTCAGTATGAGTACTTTAGAGGGCTGTGTAAGCATTTGTCTGCATTAAACTGTGCATAAGAACCACCTTCATCTGACAGAGGTGACCTTTATACATAGGGGTGGATGAAAGATAAGAAATGACAGTGCTGGGAGCTCACAGCCAAGCTGTTCAGATGGATTAATAAACCTCAGAAAACACACACACAGACACACATACACACACTTTCAAGTCATAACTTTCTAGTTGTAAGTATACAGGATCATATATATATATATATATATATATATGGCGGCTTAGTGGTTAGCACGTTCGCCTCTCAGCACTAGGGATTCCCGGTTCGAATCCCCATCTGGGTGGAGTTTCCATGTTCTCCCCGTGTCTGCGTGGGTTTCCTCCGGGTTCTCCGGTTTCCTCCCACAGTCCAAAAACATGGTTCAAGTCAATTGAGTTCTCCAAATTGCCCCATATAGTGTGTGTATGTGTGCATGTCTGTGTGAGTGCATGCCCAGCGATAGATTGGCGCCCTGTTCTGGGTGTGTCTGCCCAGCGCCCGAATGAAGGAATGAAATATATATATAAATATATAGGTTGAGTGAGGATTAGAGGACTTCCATATAGAGCAGCATGAATCACATTATGAGGCTCATAGACTATTATTTGAATAGTTTACATACAGATACATAACAATAATTCTGGTGATTCACATGGATCATATATCAATATAAATAAGTAATGTAATTATTTATATATAGAAGAATTAATATTGTTACAATTAGAACATTATAAACGTAATCTCATTTTCTAATCATTTCATCTTTGTATGCAAACCAATGCATGATCAGCTTTTTAAAATTCTTCTCTCGCTATTCTTGTGAACTGTTAAGAATGTGACAGTAATGATTAAGGGAGCTCGGAGAAATTACATGTGAACAATGAGTTTGAAGTTGATGCTTAAATGAATTTGGTTGGGTGATCTTTATATTAGTTGACAAGGCTGAAAAAAATGTTTTTTTTATTTATTTATTTCATTCCCATTTGGAAGTTTTAAATCGACCTGTGCTAACAGCATACTGACAATTACATTTACATTACATTTGTTCATTTAGCAGACAATTTTATCCAAAGCGACTTATAAAGTGAGCATAGGTTTGGCAACAGTTAAGGGCCTTGCTAAAGGACCCACATTGGTAACTTCAGTGGACCTCGGATTTAAAGCCACAACCTTCAGATTGATTGTCCTGCACCTTAAAAACTGAGATACCAAACCCCATAGTGCAGCACATAATGCAGTAATTCTGATTTCTATGTACCCTAAACACATAAGTGTATCTTTGGAAGCCATGATCTGGGAAAGGAAAATAAATTAACAGTATTTCACACTGAGCAAAGTCATAGTTTTATATATGTTATATATTCATATCACTTTCTCACATTAAATAAGATTCCTTCTCATTAGAAATATTATTACTTCACTTCCAGAGCCATTACACCTTTATCCTGTCAGTCTGTGACTCTTTGTACATCTGTGCTATATTACTTTCTCTCTCTCTCATTTGAGTTGATGTTTGGAGTTTGCTGCCATGTCAGAAGATGACAGATGACACAGAGTCAGAATATAAATTGCTTGCCCCTAAAGTGATATCTGATCCAAGACCAGTTTTCTACCATCCATTCCAGCTGCTGCAGGTTACGCAATGCCATCTGGTTCCAGTGGGAGTTCAATTTTGAAATAGCTGATTGGTTGCAGTAAACCTTCAACATTAGAAAAATGTCTGAGATAGGGGTATCTTTTAAAATTGGAGAAAAAAAAACAATAAATGTTTAATATTTATATGAACTTTTAACCACATGGATGTGTTGACACAGAACTTGCACTGTTTTGGTTCAAGCGACAATAATAACATCAAATAGGAGGTTTAGTTCCTGCATCCCAGCAGGTGATACTGCCTCCATAAATGCTGTTTTGGGGAGAGAAAAAAACAACCTTACTCTTTACGGTCAAATCAATGAACTTAATTTTGTGTATAACCCTTTTCTATTTTATAGGTATTCTGTGTGCGTTTGGGGGAGGGTATGTATGTATGAATGTGATATACTGAAGAAAAAACATACATTAAAAATATCTAAATATGTAAAATCAATAATTATGTATGTGATTCGATGCACAGCTATGTAATTGATAGATTAAAAATTTATCAGCATGTATTTATTAATAAATATTTATAAGTAATACATTTATAATTTATGAATACATTTATTTACAAAAAAAGTAAAAATGAAGGTGAAATTAATTATAAGTGGGAAATACTGTGAATCAGTTAGTAGCACATTTACATCACAGCAATTATTTATCTCCTTGTTTCTGCAAAAATTTACTAATTCACATGTGAATATGGGTGTGTTTGTCTTTCCTCCTGTGTTTAGTTGTTTAGTATAAACTGTTGATGCTTAGTATTTTTTTAGGTGCCTAAATAAACTTTAAGATGTTTTTTAAAGCATACAATATGTAAAGCCAGGATAATTCATAGAGGGAAATATTTGCTTTAATATATGTAAATATATTTATAAATAGCTGTAAAAATTGTTGCTATTTGTGCTTTTTCTGGTGAAAATGTGCAGCTTCTTCCCTGTGATGTCACCTGACACTTCCTTAGTGCAGACCTTTCATAACAGACCTTTGATTTTTGGTGATACAGCTTTATGAATATTTAGCATGAGTGAGGAAGGAAGGGAGGGTAAAGATAGAGAAGGTGGAACTACAGTCAGGTCTTAATCTCACATTAGTTAACCAGTAATATTACCAAGTACAGTTTTGCAGTACACAGCTGCCATCTACTGTTTTAGTGAAATATAAAAAGAGTTGAATTCATTATAAATCTATGACAAAAAAATCTATTTATACATTTATTTCATCAATAAAGCAAATATGTTTATTATTCTGTATTAAATTGATATTTATGAATAAGTATTTAGCAAAACATTTTCCCAGTATGGCCATGTTTTATACATTGTCGCTCAAATATAAAGTAAAAAGTATAAATGACATTTTTTATAGAAATATTCAGAAATATTGTAAAATATTCTGTAAATGCCGGATTTTTCATGAAATGTTTTACTTGCTGTGCAAGGCGCTAAAGCAAAATCACACTGACACGCCCTAAATCAAGCTGCGCGTTGCACGATTGACGGCTCACTAAAGAATGCTAAAATAGTTCATGTTGTCTCAGATTCAAGAAAAAAAAAAACAAGCTTGTTGATTTTGTAGTAAACAATGTAGCCTTAATACAGTATTTTCTCACAGATTTCTGAGTAACTAATTCATGATCGGAATGTGACTCTCTCTGGTACAAATAAAGTACAAAACATTTTAAATGCATACTATATGAATGAAAAGTTAAATCGCTAATCAATGCAAAAAAATAAATAACTGAATATGTTGAAAATGGTAGGTGGATGAAATGCCATGATGAACTGTTCGCATCATATGAATATCCTATCCTGATGAATCCTTTCCTTTAGTACAGCTTTGCCAATTACATTTAAGCCCCAAAATAGATAAAATTGCCACTCCACTGCATTGTGGAGTGTGAGGACATAATGGTTTACACAACGATTCATTGTGGGCAACAAATAATTAATCTCTCCAAACAGACTAATGGTCTAGTCTCATTTTCAGGCAACAATTGACCTGGAACAACGGAGACCAGGCACAACCACTAAAGCATTTAAAACAACACATTATATGTTCTGGCAGCCATTTTAGAAGCTTAAAACTGCAATGCAATGTGCAGTATTTTGGTATAATATTAAAAACAAAGAAAAAAATCAAATATTTTTTAATTCCTAGAAGTGATAGTTGGAATAAACTGTGTAGTACCTACATTGGTAATTCCTTTTCTTTTAAAGATAAAACTACATTACTGTGACATTACTCATTGTTCAAGCTTAGTTTCAGATGAAACTCAAGGTGCTACTTTTGAAAGGGACTAATGAACACGTTCCTTTTAACTAGTTTACAATCTGTGTTTTAATACAACAATTTCAAATTTCCATGTTTTCCCATCTTTCTGGTTTCCTTTGGCTGCTCTGAATATAGTGTCTGTGCCCAGCAATAGATCCCCCCCCCCCCCCCCCCCCCCCGAATATAGAATTAAGCAGAAATTAATTGATGGATGAATAGACTAAACAAATTAATGATACAATAGGAGATGCAAAATTCATCTAAGATTCTTTTTTTTTTAAGTTTATATTTAGTACTACACTTCAGACACACAAATGTGATGGACACAACAAGCTCAAATACATGCATTTTATTATATTGAAACTTAATTCTATATTGATTCCCAGACTTCTGGGCTTATTTAAACATTATTGCATTTTTAACTTAAAAGATTTTTCATGAAAAATGGCATAATCATGTTCTTGAAGCTAAAGCAATGGCTAGATACCGGTCTGATAGATCGGTCTCATTAAATTACACTGACCCTTAGGGCTGGTTTGCCAGACATAGACTAAGCCTTTGTCTAGGACCTGAAAATTAAGATATGTGTATGAGGTACATTTATGCCCAGTAGGCAAAACACCTGGCAGAGTTCATGAACTAGACTGAAAAAAGGACAAACCAGGTGGGAGTGTAAATATGGAAAAATGCAGAAAGTTACATTAAAATACACAGATCATTTTCAAAGTGAGATACTGGAATATTGTATGTCAGACCGTGACTGTACCATACTAACCGCACTACAAAGTGTTGAAAACAAATACTAAGGTATAGCACCCTCTATCCTTACATTTTAAGAAAGATACAGTGATGTGATTTCCTGTTCTCAATATAGCACTGCAGAGTCATGCATCAGATCGCTGTCACCTTACATCCCACACAGCAAGGAATTTCATCAAATACATACAGTCCAATGTTAACATTATTATTGATACCAATATTTCTTGGTTTCTTATCACACTATAAGTAGGAATACTAATAGGACAACTATGTTTCTTACTGACTCAACACAACAAGTTATTTAAAAAAAAATATCATATGTGGTGATAAGGACAGAATATAAAATAAAAAAATAAAGTAGATTTTTCTCTTTCATAATCATATTCTTAAATTATAGGTAACATGTCACCAATAAGGAACAAATGGCAGTTGTTGCCAAGGGAACATATTCAGATATTAAACTGTAGACAAGCGCTTCTCCTAGACTACCAGTTTCTAGGCGACTACAAGACCCACCTTGTAATTGTCCACCTTTGTACGGAGACAGAGATGCTACATGGATAAATTATTTGACTTCTTTGTTTAATTTAAGAAATGTGAGAACAGAGCACAGATTCTAAAATGCTAAAGAAATGTTAAGTAGAACAATTTGCAAGACAGAATGCATCACTCCTACTACACCTGACAGACAATACTATAGGGAATTTATGCAAGTAAGCTATCCATACACAACTCAGGGTAAGGCCTTTCAAAAAATAAGCAGCTGCAGGTTGTGCATCCACTAGATAGTGGTATTATTGGTTGTGTTTACTGTAGATACTGACCTGCATTTATTTCTTCTTTAAATAAATAATTACACAAATAAATAGGTAGATAAGTAGCTCATGGTTGTTCTATGGTGGTTGGCACAGGGGTGATATCTGTGTCACAACATCCAATTGTCTCTTTAATTGAAAACCTCAATAAATCTCTATTTTTATCTTTAGCTTAACTGCTAGGGGTTCACACACTTTAATACTCACAGATGTGTGTTATTGGATCGTTTGACTGTTTTTTCTTGTTTGTATTCTAGTTAATTTTTTGTTTTCTAGTTAATTTTATTATCTACTTTCATTCTTGTGTGAAAACCGTCTGTTGCAGTTCATCATTTAGAACATGCAAACACCATAAAGAGGGAAACCTGTCATTCATTAGATAGATCGGGGCAATTTAGTATCTCTAATTTACCTTTCGACATTTCTTGTGGGATGAAACCCAAACTGCTTAAGCATGGGGAGGACATGGAGACTCCACACATACAGGGCTTTTAATTGGCCCAACCAGGAATCGAACAAACACTGCTCCACATCTCCACCTAGTGGTGCATTATAAAAACAAAACCTGGAAGAGCATTTATGCCCTATTTAATATTTCTAAGTTGCTCTTTATTATAATGTCTGGAGCCAAACAAGTTCTTACAGAATGAAAGTTAGAAGAAACCACTTACAGGGCAGACACACAAACTCCTTCAGAGCAACTAGGGGAAATTCACCTGGTCACTTACCATTTTGTTTTTTGAACTGTGGAAAGTAGGGAAAAACCTATGCAGACATGGGGAGAACATGCAAATGCCAAAAAAAGAAACCTGTCATTCATTAAATAGACTTAAAATTTACTGGGTTAATTAAGCATTGTTGTTTTGGCACGTAATTAGTTTTACATGTGTTTCTTGTTCATGACATTTCTTGTGGGACGAAACCCAAATTGCTTAAGCATGGGGAGGACATGGAGACTC
>JAFMOC010000008.1:1915000-2205000 GCA_019802505.1 Corydoras sp. C115
AGTTTAACTTTTTTAATGAGTTTCACTTTATTTTATTTTTATTGCTTCTGTGCTATATTTAGTGAAACTAATTTAAACACCAAAAAACACCAATAAAAAAAATAACCACATGCTTAATTAGGTTCAGAAAGGATCATACAGTCATAGTGGTTCCAAAGTCCTAATTATCACACAGAAAAATAATATGGCATGGCACAAAATATGGTTATGGCACAAAAAACATGATAGATATTTTAGTTTGTTTAGTTTAGGTTAAAAGCAATGTGAAATAATGAAAAATAAATGCAAATAACTTTCATAGTTTTATTATTATCTGTATGCATTAAAAAGATGTGTATTACCTAATACTCACTGTGTTTTTTCTATTTAATTCTATGGTGCTGTGGCTCTCAGTGCATGTGGTGATAAGAAAATTTCAGCCCACAGACCATGAAGATGTCATAACTTTATTTCAAAATGGAATACAGGAGCATATTATTCCCTCATTCACTAATGCTATTCGCCAACGATTCCACGTATCTATTATTCTGTGCATTTTTGTTTTGGGGTATACACTGAGTGGAGGTTCCCTTCTTTTGGCTTTTTTGGCTGGCGCTTCGTGGATCTGCCTGGTTTTGTACTGTTGCTACGAGTTTTACAGTGGATTCGTCAGGTTAAGGCTGCAAACAGATATGCGAGACATACCCAGCTATTATCTTAGCAATCCAGACAGCTGCTTCTGGGTTGCTGCTGCAGAGGTCAATGGTCACCCTCAGATCATAGGTATGGTAGCTGTGGAAGGAAAAAAGTGTCCAGACATTGATGGTCAGAAGTATGGTGAGCTTTTCCGAATGATTGTGTCATCGTCATGTCGTCGCACTGGTCTTGGGTCACAGCTGTGGAAAACAGTGGCAGACTTTTGTAAGAAGCGGAAGATAAAGAAGATTGTTCTGGACACCACCTCAACACAGAAAGCAGCTGTAGCTCTGTACTTAAAGATAGGCTTTAAACTTGTGAAGACTCCTTGTTTGGCCAGATGGTGGGTCTCTACTCTGACCAGAGTTAAAATTTTAAGAATGGAGATATTTCTATAAATAAAAAACATGTTGGTTCAAATCTTTGTGGTTTCCCTATCCAATATATTTTAGGGGAAAAACATTGTTAACTAACTAGCAATAAACTAGAAATGCTTCCACCTAACAAATGCCATTACTCTCCCTTTAATTGCAGCTTATTTCTACATATTTATTGTGAATAATACAATTAATCTTAACAATATATTTACAATTGTGAAATTACTGTGAGTATATAAATTTACACATGTATAAAAAAGTTCCTTTAACTTGGAAACATGGGGGAAAAAATCCCATATATAATTAATTTTCATTCAATGATTGATTAAACCAATTTTAAATGCAGTTTGTGACTAATGCTTTTTTATTATTTGAGATAATATCAATAATTTATTCTTCTCCTTTTTTCTTTCTCTTTTACATTCAATGTGTTGCAAAATTTACACAAGGGGTCGCTAAAGTAATAGTATTAATTTGTAACTTTCTTATTTGTTCACGCAGACGCTAGATGTAGCTGCAACGCTAAAGATATTTCACCTGAGTCCTGTTTGATTATTGTTTCTTGCTGTTATTTACAGATTACATTCAAATGTAAAATGTCTTTTTGTTTGCTGTTAATTTATAGTTGCATTCTAATTATTATGTTTTGTAAATTGTATGCTTTTTATCAACATACTTGTGCAATATATTTAAATAACATCAAATAAGATGCACATATCTGAAGCATCAGTAAAGTTGTCTGTTAAAACCAGTGAAATGTACAAAATCACACAAGTATGGAAATAACTTAACATTATTTACAGTGTAATTGGGAGGTGGATTTTGTTTATGATCACTAAGCATCTCTAAAATCTTTGGCATGCCAAATTAATAAATGTTTTTCACATATTTAATATATGAATTACCGTTATAATAATGTGATAATTATTATTTTTTGTTGTTTTTTGTAATTTTTTATTTAAAAAAATCTACATTTTCTAACTGTTAATCCACTAATAATATGATTGTCCTGAAATAAGCAAATGCTTAATTCCCTTAATTTGCAAGTGCAAATTCATATTTTCCAATTATTCTGCATTGCAGCTATTATAATTTTACCTGTCATTGCTTTGCATGGCACCGTTGACGTTGCAAATTGCTTTGACTTGAATACACAAGTCTTAGGTGAATGACACTGATAAGCAGCTTAAGCTAATAAATGTTGAGAAACTAGGGCCAAAGTTACAATAGCTGATGTTATATCACTTAGGAATGTTTATGAGTGTATTTTTTGTCAAAGCACCAGACTTATGAAATCCCTGAACAGGGTGACATTGTTTGACACTGATGCCCAAACAATCATTTGTTTTTCTGTTTTTAAGAAGTTTATACATTATGTATATGTTAAATTAAATATGTATATATAAATCTAACAAAATAGATAACTTGTTTTATCCAAGTACTTCTGATTTATATAACTGCAATTTTTGCAACAATTAATTAATTGAACATATTATTATTGCTGCTTTTAAATTACATTAACCTTTATAAACCATTAAACTTGCTGCATGTAAAATTATAAAGTTTGGAGTATGGGTCCCACTATGACCCTCATCTACTCAAGAAAGGTAACTTAATTACAAATCAGACAAAATAAGTAATAGAGTAAGACGGGACAAAAAGTACATATCAATTTTTTCTTCTTCATTCTTTTTTTCTTTTAATTTTTTAACTTTTTTAATTACTGCACATATGAATTAATGCAGAGATGCAGATACACAGTAAAAGACTTTTTACAGGCTTGTCTTCTGTTTGACATATGTTTAGTGGTTTATAGCAGAAGTCAACCAGATTAAAGGATTGGACTGCATGGGCAGAACTAAAACAAATGTATAAATACTGTAACATATTTTTGTGAAACTATTTTTTATCTACTTATTTGATATTAAATTACATTTGTATTAAATGTGTTAAATGTGTATAATTGTATTAAATGTGTCATTTTATTTTGCAGTGTGAACGATTTGGATTAGCAATACAACCCCAACTTTTCTATAAAACCAAAGTTGCTGAGCTGATGCTATAACCATTTACAGGTGCTCTCCAGGGTCCTGTATTGGGGTTGATAATAGGCAGCAACACTTAGTTTAATAGCTTAATGCATGTAATAAGAATGACAGATATAATCAAAATTAATTAAATTAATAAATAGATTTAGAGCATTTTTGCATAATATACTGTATTGTAAAATAAAAGTATTGGCAAAACTGTAGTTCATATTTTATGTATGCTATATATATATAGATATAGTTTTTTATAACCAATAAAATAGAGACTATAAATCACTGCTTATATATTACAATGAGAATGTTCTATGCTGTGGCAGGCCCCTGCTTTACCAGCCCAGAGCAGTCAGCCATCTCTAGGGAAGCTATTGTACTTTCCACCTAAATCCTGATATGGTTTTTACCAGTTGGTCTAAGCATTCAGCTGTAAAGTTTGTAAAGCTGACTTTAAATTCTGCATATGTATGTACTCAAACTCCATTGCTTTCCTTAATTTGATACGTTTGTGTGTGTGTGTGTGTGTGTGGGGGGGGGGGTTACCTTTTTTTGTGGTTATTGAAAGAAAGTCTGTATTTGGCTAAAAGTATAATTTTGTCCCAAGTTAATTAAACTCTTCTTACCTGAATTTCTTTATCCATGTGGAGCTAGGTTTCATGTCAGAGCCTGTCATTTTTGTTAGTGCTTCTGCCAGAACTCAATATGTCTGAATATTTCAGCACTGAGTGCGTGTCTGAGCATGTTTCCATATTGCAGTCAGTTTGTAAATATGTTTGCAACCAGAGAACCATTCAGTGGAATAGTGTGTATTTATATCTTTTAGACATTGAACATGTGATATGCTAACTTAGGCATTAAAGTTCCAGATGAGAAAAATGAACTTCAAGTGGTAACACTTGTTAATAATTCATGATTACCATATAGTTTGTCAGAAACATGACCAGTAGAATTTTATTTGTTAAGCCTATTATTTTACAATTTAGGTGTTGTGATTGCGTAGACAAAGCCAGTGTAAAATTTGATCTTAATTTTTTTTTTAACAAAGAGAAATAGGGAGAGAGCAAGAGAAAAAAAAATCCATTCTATTCCTTCACCTCTTATGTTTTTTGTCTCCTTAATCTGCAAATAGTTCATTTCATTCCATTTGCATTTAGGTCACTAGGTTTAATGCAGCCACTCGCTCTTTCCATCTGTAGAATGGTGGGTGTAAGCTATTGAAAACGGTAGCCTCAAGGAGGAATGAAGTTCATATACCATCACATGACTGAAATCATGATGACAGCTAAAATCAGATTTGGTGCTAAAAATACAGCCTCAAGTGCCCATGTGAACTTCCTGTGTTCGTGTTTGCCATCATAATTATCTTGTAAAAGTTGCTGCTTGTCAGCAAATGCAAAGCTTCGCAGGTTTGGATATTTTGCAAATGTATTTAAATCTCCCACTGCATTTTTTTTTAAATGAAACAAGTCTGATTTATATAACCATTTTATTTATTTGTCTAGCAAAGTAATAAAAGGTATAATTGGTATAGATAAATAGTGTAATATACAGTAAGAACATACAAAATATATAACAAATTTGACACATTTTCACATACTCCCCAACATGAGTTACAATATGATTATGCAAAAAAAAAAAAAAAAAATTAAAGACAGACAACAAAATCATTTATATGGATAAATAGATAGCAGCTTATATAATGAGGGATATAGGCCCACTGTATGTACATCCACTCCGATCAATTACATTGTAAAGTAAAAAGATCATTTGAGGTAGGTTTTTTTTTTATCTTAATCCTAATTAATTCCACAACATTCTAAAAAGTTAGCAGCAAAATAGCAGCAATATTAATGCGTCTGATACTTATGATCAAAGGCTATGGAGTTATCCGTTTCCACATCAGAATGGAATCAAGCACTGAAAAGGTAAAACAGAACATGTCAAATTTCTGACAGTTATTCAATTAAATTATGTTTTAAAACTTTAGACTACACTTCTTACCTCATCTGCGCACAAAAGCTACAGGGAGTTCTCGATTCGGCACCAAGGTTCCTGTATGTACAGTCTCCACTGGTTCATTATCGGTTGCCACAATCTCATAATCACGAATTAACTGTGAGAAGAGAAAAGTCTAGTCATTAAAACATTTTAAGCCACTATTATTGTATTGCTTTCGATTTATTTGAGCTGAATGCAACTTTGGATTTACTTACCCAGCACAAAGCGAGGTGTATTTGCAGCTCAGCCAGACGGCGTCCGATACACATCCTCTTTCCAATGCCAAAAGGTACATGTGCAAAAGGGTTAATGGAATTCCTGTTCTGGAGCCACCGTTCAGGCCGAAACTCTTTTCCATTGTGAAAGTACTCCTCATTTGCACCCAAAGCATGACTGTTAATCATCAAAACAGTCTGTAAAAGACAGAAAGGAAAAATATTTTAATTCAAATCCTCTAGTCATATGTTTGAAGCGATTATACACGAGTGCTTAGAATTTATGGCAAGAATGGACAGAATCACTAAACCACTTACTCCTTTAGGCAGATGGTAATCTCCCAGCACAGTGTCATTGTCCAAAGTTCGGCTTGTGAAGGGAATAGACGGTGAAATTCTGTTCAAATTAAAAGCAGAAGAAAATGAGGACCAGTGATTAACACAATTTATTCCATATAATAAACAACATTATTTGCATTATATAACTGATAATTGCATACAAGTCTCCCATCATGATTCCATAAATGATCATATACATTTTCCAGATTACATGCTACTCTCCCATTTGCCATTTGTCTGATGACCAAGCAGACACAACTTGTGTGATGTATAACTTGTGTGAAGTGATTAGATCATACTGGTTACAAAAAAATAAGACCTCATTGAATTTCATTGATTTTTACCCAGTCACCTACAGCTATTACAACTTTAACAACTCACACTTATTATACACACGTTTATCTTTTGTTATCTTTGACCAATTATTTGCTTTGTTCACATTGTGCATCATATTTTGCATGCAATTTTAAAACTGCTCAGTTTTGTTACAGCTTAGTACTGTAATTAAATCTTACCTCATAGACTCCTTTAGACAAGCCTTAAGATATGGCATCTTTTTAACATGCTCAGCATTTGGAGCTTGCCCATGAGGTACCACTTCTCTGATCTCCTTCAGCAGTTTGTCTTGAACATGAGGGTTGCGAGACAGGTTGAAAATTGCCCAAAGTGCACTGTTTGCAGTCTGCAAAAAAAAAAAAAGAATAAAAATGAATAAATAAATAGGACCGAAATATTTCACCACAATAGATTAATATAATTATGTTTATACTTACTGTTTCCACACCCCCAATCTGTAGCTCAGTTATTGCTGCATACATTTCTTTTTTTGTAAGCTGATTATTTAGATAGATATCACTAAGAAAGCCATCAGTTTGTCCATTTAAGTGTCTCTTCAGTTTCTTATCGATGTAGATTTTGGCTAAAACAGAAATAAATAAAAAAACACTTTTGTTTATGCCATTTTATACACACTGCACCACTATACAACAAGTGGATCTAATTAGTCAACCTGAAGCAGAGCAACTGGGATTATACAGCCACATGTTTGCTCATTTCTACTCCTTTCCTCTCTTTAAACATGTTAACCCTACTACAGATATTTACACATTCCCTCTGCACCAGGTCATTCAGTTTACTACTACTCACACTCTCCCCTCCCACTCACAGATTCTGAAAGAAGAACAGCACATGCATGCTGACGGGCAGTGGCTGCAACCCGAATGAGGCTCACTCAAGAGGGTAAACAGTTCAAGTCTTATCACCTGACCTGAAAGATTACTGGGTCATCTAAGCTTGTTTTGTACCTGTGCTAAAAATGCAGTCCCAGGCAGATGTGTGGTCTTGCCATGTCTTTGTATTCAGTTTCTTGTGAAGATGACATGGTGTTACCATCATCCTGCCGAATAAACTCATCATCTGTCAGGTAGAAAATATGACATTGTTTAAACATCTAAACACTACAAGAGAAGCAAATTTTTTATGTACGGTTAATTGTTAAAGAACCACAATTAACAATGCGGCTAAACTCAACACTAAATGTAACAAGCGTCTGTCTGCTGTTCCAGGAGCAGTTTGTGCTTTGTGGTTTCTAGATTAGTTTTTTTTTTTTTTTTTTTTTTTTTTTATCACTCTGAAAAACCTGCCAAATCATGGTCAACACAGACTCTTTTTCCATCAGTTGCCAAAATGGACAAAACTTAATGTAACATCCAGGTCAGTAAACGCAATGAACTTTACACAATACTAACAACCTAATCAAAAATCAGACACACATTGGCAAAATTGTTTAAACTCCTGAAATAAAGACTCATTCTCTGCTTGCATGTCAATAAACATACCGTTTTTATCGCAGTGATGAACTCGGTTGCCTCTTTGTCAGCGTTTTCTTGCAAAATCCCAAATCGTTTGTCATATAGCACAGAGCAAATTGCTGTTAAATAAGAATAATTATTAGTAACATTCACAAATTAAAAGACTGCCTTATTTTTAATTAATTTTACTATGATGGACTTACTTTCAAATGACCATTTATTCAATTCAAAATACAAGTCATCGATCTTTCCGTTGTCATTCACCAATTCAATTCTTTTAATGAAATCGACTAGAACCTATGAATAACACACAAACACCACACTAATTAAAAACAGTCCTAGAATTATATATATATAAAATTTATTTATATTTACTTATTTGAGGGCTACTTTGGACATAGTCTTCATTTTATGGTTTTATATTTCAATCGGTTTATTCTTTCTTATGCTTTAGTTCTTCTTATATTTTAATAATTACAAGGTAGGTTAGGACCATTCTTGTGTAAATATTTCTTTTTATTATTTATTTCAAATAAATATAGTACTATATATATATATATATATATATATATATATATATATATATATATATATATATATATATATATATATTATACACATTTATATAGTTACCTCGTTTATCTTCCCATCGAGCTTTCCAACTTCAGTAGGTTTCATTAGTTTGTGCTGCAAAGTGCTTCTCATTCTCTGCCAGTCTTTCCCCTCTCTGCAAAAAAAAAATCAAGCAATTAACACCCAAACAAATATTTACAGCAGGAAAACACCGAAAGGAGCAAAAAATAATAATAAAAAAGTCAAGAATTGCTCACAGTATGAGAAGTCCATATGCCTCATCTCGCAGATCCCTGTAGGCTTTCCAGGGTTTGATTTCCAGTCTCTGAGGGTAGTTTCCCTCTTTCCTGTAGAGCGATTCCAGCAGACAAGGAGAGCCAATGTTCACGGATTCAAATGTGCCGATCTTCATGCGGAAGATTTTGCCAAACTTTTTATGGTAATCTTTCTGTAGATGTGAGACAATCAAAAGTTAGGCCCAATCAGTCCATATTTCATAGTCAATTATGATCACTGTTTTTTAAAGTATGATTGTTGTTAAATACCACTATCTCATGTTGCTTTTGCAGTCCTCCTTTTCGAATGATATCAATCAGGTTTCCCAGGATGGGCCAGTTGGTGGGGCCCGGGATGTCGCTGACAGTGTGCCCACATGGCGCAGTGACAGAAGCAGCATCCCTGGATTCCAGCACACACACTGAGGATGTGGGTTTGAAGTGCTGCAGCCCGACCGACTTCTTTTTCAGCATCTCAAGGACCTGCGGAGTTTTATGAAGCTGCGACCTCATTGTAACTCTGCACTGATGCCTTGATAGGTTCAGCTTTTTAAAACTTGCCTTTAGTGCTGCGATTGGCTTGCGTTTCTAACCTGGGGCGAGCTGCTCACAATATATAGCGGCGGCGGCGTTTATCGCAGCTGATGAATCGACCAATCAGGAATCAGGATTGCTAGATGCTGAGATCAAGCCCACTTTGCGTTTATGGTTCCACGTTGCGGGTACCGCATGACCCCACATAGACCGAGGAAGTGCCCTTGCCCTCCGCTTAATAAATAAACACACGAGAGGTGACGCGGTTCGCTTGAAGCTCTATGGCGCTTGCGATTAGCGCAACCTTATCTCTCCGCTGTGTAAATACTACGACCACGCTTCATCAGGTTGGACAAATATTTGTTAAAAAGCCTTGCTGTGTACATTACTGCACCGGGTTGTAGAGTTTAACGGGCGATTATTACAACTCAGATCAAACATCATGCACCAGACCATGGTTTAGTTCACATGGTTCAAACATGGCTGCAGCAGCTGACCCACGTGTGTGATCTAAAGCAGCACGATTTAAAGACCTTATCATTTGTTACGTTTCATAAAAAACGGCGGTTTCATTCCAAAATAATTTAATGCATTTTACTGAATAGACAGTGTAAAATATCAAACAATGTAAATATGGACGATTGCAACTCGTTGCTATCCCCCGAGAGCCCTGATTCTCAAAGATCCAGCTTCGGTTTAGAAACCTTAGGAGGGCTGTCCTTTTCCTGTGTATGTGCATAAGCAGTCCTTTGTCTTGGTGAGAACATCCTCTTAAACATCTCCACCATCTGGATCTTCAAATCTTCACCATCTTCAAATTTCTCCCGCTCATCTTGCGACTGGATATTCATGGTCTGGTTTGGTTCACATGGTTCAAACATGGCTGCAGCAGCTGACCCACGTGTGTGATCTAAATCAGCACGATTTAAAGACCTTATCATTAGAGTAACTATTCAATCACTACGTGCGTATCCACATGCTCGACCACTTAAAAGAATTGTTAACGCGATGCACACATTAAAACAATTGACCCTTTTCCTTCACATGGGTCCATAGTTAATCAGCTATCAGAATATTTATTTCAACAAGTACGAGATGTACAAGGAATTTTTATTTCTTGGTGCTGGTGTTCACATACAAAACATAGATGCTTAAAATAAAATGAGAGTAAAATATATCCATCCATTATCTTCCGCTTTATCCTCTATTAGGGGCGCTCCCTATGCCCATCCAGGGGAGAACGTCTCGGGCGCTGGGCAGATACACCCAGGATAGGGCGCCAATCTATCGTTGGGCACACACTCACTCTATATGAGGCAATTTGGAGAATCCAATTGACTTTATCCATGTTTTTGGACTGTGGGAGGAAACCGGAGAACCCGGAGGAAAGTCACGTGGACATGGGGAGAACATGGAAACTCCACCCAGATGGGGATTCGAACCGGGAATCCCTAGCACTGAGAGGCGAACGTGCTAACCACTAAGCCACCGTGCCGTCTGAGTAAAATATATACATAGAATAAACAAAAATAAACATTTTTGCATTGTTGTTGGTTTATTGTTCAAAAAAACTTCTGATTAGTTAAAAGTCTCATTTCTCATTTGGGTTAGTGGCACTATATTCTCTATAGACAAAGCTTACATTGCACTTAGTAAATAAAATAAAAAATGGGATGAAAAAAAAAAAAAGAGACTGTGATATTTAAGCCTATGATTCAGTTACATGTTTAAAGAAATTATTTAAATCCGTGTTAATAAAGATGGGTGTAAGTTATATACACCCATTGGTAATATATCCCACATACATTATAAAATTTAGTACACACTTTACCTGGCCTGAACATGTTTTTAATATGCCTATATAGCTAATATTCAACAGGGCATTCAAGGACCTTCAACGCTGAATTGCATTTTAGTCGCTTCGCAGCCTGTGGAATGTTCTGATTTATCCAGACAAGGACATTTCATGTGTCGCTTTATTTGCCTATTAAGACATAATTTGTACAATTTATGTACAAATTCATTATGTTCAACAGAAATTATCTATCTATCTATCTATCTATCTATCTATTCTCTCTCTCTCTCTCTCTCTCTCTCTCTCTCTCTCTCTTTCTCTATAAATAAATAACTTTAAGACAAAAATTCAATCACTAGTAACAAATAACTACTTAAACTAAATTAATCACTACAATTTCACCCCTCAGGCATATCGGATATGTGTGAAAACAGCCTTAACCTGGGAAAGAGTGAGCGAGTACATGATGCAGAGCACTGAACCATGGATGATGAAAAAAAAGCCTGCAGGTCAGTAAGTTTGTTAACAGACTCAATGATATGGGTTGAGTAACATATATCATATCTAACTACAGAAAGTCAATTTCTGTACAACACGGTACAATTTTGTGTGTGTGTATGCACACTGTATTAGAATACACAACTAATGCACACACATGTATGCTTATGCGTTTGTAACTGTCAGCTAACATATAACAAGTACAGTTAGAGGCAATTTGGGCACACAAAATACTTAACGTACATTATAAAAATAATTAATAAAATGTCCCACATTGTTATTTTTTAATATAAAATTTACTGGTCTTTACAATGGCCTTTAATAAATATGCTCAAAATGTGGAACACGTAACAGCCATGACCAGAGAGTCCAGAGGAAATACTTTTCAATTACAGCTGGTTTATGGTGATTTAAAAAAGATATGTGTAAAGAACATATTGTTCAGAAAACATAACATAAACTCACTGACTCTTTACATACAACCACAAAAAAACTCTGGGACATTCCCCCTTGTTAAAGGCCTCCAGTCATTGGCTAGTTTCTCACTATATAATACATCTATACTACTGAACCTCCTAACCTTTGAATGCAAAGAGAATGAGAAACCGATCTTACATTATCTGCCTAATAATAAAATTGATATCCGTAATATTGCTGCAGTTTCCGTAGTGATTTCAATTAAAAAAACTACATGCTTGACAAAATGTGTAAAAAAAAAAGAAAAAAAAAAAGCAAATCAATAGTTCAATGAGTGCAATCAATAAAAAACTAAAAATGGCAGCTATTTTTCTTTCTTCTAGGTATGCTATTTAGTGCAATTACCTAAAATTATTCCTCTAACATTACAAAATCATAAATAATATTATGAAAACATGATTAATAATTGTATATATATTTTTAACTCGCACAATAACAAGTATTTCAGCTTTGAACAATATCTATTACTGTTCTAGACCCAGTGACCCCCCCTCTATCTCTCTCTCTCTCTCTCATACACAAAACACTCCTTTTACATTTAAATTATAAATGAAACTAATAAAATGGATGATGGTTATAGAAACTGTATGGAAAATGTTAATGACCTGTGAGCATGTTTGTTAAAGTCATATTAATGTACAAGTTAAATTTGCTGCTCTAAATTGGCCCTATATAGTGTGTGTGTGTGTGTGTGTGTGTGTGTGTGTGTGTGTGTGTGTGTGTGTGTGTGTGTGTGAGAGAGAGAGAGAGAGAGAGTATGCCCAGCGATATATTGGTGCCTTGTCCTGGGTGTATCTGCAGCTAAGCTTATGTCCTTGCAGAGCCCTACGGTTCCCTCTTGTTAGTGGGACTGGCTGTGAAAATGAGAAGGAACTTTATAAATCCTAGTTCTGGATCAACCAGAAAATTAGCTTGTTTCAGTTTTTACTTGAGGAATTTTTACTCGAATGTCCTTTTCAGGTTATGCAAGTCCAATTTGTCTTGCCAAACAAGGCTTAGGACACTAAACAAAGGTATCAAAAGTGTCCATGCTGTGTTAGGTAAAGTAGTATAGCCTAAACTGTGTGCATATTAAGCATATTACTGACTTCTTGTACCAATAAGACACTGGCTATTGACTTCTGGTACCCACTAGAGATGGCATAGATATGTTTTGATCCTTACGGACATCTTTACTGAGTTATACATAAGCAGTCCTTTCTAATGATCAGAATAATGATCCATACTATAGCTCAGGAAATGGTAGGACATTGGTTTTACCGGCTTTGGTCCTCTGGCTGATAAACATTTGGACCAAGGGCGGTGTTTTGAAAGCACTTTGCTTTAACAGTTGTGTAATATATGCCTTGTGCAAAAGAGCAGAACTACCCCATATCATCCTCAAAAAAATATACATATCTTTATCACAGATTGGGAAATTTCTCATCAAATTGCTGGGAAAACTCCCTTCTGTTTGATGTTTAGTTAGCTCCCAGTATTGCCTATAGATGTCCTTTTGGGGACTAGAAGAATTAATCGAAGCATGGGCCAAGACCTACAATTATCTACTGATTCAGGTTTATAGTAAGGCAGCTTGAATCACATACTGGTTTAGAATGAGATTAAGAACTAATAATCTTCTGTCTACTGAGTAGTCAATGTCTCTCAAGAAGAGGAGGGATTACCTTGTTGACCTAACCTATTAAGGACGGGTAATTTGTCACTTGTGCCGAGTCTGAGATGAAGAATGTCCCAGCGGGACAACAACCCGAGATGGAGAAAGCAAGGGCTGTTTTGCACAGCGCATCAGATGCTAAAGGGGAGACATCAAGTTGCTTTATTGTCCAGGTAATGGAAGAACCCAAAGCAGTAATCAATTAACATGTGACTCTACATAAGGACTAGTTTAAGCCAGCTCATTAGGGTATTTTTTGTAATAAACATATTTGAATACAATCATGAGTATTCATGACTACTTTTTTTTTTCATTTTCTGGATTGTTATATATTTTATTCATTCATTCATTATCTTCCGCTTTATCCTATATTAGGGTCGCGGTGGGGTTCCCCATGCCCATCCAGGGGAGATGGTTTCGGGCGCTGGGCAGATACACCCAGGACAGGGCGCCAATCTATCGCTGGATACACACTCACAGACACGCACGCATACACACTCTATATGGGGCAATTTGTGGGACTGTGGGAGGAAACCGGAGAACCTGGAGGAAACCCATGCAGACACGGGGAGAACATGGAAACTCTACCCAGATGGGGATTCGGATTTTCTTCTTTAATCATATTGTTGTATATCACTGCTGCCCTTCACAGTAGCTTTATGTTTGGAGGTGTGCTTTGTCTGATTTTTTTTTTACCAAACATATTACTCAGTTTTTTGTGCCAAAAGCCAAACACAGCACATCACTAAAATGAATTATAGTACACTGTTAAGCATGCTATGTTACAGAATATGTTTCTGCTGTAGGAAGTAGGCACTAATTAAGACTGAAGAAATAATAGATGCTACAATTATATCAAAATTCTTGAGGAAAATATGAAATCCTACATTAGACAACTACAGATGATCTGGAAGTTCACCTCACAGCATGGCAATGACGTTAAAAACATTAGCAGGAGAACAAGCAGTGGCTTAAAGTTAAGAAGGTGGGTGTGCTTGACAGGAATAATTCAGAGCCCTGTGATGAATTTCACAGAAAATCTGTAAATTGATTTAAAGAAAATAGTGCATTACCATTTACCAAAATGTGACTAAACAATTTCTGGCAATTCTGCAGGAATGGCAAATACTCCTCGCTCCAGTTGTGTGCTAAACTGGTAGGGACATATCATAGCAGGGTAATGACTTTTTGAAATACTGAATGAAATGATTGGTTGATTTTTAAAGTTTTAAGAAGTTTTAATTTTGAAATCAATTTGCAAAACAATTTCCTTTTTTTTTCCTCTTTTCTGTGATAATTTGAGGAAAAACATGTAAACCATATTTTTGATTACAAACTATAAGACAAACAATTTGCAAAAAAGTGCTAAACAAAGCTTAAGGGCTGACGGATGCATGTTGGGAACATGTTTACTACATTACGGAACAATTTCCATAGATAGGATACTGTTTACAGTCGGAGATAACAAATACCTCTGCTTATCATTGTTTATCATTCATTATTGTTTTTTTTTTTTACATTTAAGTGACATTTCTCATAATATTACTATAAAAGTACATTGAAGAAAAATCCATATTAAACTCTTTTCTTTAGTTGCAGTAAACAAGGCGTGTTGTTGCAAAAAGCAGGGGAAAAATGTGATTTTATTGAGCTGAAGAATTTGACGTTGCACAACATGCTCATAAATACACACGTCAAGAGCTTGAGCAATGTGAGACCTTGTAGAAGAAAACACACAGAGTGTAGCAAAACAAGTGTTTCCGTATGCAAGTGCAAACAGGATTAGAGAGATCTCTGTGATCTCTAGTGTTGGACTCAATGCTCCTGTCTGCAAACACAAGTCTGGCAAAGTCTTTTCATTACTGGATGGCTTCCATTACTGCCCATTTGCAAATAGAAGTTTAAGATTTACATTGGCCTATAAAAGCCAACATTACAACATTTGTTTGCATGTGGTGCCATTTGCTCTGGCAAGGTTGTGTTGATATGGCAAAGAGGTCAGCCTGTTTGAACATTAGGACATTACAGATTGCTTAATTTATGGGGTGCAGAAATAATTTAACTTATATTTTTGAAAACTTGGGGTGTTTATGAAATTAGCCAGATCTGCAGCAAATTATTAAATTATTTAAATATCCATGACAATATTTATTAACATTGCAGTGTGTATTAGACAATATGTCTTTGTGTGACTTCAGTAAGGTGGCCTGGGTTTATGCATACTATAAAAGGTCAGCATGGGGGATCACTGAGTTTTTTGGATTAAACCCAAAAGAGAAAGTTCAAGGGGGTATGTGCATTACACGCTCTGAACTCCGACATTCCTTTCCTACATATTTAAATTATTGAATTACAGGTCAAATACATTTACTACGCCAACTTCTGTTAAAATAATGCATGGACAAATCCCTGTCTCTCCCTTATTAACCACAATATTATTTAATCAATTAAGTTTATCAATACACCTTGAGTCTTACTAGACCTAAAAAAGGAGGCAATTTTAAAGCTGGTTGTTTTAGATGGTTACAGACAGTTTGTTGTTTTAGATGGTTGCTAGGATGCAAAATCTGGTTGCTAGATTGTGAGTTAAAGGTTTTTTAGGCATTCCAAGTGGTTGCTAGGTTATCGATTGTCAGTTACTAAGACATTTTAGGTGTTTTATTATGTTGTAGACAGTTTGCTATTGTCTTTCGCTGTCACGTGGTTGCTGACATCTTTTAGTTATTGTTAGGAGTTGCTAAGGTGATTCACCTGGTTGCTATGGTTTTCAAAAGCCAATAAGCAAAAGGATAGGCTCCAGTAGACCTCTCAAACCTATTTATATGATAAATGGCTTAGAACATTTTATTACGTATTAACAAGTTATTATTTTTGATTATGTAATCATTGCTATTCGATTTATAGAATGAAATAAACTCAAATAAAAGGTTATTACAACCAAAATGAATACATCTTTACATGTCATTTAAATGCGGTGAGGGCATTGAAAGAAATGAACTCCTTGGCACCACAGGTAGATAGTATGTTGATCACTGATATGGAAAGTTAGTGCTGGGTGACCAAGGCCATGTTCCATTTGCCTGATTTCTCATCGATCCCTCTGTGAAATGACTCCTCAAGGTCTGATCCGGGTTGAAGTTTAAAAAGCCATAGAGTTTGTAGCCATAAACTTGTTTTGCTCACTACTGGATGACAAATAAATGTAGAGTCAGCAAGGACAGGGTGTGTGGGTGTTTGTATGTGTGTGTGTACCAGGTATATATAACATTGTGGGGTTCAAAACTTGTTTACACACTCACATTGTGGGGATTTTATAATTGTGGGAACCAGTTTGCCATTAAGTTTTGAAGTGAAATCCTGTTTGGTAATAGTTATGGTTAGCTTATGATAAGGAAAAGCTATGGTTAACGGTTAGGTTAAGTCTCCCTGAAATGAATGATAGTCTATGTAAGTTTCCACTAAAACAAGTATTGTGTGTGTGTGAGAGAGAGAGCGAGAGAGAGAGGGAGAGAGTGAGTGTGTGTGTGTGTGTGTGTGTGTATATATATATATATATATATCTCGGATGTTTAAATGTTTGTTCACTTTATGCTTAAAATTATTTTTTTAGTATAATTTATGGATTTTGAAAAGTTTAAAACTTAACTCATCCTGTATGTGCAAATGATGACGATATTTTACTTAGTAAAATATACCTAATATGTTAAATCCACCATTCAAATAATAAACTATGAATCAAACTAAGACTATGAATTAAAATTCAATGTAACACAAAATAATGTTGAATAAGTTTATTTATTTATTTAAAAACAAGTATTTTGTGTTCAGATTTTGTATCAGCATTTATCTAATAAGTTTGTTTTTCCATTTGTTTTCCATATAATTGGATAATATTCATTCATAATACTTATAACACATACTGTACAGTGATTGAAACTAATTTAATTGTGCTCTGAATAAATAAGTAGTTGTTTTAAACTAAAATAATTAATAAAATAAAACTACTTTTTCAATCAAAATAAAGCAGTTAATGTTTCTTTAATGTAATTTGAAGATTAGATCATGCCTGTTTGTTTGCATGGTTGTGCAGAATGAATTGGTGCATCACCACTACTGTCCATTTCCATTTGGTCATTTATTGGACGCTTTTATTCAAAGCGACTTACAAGGTGAGCGCAGAGTTAATCACAACATCCCTCGAGCAATGAGGGTTAAGGGTCTTGCTCAAGGACCCACACTGGTAACTTCAGTGGACCTGGGATTTGAACCTCCAACCTTCAGATTGATAGTCCAACACCACTGTATTTGTTAAACCTTACTGTACATTCTTGGTCGTTAAAATAATGTTTTTTTTTATCCAGATCTTCACTCGATATCTTCTACAATTGTTCTAAGCTGTCGTTCATTCGATTTTCTTTTACACTGTTCACCAGAAGATGGCAGCATAAGTACGAGAAAGCAGTAGCACTACAGAACGCTTTCGGCTTGTTGATGTTATTGTTCAGCTTATCCCCAGGAAAGATGACAACAAAGATAAAGATATATATATATATATATATATATATATATATATATATATATATATATATATATATATAATGTTCATGAATGACAAAATGATTCAATCTTCTAAACAGTGGCCAGTTTTTGCTATTCTCCGTATGTTTTAGGTACATCAGCTTGGAGAAATGTTGGATTTTAGTTAAATTTTTAACATATTTAATATATTGGTGGGTTTTTATATATGTATATTATATATTCACAGGCCTGAATTCTGAATTCTAGGCTATTAGAGAACATTAAAATTTGAACCTGTTGTGTGCTTTGGGTTGTTGTCTTGATGCATGACTTTTTTATAATTAGTTAGTTACCTGACAAAATACATTACCGTATAAAAAGTTCTAGCTCTGTGCATTTCCCCAACTAGTCAATTAAGTACAAATGCGGGAATAAGTGACTTAAACACTGATTAGCTGAATTGAATCTTCTTATCTCTAACTAAAGATCATAAAAATTAAATCTTCTTTATGCTATCAGAATTCTGTTCAAATGATGTTTGTGGTGAGGCTTTGAGTTGTCTATACTTTTCATTGTACTTGACATTATTTTGACAGTTATCTGCTTTCAGTTCACAGTGACCTGTCCAATGGTCCACCTTAGTGATTTAGATATAAGACAGAAAAATATTTAGGATATACCATATAATTTCAGATGGAAACATGCGGCCTACTATTTAAACACAAATTATGAAATGGAATTACTGAATACTGTGATTTACAATTTTCCTGTTACCAATTACAGATTTACAGTTTTGCAGTTACAAAGAAACCATGTTTTACTGCCTGAAAAAAATGCCATTGGGCATAACGATTTTAATTCTGTGTGTGCAGCTGCTTAGATACGAAACAAGCTAAGCACTCTCAAAGACACTGGTCATTCTGCAGACTTGTTCAACCTTGTTTTGTTTAATTAACAGTTGCTGTTAACCAAGAGACCACAGGTCTAGCAAGATCAAAATTGAATAAAACAAAATAATAGGGAATACTATGACACTTCTACCTTAATGTTCATTAAGACATTTTTGACATGCTTTATTGATGTTATCAAAATGTTTGAGATATATTTATATAATAATTATAATTAACATTATTATTTACTTATTATTATTATTTTAGAACTTAGGTTATAGGTTATCTATTGGGTAAGACCCATCACACCTGATTTAAATGGATTAGATATCCAAATAAGATGATCTTATTATTATTAGTTTCATCCCAAAGTTAAAAAAAATTGTAAGAAGCTAAAATGTGTGAATGAATGTCTTTTTTGTGACCGTCATCCGATTGGCAAACCTCACCCGTTTTGCTGCCTTTGCCCTGTGAAAATTAGCATATGTTTAATTTCCTCTGTGACCATCATGTGAAGAATGATGAGGCTACCTGTAGGTGTTTCCCATACCCCATTAATGTTGTGAGATGACATGGAATTTAATTAATTTATTTTTATTCTTTTAAAATAGTGGCCCAACATAAAACAAATCAACAATAAAACCTTATATACAGATTATAACTAGATGGATAGACGGTGTAATAGGCACATGCAAGCCAAAACACAAGCATACCCATACAGGATAGACAGCACAAAAACTCCTGTAATGCTTTTAAATGGAAAAATGAAAACAAATGTACATCTAGTAACAAAATATAACTCAATGTGGTCCAGGCACGTGGTAAATCAATGTAAGGGTTACTTTCTAGTGCTAAAGAAATCACCAATCATCATTTCCAAAAATACAAATTCATAACTTAAATGTAAATGACTGTCACCTTTAACATTAAAATAAGCTTCTATCTTATATTTTTTAGGATTAGAATGCACTGACTTCAAAACTGTGTCTATTAAATATATTTCATCTCAAGATATATGTGCATTTGTTGGTGACCTAATGAAACATATTTAGTAGAATATTATATACGTTCATTAACATTTCCTTGTTTAAATCCATCTAAATGACTGGCATTTAAAATCAATAATGACAATCAAATAATTCTTTATACAAACTAAATTAGTTAAAACTACACTTTACTAAAGTCCTTATACCCCCATTTGTGCTTTATTGATTTACAATGAATTGTACTTTTCACAGTTTATAAAGTATTTAAACAGTTTAAGAGAAATTATAAAAAGGGTTATTGTAAGAAAAGTCTGAATGAACTGAAATAGAGCTCCGTTATAATGAACAGCAAAAGCAGTTTGTGAATAATAGAAAATACATAAATAGCCAATTTTATTATTTTTTTTACAATTTTCAAAACGTGATTTAAAATGTCTCAAATGGTTTGTGCCAGTAGTAACACAAAAACTTTTTGCATAAAATTTAGTTTTCATATTTAAAAAACAATTAAATAAATGAAGTACTTGATGGAATTTTTCGATTGTCTTCAGTGCAATGCTGCATTATATAAAAATTACTGCCAAGGGTGAAAATATAATTCCAGTAGGTGTGCAGCTCCTGGCTGATTAATCCTGTTTCTGTTTTAGTTCTGACCATGTCTGATCAGCAGTGAGAAAAACCCAGGTTGAAGTGATGTAGGAAAGTCTGACTCCTAGAGGTAGTCCAGCTCTAATGCATGACTCAGTGCCTCCAGGTCAGCCCTGCAGGTTACTCTCCAGAACGGCATGTTTTTCTACAAAAGTTAATTAAAATGCACATATTAATTTATTGATTTGAATATATATAGACTTAAATTAAGTGACATGATTTTAAGCTTGAGATTTCATGTTTTATACATATAAAACAAACAAGTGCATTTAGACTGCAAATTATTGAAAAAAATGTATATATGTATATATATATATATTATAAAAATATCCTTGTTTTTATTGTTCTACCAACAGGATTTTCAAGGCAAATAATATAGTACTATTATTGCCTAGTTATCTTCTATTAATTATTTGGGAAATTATAAAAATTGATAATTGTGTTAATTTAATTTCATATACAACAATCAAGTTTATTTTTAGCAGTTATTTATTATTCACAGCTAGTGAATTTAAGAAAAAAACAGCTATACAGTTTTCTTTGAGAAAGTTATTAAGAAAATTCCTCTTTGCTGATTGCACACTTTCCTCATTTCACAAGATTTGTAGCTCTGGTTTCATTCAACAATATTTTTGTGTTAAACTGAACATAAGTTCATTGTTTAGTCAAAGATCCTGTAAGCACCTATTTTTAGTTTCTTGGCAGACAGGATCTAACAAAATACCCCAGGGTTTTATTAACTTTTTAAAAATATTTTAATTATTTAAATAATTTTTTATGTATATACCATATATTAAACATTTTGGGACACATCTTAATCACTAAATTTAGTAATTTGTCTTGTTGGAGGGAACAGTTTGGAAAAGGTCCTAGTCCAGCATGACTGATTAGCTTAAAAATTTTAACTATAAATAACTAAATGCTTCAGGTTCCATTTTAATATAAATACTTTTTTGATATGCTGAAGATTATAGTCCATTTGTTATTTGATTTGGTTATTATTTTATGTTTTTTAATACATTTTCTCAGGTTTTAAACGAGCTCCTTATCTAATGAAATTGTTCTGCACTATCAACGTTAATAAATGTAGAAAATATAGAAAAAGTTACCCCAGCTAGCTAGCGTTTTTAAAAAAAATCTGTTGCACATACCAATTTTTTAAACAATTACACAACACAGCATGTACATGAATTTAATCTGTCTGCATTTTATTTAACTAGTGATGGAATTAATTTATGTTTCTAACGGCTTTGTTTAAAGAGTAAACTTGACCTTTTACAAATTAAAATCATTGGGTAACATTAAATACATTTTGTATTTTCCGTGTTCTCTATACAAATATACTTTTGCCTTACACCTGCCCAAGCTATTATGTTACACAGACTTACCATGATTATTTTTGCTTATTCTACATGCTAACCAGAAAGTGTGACAATTCTACAATTCTAAATATATATATATATATTTTTGAATTTAAACAGAAAAAAAAAATTCTAAGAACATAAATTTATACTGGTTTAATTTTTTTGGACATTTTTTACTTAGGATGAGTAAATATTTTTTGTAGTCATTTTTTAATCATTTTTCTTAAATTCACTCTTTTTTTATAGACTTTTTATTTAAAGTCTAAATAGTTTTAAATAGACTTTTTCTTTAAAGTATATTTTAAAGTTGCACACCAACAACCCTGCACCTGTAAGTTTATTAGCTATATGTTGGCCAGATTTTTATCCCAAGTTTAAATATTTGTAATGTTTAAATTATATTTTGGGTTTATTTTTATTAGAATGGCATTCTAATTGTACTGAATCTTACCTTCTTTGCTACAGTTTCCTCTTCTACTCCATCTCCAATTACCACATATACTGCTCGCCTCCCAAACCTCTGAGTCACCCGTTCAAAACAACTCTCCTTACCTGGGCACAGATCATAAGATACATTCTAACTGGGTCAGAATTCATTTGAATTTTTTTGCCAAACACAAAGAGAGCAACATACCAGTTTTGGTGGCACTGTAGATGTTTTCAATGGGAAAGGCTCCACCCAGACCATACAGCAGAACTTTGGACAGAGCTGGGATAAGCTGTGTAGTGGTAACCAATACATTTACACAGTTTGGTCTGGTAATGTAAGAAAAAGTTGGACAGTTAATCAGCCGTATGTTTTAGCATGAGAATGCATTATTTAATATTACTAATCTACCCCTTACAAGGACTCTCACCTTGAGTTAATGAGTGCCAGAGCTTTTAGAGCTTGTGTGAGCCACAAATCTGTAAGAACCTCCATTTCCCGCCTTAACTGTAGCCATTCCTCTCGCTTAGGGCTGCCTAATAAACCTGGTAACCCAAACCAACAAGGAAAATGCTAATTCACCATGAGGGAAAATCAAATATTTATGCAGATAGTACACTCATTTATAAATATACTACATGTTACAGTGTGCTTACCACCAACATTGTTTTTAAACGTGTTGTAGAGCTCTTTTACTCTGCGGTAGCGGAAGGCCAGCTTCCTCATCCAGTCAACTCCGCCATGTACTCCTGAACCAAGGCACAACGCTCCTCCTCCTGCTGGACTCTGAAAGCCATCTGTTCCAAAGTTATATGTGCTGCACAAACAGTTAAACAAGACGAAATACACATAAAACATTTGTCTGGGCCGGTGAGATGTTTCTTCCATTTCAAAATCTTTCCAAAAACACTTTTTTCCCCCAAATGGCTCTACTGATTAAAGAGTGGTAGTTCTGCACTGTTACAATACAGATGTACTATTAATCAGAACATCAAGGTTGAAGGTATTATTACACATTACAGAAAGGAAACCATGAAAGTAACTACTAGCTTAGACATGTCGGTGAGGTATTTGATCAATTATATGATGTACAGCATAAACTGAAAAGCATAATTTACATTAGACTAAATAGAAGGTATTATTTTTTTTTAAATCAATGCAATGCCATAATGACAAAAAAGAAAGATGGATTATGCGGCATACATTTCCCATTACTGCAAGTCATAATACACCTCATAACATCTCCTGTGAGATTATACCAGTATCAAGGGGAAGATTACCATACCTCAAATCTTGCCCATTGTCATCTGAGGCCACATCGTCAATATGAACTTGGTCACATTCCTGAGAAATGAAAGGAAAGTGGATATGTTTAGAAAGGTAAATGTGTTCCAGCCAGGCACTGAGGTACTATGTACAGACAGGTTCACCTGCCACAGAGCCTCAGGGAATGATGAAGTGAGGCACAATATTAAAAAAAGACAAAAATAATTTGCTAAGACCCAAGACATTCAGGCGCCTGTAACACCTGAAAAAAGAAATAAAAATGTACTGAAGGCAACACCTTTTAAAGCTGACAGTCCCAATAAACAATGCAGAATGGCAATATTCTCAAATGGCTTAAAGTAGAACCCTGCCAACAACTGAACCTAGACTTCCTTTTGGTTTTCCCCTTATCAGTATTCTTTTACATACTTTTTCCTACACACTCTTTGCCGCACCCTACAGCTGCTCTTGTGTTTCAGCTATGACTGTGGGTCAAAGCTGCCTCACAAAGTTCTCATATCTATACAGCCATCTTGTGCATTTCACTGAATATGCAAACTATAAAAAAAACACTGGTTATTCATAAAATACAAAAAAAAATCTGAGATGTAAAGAAATTAATTTACATGTTGTACAATAATGTAACAATACTACTTAATGATGTATTGTTTCAGATTTCTTGTTTTGATGTGAGCATGCTCAATATTTACATTGAAGGATTTGCAATGTCAGATGGTTTAATGCTCTGTTTTAACCTAGAGCTTCCTGCAAACTCACTTTTCACTTTTTCATATGCCATAATTTTCCTCATTTAAAAATGAATACCTAATTTTCAAGTGAACATGGAATATTTTTAATATCAAGTTATTTTGGATTAGAATTGGGCCATTGGGTACCATCTGGAAAAAAATATTAATTTTGACAGTCAGGCTTACTTCCACTTAGCACAGTGGCCAACCAAGTTAGTCCCTTTATTGTTGAGTTTCTTCCTTTCTGAGGCTAAGGCAGAATGACGCCTCCGGCAGTGCAATAATCCATGGCACACCAGTCATATTATATTGTTATTAAGAACATGACAGCAACATTGGATTTTCCTTGTTTTCCTGGCCTTTATTATATGGACCACCTCTGTAACAAGTTAGGGCAAGCTGTTCAGAGCATATTAATACCCCTGTCTAATTTGTGGCAACAACAAGAAGCTTTCCTGTGTGAATGGGCCAATGTTCTTTTAAAAATCCTAATATACTTGGACATAAACACACACTGGCCACTTTATTAGGAGGTCCTCCCTATTTCTACACTTGTTCTTTTTTGTTTTCTACATTTGTGCTTTTGTCAGTTCCACCTACCATCAAGATGCACTTTGTTTCCCTATGTACTTTGTTAGTCCAATTTACTATGTTATCAGAAGCACATTAGAGCAACTTTTATTAGGGAGGAAGCCTATTTACAGCACTGCCATGAGTGGTGGGTTTGCCTTTGTTGGATTTTTTAAATAATTGAATTCGTAAGAATAAAATTTATTATTTACAATAAACAATTCAGCTACCCATTTTTTTAACTCTCCTTAAATTCAGAATTTAATGCATCCTTTGTTACCAATGAAAAAAATAATTTAAAAAATCCAGTTCCAAGTATATTATAGTAATAATATAAACAATGTTTCTGAACATAGAATATATGTAGTGTAAATTTGTTGTATAACACTAATAAAAAAGAAAGAATTGTCACCATATTTTTTTACCTCCAAATCATTAAAGAAGAGTCTTGCATCAGCTAAGTTGAAGATCATCTCCTCCATCCACAGGCCTAAAGACACTGCTTTGGCAGAATCCTATTAAAAAGCATCAGACAGTTATATGTCATTACACACACTGGAAAAAAACAGAAATTTGCAGTACTTTTTGAAATGTGTAGTTAGCAAGATTGTTATACACTCCTCAGACCTGTGTTTTATTTGCTTGTCAAAGCAGTGAAAAGATAACAGGTTATTTCACCTATTTAGGGCCTTTTCTGACCTGGTTTTTTGAATGGTCACCTGCATTAAAATGAGTCTCAGGTGACCTGTAACTGACTCTTACTTTCTGCTTGATATGTAAATAAACATAGACATCATTTACATTTTAAAGAAACAATAGCATGCATTATAAGCTTAATAACATGTAAAGTAGCTTATCTATATCCTGTAGCCAGTCGCTGTTATATGTGCCTAATATTTTTTGTATTTACGCAGCTCTATGTATTATAAACTGTATATGTATTCTGGGTAGTTATTCACCCAGCATACATCATCTGTTGGGATGTAGAAAACAGCCACATCAAAATAGTTTTTTTTATTAATTGTTAAAAGAAAAGGAGAGATTAAATACACTTGTTTTTGCAGATGATGTCTTTAGACAGTGTTAATGTTAAAGATCAATACCTGTTCACACTGCTAAACAAATATCAAAAGATCCTAATGTGTTCTTAATACATCCATGGATACTTAAAGTTGTCCGTTCGTCTGTTCTCTCTGGCAAGTTAGTAACCAGACTAAATGGTGTCATAGTCTTGTTTATATGTTAAAATCATAAGAAATTTTTTGTAATCCACCTAAGACTATAAGGGACATGTGATCACACAAAGTGTTACACATTGCTTTATGTATTTGTTTAATTCTTGGTATATTATTATTTATTTTTTTTGATGGACATAATCTTTAAGGTTAAAAACAAGGAGCCTTACGAAATTAGTACCTTTTGATCTGTGATTAAATATTTTGTTGATTGTTAACCGAAATCCGAGGCATAGAAAATGTATTTTATCTCAGAGTTGAACTCCTTTTTTCTTTTTTTTTAATTACATAAAGTTTTAAATGTCACATTATTTGTCTGACCCTTTTCTTCTTTTTTTCTTCATCCCACAAACTAGTGTTCTACCCTTCACCAGTTCACACTGCATGCAGCTGCCAATCTTAAATTCAGTTTAGGTCAGACACATGCTGACACTAGCTGCATAATTATGCAGTTTGGTCCCAAGCCAGGGTTTTGTAGTTAGCTTGTGCTTATATTTGGCAGTTAACCAAGCTGCAGGTGTCAGCCAGAGGTAAATGTCAGATTAACTTAAAGGAAGATGGACAGAATCCACTCCTTCCCATTTACACATACAAAGTTTAATAGCGGGGGCGGGGGGGGGGTGGGGGTGTAGGTAAGTAGCTTAGGTTTGGTGAATGAATGAGATGGTTCTCCCTTTAATTAGAATAATTATCTGCATTTTGCTTTCTAAACCAGATGACTTTATCACAAGGAACTATTGTTTAGTTAATAAAAGTTAATTACAGGTCAAACAGATGTAATTAATTAAATTAAATTCAAATGTAAGAATGAATTGGCAAAAAAGACAAGGTCTTTTAAATGTATGTTATATCAATCAGTGACTTTTTAAAAACTTTTTAAAAGAAACATTAATCTTTTTCAGCACAAAAACAAGCCAAACAGTTTTGCTACACTGCAAAAATAATCCTAAAAGTTTATTGTAAGGTGCAATTCCCATTGGGAATAAAATATGAACTCCAATAAGTATGAAAATCTTTAGAAGTAGGAATTTAAAAGCTGTTTTTGTACCGTTGATATTAATGTACTCACATTTCTGCAATCATGGGAATCAAAACATTATATAAATCAACTGCATGCCAGTAAAGTACTTCAGCAGTATTGAGAGGGTTGCAATTTGTCAGTCAAAGAACATTAGTTAATGACATAGATGTAGAAGTATTACACCCAAAGAAAATACTGTGCATTTAAAGAACTTGTAGTACAATAAGTACTCTTTTTGGTACAACAAAGCAACCAATTACTGTCAAATTGCTAAGCAAAGTTGGGTGAGGACATTCATTAGTCAGAACTCAAGTAATATAACAGGTTTGTACCTTGCCGAAGCGTGTGGAAAAAGAGCCAGTGAGAAGTGAGTGGAAAATGATGATGGTTTCGTCCAGGTCCCAAATAAACACTCTCTGCGGGCAGTCACACATACCCACAACATTAGTAAAAATACACAAAACATCTGCTGCCTAACAGTATAATTATACAAAAACATCTGCTTTCATCTTGTTTTATAGACAGAAATATGTTGACTCAAACCTTGATTTCAATCTTGACAAACTATCTTTATTCTTTGAGTGACGTGCCATGAATTGAATTTATATGTCTATTGGGTAAGTAAATATATCTTTACACAAAAAGGTGTGAAAAGGGCCACTGCACAGCATGTGTACCTCAATCTCTGAATCTAGTGGGGGTACAGGGTCATTGACCCTCTTCCTTCCCCGCAGTTTTCCGTCAGATCCACGTCTGGCTGGAGCTCCTTCCTGCTCTTTTCCTGGGGTTGGAGGGCTGGGGGGTGGATGATATTCTCCTTTTACATGCACACACACACACACATAGATTTTACCCTCAAATAAACTTCTTGACGTAATAGTGCAATAATTTTACAAGCCATTAAAATATTTTACACCGCTTTTTAGGTCATGAGCTGTGGTTTACCTAGATGGGAATCAGGGCTGTGACTGGTTGTTACTGCAGGATGTTCTGTATGTTGATAGGGGATTGTCGTGCCAATAGCTGATGGGCTGATATTACTGGTTGTGAGGTAAGGGTTGTTGTAGTGCGTGTTGTAATATGAAGAGTACTGACTTTGGCTGTAGCTGGAATATGCTGTAAAGTCCTGGTGAAAAAACATAATGAGAAACTGAATAAATCTGACAGCATACACTGACAGTGTTAAGGAAAGTGTAATAGTTTGGCTTGTATACTTCCTTATAGGAATTACGCCACTTACCTGCTGTGTGGGGCTAAATGGCGTTGAGCCTGTGATAGAATTAGTTCCCTGAAAAATTCCAGATGAGATACTGCCACCTGAACATTTTCAAAGATGACAAAAGTACAAATATTTTAATAGAACCTTTCACTATCAAGGAGCTAAACGGTACATCAAAAACATAAAATAGTAATGCAGGCAAATGAATCATATTTAAGTGTTAATTTCAGTAAGAAATTGATTAATGAATAAAGAAAATAATACAGGAGGGAAACTAAGTAGATGATCTACAGTGAAGCCATAATTGCCATTAAAAATAGAAAGTGAATGCTGTTTCCTCTGTTTCCTCTGTTTCCATTTTTAGACCTTCCTTAATTAATGGGTATGCCAAAGCTTTGGAAAAGTCTGAAAGGAAGCTGACAAATAAGTCTCAAAATATACCATGTAACAGGTCCATACACAGTCCCCAATTTCATAGTGTTGGATCTGTATTATTAAGTTGCATATATATAAATTATTATTATTAACAAAATTAATAAATCCTACTTTCATAATATTGACTTTTAATTGTGGAAAGAAAGATGAGTCTGAATCTTTTTTCTCCCCAAATTTATGTCTCAAGATGATGAAAGAAAATCAGTCTAATACCAGTTCAACTCTTTACTTAAAGGTCAATTTCACGGTGTAATAACAGTCATAAAAAATTTCTCGGCTGAGGCTTGCAATAGGCCCTCATAAACTAAAATGGGCAGGGTAGAAGGGGGTGTTGGGCTGGTGGCGGGTTATGCCACTTACATCCCCACCAACCAATAGGTCCAGTGTTGTGATGGGAAGCAGTGGAAGGGCTTGACCCCCAAGAGAGGAGAGAGACGGCTGACGCCAGGGCCCCAGACCGCAGCTAATGGAGAACAGGTGTGGTGGGGGCAAAAAAATGACTGAGAGGGAGAGTGTAACAGACAGAGAAGGGGACAGAGATGGTCTATAGCCAGCACCTGGAAAAGTGTGTACGGGGGTGGGCTTAGACCTCACAAGCCACATATCAAACAGATTTGGAGCATAGATCAGCCAAGAAATACAGTGTAGGTGTAATTGTGTGTCCGTGCTGTTTCCGTGATGTTTTGCATGTGAGAACAGTGTGGGTAGAGACTTTGGTAATTATGCTGAAGATACATACAGACATTTCAACGAAAGTAAGTGTGTGCTGATTACAGAACTGACCATGTGTGGAATAACTGTAAAGAGCTTGGCTAGGAGGTGTTCCGCTGAAGTTGGAAGTGTAGCCAATCAGACTGCTCTGGCCTGGTGAATGGTTTAATCCATCTTCTGTTTTAATATCTATATAAAGACAGTTAATGTTTTACACAAAAACACTAGTGAAACTTAAACAGTGAGTTTAAAAATATTTTTATTTATAATATTGTGAGTTTTAAAGTTCATACATAAAAATTGGGAATAACATAAAAATATATATTTTTTAAATTATTTCTTTTTCAGTTAGGCTACAATTTGTTAGAGATTACGTTACTCATAGAGATTACATTACTCTAATGTAATTTATCATAAAAAAGTCAACACTGAATGAATGAAAAACCTTTTCGTTGTTTATATTTTTACTACACAAGCATGCTAGAACTCTATGGAATGTATCTTAAGAATAGCTTCTTGGTTGTTTAACAAAGTGCAACATATTTTCTAACTTATTTAGACAGAGGCACGAGCTGAAACCATCTATACAATGCAAAAAAGGTGTTATTAAGTATGAGGCGATAGTACAGATTTTCTGTTCTGTTTGTATATATATATATAAATAAATTTATACTAGTATGTGTTGTGCTGTATGAGTGGACCAGACCCAGCAGCACTGCTGGAGGTTTTAAACCTATCATTATTACTGCTAGCCTGAGAATTGTCTACCTGCCAACAATTTTCGTTAGACTCTCGTGACCACTGATGAATAACTTGAGAATGACCTACCCAAACCCCATAAATTTCAAAATAAGGAGGTTCTTTAATTTACCCCTTATAATAATTTATATCATGCTTATTATCTTTAACAACATTGATATTGATTCTATAAAGACACTATACTATATACTATAAATTTTAAAATACATCAAACAATAACACAGCATTTGCCAGTTAAATACATTTTTTCCGTAGCATATGGTATGTTCCATTTGAGAATTTTCACACTCTATCCAATATGCATTAAAAACTCACTGTAGGAAGGCACACTGTATCCCTGGGTGTGATAGGGTGTGTATGTCCCTGCGGGCTGGATGGCAGGGCTGTACTGTGTCTGTCCATAAGCAGCCATCACTTGTGCTTGGGACAGCTGGTCTAAAAAAAAATAAAAAATTTATTAATCACCCGCACTTAAAAAATTTAAATTCATCCTGTTTGATTTATTGCAAGTTAATTATTTGCTAAACAAGTAACATAAATTGTGAAAGCAATATATTTTCTTTTCTTGCTACAAACATATTCAGCCCACAAAAATGCAACAGAAATACTCACATTGCGTAATTCTTGGAATTGGCTTAAACCCCTGGGAACAGAATGTAATGCCATGAACATTTGCAAATAATAAAAGTGTAATTTACGAAAATAAGTAATATGTGTACAGCAGTAAATCCAACCTGTCTATGAGGGTGGTGCAATTGTTCTTTTTCAGTGTTCCTGTATTATTCGCTGCTCCTTGCCATCTGAAACAATAATTATCAGCTAATTAAATTTGCATTTCGTCTCACACTTACATACAATAATCATAATGGGTTACATTTGAAAATGGAGTGATGAAGTCAACTAAATTATCATCGTCACTGATCTCCATCACACAGGGGTTAAGTCGCGTTATAGTAATTAACAGAAAATTGATTTAGCCTCATATGAACTTGTAATGTCTAAAAATTTTAGATAAGCTAGTTCATGGCTAAAAATGGTGATTAATGACATAAAATACTTGATAAAAACTTTAAAAAAATAAATTTGACTTTGCCTTATAAGCCTTTCTGCTTTAGTCTTGACCCCAGCTAATGATCATTTTGAATAGACTGGGAATTTATGGCAATTTATTGTATAAAAAAGTTGAGTAATGGTTATTAAGAAATGATGTTCTCTTCAATTATATTTTTGCCATTTATATATCAAAGCAAGTACAAAAGACCATCGTATTTAAAACAACTAAATTTCCTGCCAACTTGCTCCTCAATCTAGGACATAATTTATACTTTCTGTATACAGGTTATGATACAAATTCAGGTTGTTTGCTAAATGTTAGTTGCACTAAGGCTCAGTGAATAGCACTGATTCAGCACAGCTCAGTTCCAGGAGCATTAGTTTGGTTCTTGGTCACATTTTGTTTTTATTATTCCATTTTCAATTGTTTTGAACTAAACAACCATGAAGACTAGGAATGGAAAACAATGTATGATGATTATCATGCTCCTTGCTGCAAGTACAGAAGCTTGGTTAAGGTGCACACCACTTTAATCAAATGCTATTGTAAGAGTGAGTAGGTTATTTTTCTTCGCTGATGTAAACCCAAAAATATAAATCTAATATATATATATATATATATATATATATATATATCATCAATGCTAACTCTTAAAAATACTTAGCTTTTGGACATGGTTAATAAGACATTCCTGACCTTTTCACATTTACTATGTAATAAGAATTACAGTTAGAACAATGTAACCAGGCAATGGGGCTCAAAGCACCTGTGTTTTACATAATTATAATTCTGTCAAACAGACAACACTGAGATGGTTGTTTGCATGAACCTGCTTGGTGAGATTATGTTCCTGGAAGAGAACAATGCATTGACTTGCTCTCCCAACGTGACAGAATGTGGCAGGAAACCGCAGTCTTCATGACATGCCAGTAGTTTTATGAATAGTGATGGCTAAGTACAAAAAGATATATATTTTCCTTTTTATACCTTTTTTAAGTCAAAACATTAAAAAGACAAATAAATGTAAAACAGGGACCTCCGTAAACATTTATGGTTAGATGTTATGGTTAGAATAAACCAATATTATTTAGGTTGTTTTAATGTAAAACTGCTTTTACTAGGTGTATGTTAATAGCTAATACGTACAAATTTATATTAACACTATTCACATTTAGTATTTGAATTGAACTTTTATTTTGTTTGTTTTTTACGGTTTGAATTTTACAGATTCAGAATATACATGAATAGCAATACACTAGAGCAATAATAAAGAAATAAGTTTGTATTTTAATCACCCAATAAATTAATAATATGAATACAGATGCTTTCTTGAGGTTTAGACTATTTATAAAGACAAACACTATCTTCATTCATGTTGAATACTTTAGCCAAATTTTCCTTACTATAAATTACTACAACAGTGTTTTTCAAAAACTTGAAAATCTTGAAAAACTTTTCATAATTATACGCCTACTACCTCACTATTGTTCTTTATCATCTATGAAAATATATGACACTCATGATTTTTTTTGGTAATAAATCCTATAATTGACTAGTTTAGTCTCACTGCAAATCATACAGACAGAATAACACATTTAAAAAAAAAAAAAGCTGTTTTCGGGCTATTCAGTCACCTCAAACTTTATAATGAAATTATATGTAACACAATCTCTATTAAGCTTTAAATATTAGATAAGGCCCATATTCCATGCATAACAGAATGTGTCACTATCATGTGTTTTGAAGTCATATAAAGTGGTTGAGTTTTCCCTGAATTAGCACACAACTCTCAGACTTTCCCTCAGGGCTAATCAATCTGGCCAGGTCAGGCCACTGTGGCATCTGAACTCACATACGACTGCCTGAGAATGAGGCTTGGGATACGAGTAAGAATTGCAACAGCAGGGACATTAAGAAAGAACAACTGTTTTCGGAGGCATGACAGCTGAAAGGGTTATGAAAAAGTGGACAGCTTGGAAATGTATTTAAAAAAAAGTCACGTAATCACTTCATAATGATCTCCTCAAACTGTTCTTTTTTTTTTTTTTTTTTTTTTTTTGATCCTTGATCGCTGTTATTTTTGAAATGTGAAAATGAGGTAAACAATATGTTTTGGCAAGACTGGATATTGGTGCCTTGCAAGTGTGAGTCATTTAATTTAATGTTTTTTTTTTATTATTAACATTTTAAACAAGTATCTCAGAAATTACAAACATCTTGGCATACACGAACAAAGAAAACATCTATGTCTTACTTAGTAGTTAGAAATATGAGCCGTAAGGACACAAGCCTATCATAGATGTGTTCACAAGAACTGATAATGTGATAAAAAAATGCAAAGGCTTCTGTCAACATTGCTTTGTTTTTCAAAAGACAACACAAATGCAAAGTTCTGTGTTTGTGCTTGGCTGAAGAATTAACATACAAATTCACACACACGACATCAAACACAGAAAATACAATGAAATGCTGGTTATCAACACAGCCGTGCTTATCTCCTTTGAGCTGAGAATACAGGAGGTTCAAATTCTGATTCATTTACAATAATACAGCACCTGCTGACTCACCACTGGGAAAGAAAGGGTGGGTCACTAGATACTGACCAAAAACTGTAAATAAAAAGAAGAATAGTCAGCAAAGATAGGAGTCAGGGACATCCAGTGGAATCCTGACTTCCTTACACAGTTCCCTGCAATGCACAGTGTGTTTCCTGGTCTACGCCTGTCCCGGAGAGACAGGGCATGAGAAAGATCAGACTAGGCATTCTGGATGATGGTAAGCTGAGCTAAAACAAACCCTGCATGGGGCAAGGCCAGAGCAAAGCACTTCACCTGGCTTTAAACAGTTATGGAACAGACTTTTTTCACGGGTATCACCTTTCTAATCAGTCTTGCACTGAATGTATTTTATTGTATTGCGTGTGTGTATATGTGTGTATATGTGTATATATATATATATATATATATATATATATATATATATATATATATATATATATATATATATATATGCCCACACCAATATTATATATACAAATTACAGTGTTTTGAAATTGATTAAATTGCTCAAAGAGTCGAATTTTCCCACTTATTTGTAACCCCTGTGCTGACACAATAATCGAGAGTCAGGTTAAAAGGGCATGCTGTCTAGCTACAAGGTGAATCAGAAGCCATGACTTCACCATATGTTGCTTTGTAGACCAATCTGTATGTGCTAATCTAGGGCCTCTTTATCTCTTTCACTGTCTCTCTTTATCTCAGCTTAAATCTCAACATTTAAAAATGACACATATGGCACAGGTTTAAAAAACATCTTGTCCATTTCTTTAATGGTTATTGAAAGGGACAACATGACCCTGCAAATACAATGCCAAAGTGCTGTGCCCCCCGCACACAATCAGATAGCAGATTCAGAGCCATCTGGCATTTATACGAAAATAGATAGCTTATGCCAAAATGCAGCATGTTTTCATTTAACTTTTATCCAGTGAAATGGCTAATTGTCATTTGTTTGTAGCAAATTTTGTTTGTAACATAGTCTTCTTATCGATAAAAAGGGGAAATATGTTAAGCTTTACTTTTATGTAGGAAGAAATTACTTTTCAACTGCATTTAGTTTTGGCAAAAAATATTAGTCAGTTTGTATCTAACAGATGTGCACTTTTCAGATACAACTAAGTAAACTAACAGAAACATAATCTGTCTGTGTACACGGTTATTATTTATTTAAGCATTTATAAGAAGTTTTATTGTTCTTTTTCTTGAGCTATAATGACTTTAGTATATGTAAAACTATGGAGAATATACAATCCTTAGTTATTTTATAATATCTTTATACAATTTCTGACCTTGCAATTTATTATATTATCAGTTGACATCAATAACTTATTTGTAATTATGATTTAGCATGTTACATCTTGTTGCCATGATGTTCTAATATTATAGATTTTTAAAAACATATTTCTTGTTAACTTTATTATACCATCAGTAGGAATTCATACTACATTATTAAAATTTTTATTTGTAAAAGCATACATGTATGAATATGGATGTGCTTTTTGCCGGTGTGTAATGTTATATGGTGTTATCCACTAAAGAACATTGTACACAATGTATACAGAAACACTAAAGACCCAACTTGTCTGTGGTTGTCCAAGGACATAGTGCCTTGGGCTTTTGCTTGTCTGCAGCTTTTGAACCTAGACTCTCATAAATAAAGCGTCCAGGCCGCACACGTCCAATCTTTACTTGGCTAATGGGAACAGATGTGTGTGTGTGGTGAGGGGGTGATAACGGCACAGTTATAGCCTCCTGAGGTGACTTATATATTCCGCTAACCTTGTTGCTAGGGGATTTCATTGACACTGGAGCACAGTAGAGCATGGGAACCCTATCAATGTTCTCTCATTGTAACAGCGAAGTCAGAAAAGCGGTAACACTACAACAATAAGGCTGACAGCTGCAGCTTGACCATACTGGAATCAAATTTAAAATAAGCAGCACAAGATAGAAACATTACCCCCCCCTCCCCCTTATAAGTTAATTTAATGTATTTTCCTGTCAAATAATTTTTTTTTCAGAATCTTAACAAAAGAGTAACAGCATAAAACAAGGCTATCGTTTTACTTTTTTACTTTTTAAAAATTGCATCCCCAAAAAAAGTGTGTGTGAGTGTGTGTAACACTAGCCGCCTGTCATGGTGGGCTCCCTTTCCCACATGATGGCTTCCGAAAAGTAGAAAGGTTGCTTTCATGCCAGCTTTGGTGAACAGGCAATCCTCAACTCCCATCGCAAAGCTCCCCCCACTATTCCCCTTCTGTAATCAACCCTGTGCTTTCAGTTCTCTAAATGTCTCATCAGCCTGTAGCTGTCCATCGGTGCCCCACTCCCCCAGGTCAATGGAGCACGTCAGTCCAGCAGCGCACTTTTGCCTTGAGCAGTGCCCCGAGACGTGGGTCAGGAGTAGGGGACAGCTGGCAGACCTCCCAGAAGCCATCTTAAGTGAGCATGGGGTGACTTGCTCTGTCAGTCGGTGGTCTCATTCCCAGGTAACACATATGGTCCACTCAGCAAAGATACAGTCAATTTGAAATGGATACGGCTAGAGATCCTCAACTGCCATCATTTTACAGGAAGATTCATTATTATTCTGTACATACAAATTTCCCTTACAATATATCATGAACCAAAGCCTTAATTTTCTATATACACCTCCATATAGCTCAGTTGTTCTTCAAAATTTATCTTTCATCTACTGGGAAATGTGCCAGCACAGCATAAATGCTAACACAATAACAAGCTAATTACTGAGTTGCAGAGCTCACCATTTGCCCTTAAGAGAGGATTCGCAACTACTTTAACACACTTTCATTTCCTTAAACCTGGCAAAATGGGTGACTTAGTCTGCCAGAATAAGTGACTGAGTGATAAATGTCTTTATCAGACAAGGACTGTTGAAAAATGGCCTGCTTATTTTGGCCTCGGGGACATTCCAGTGTGTACACTTGCTAAAAAGCCAGGGAAATTGTGGGGGAAAAGAAGCTTACTCAGGCAAACTAATTTGTTTAGACTGAACTAGAGCCAAGTCTTTTAGTCACTACGTTTGTAATCATCTTTAAAAAGGTTAAACAGACTGAAAGATAAAGGCTAATTTAAAATATTATCATTATCGAGTTAATTAAGACAAAGCTGTCATTAAGTGGTGATGTATGTTCGTATCAATGTCTATGAAAACATGCTAACATGAAGAAAATCTGTTTGTATATACAATTGATCACATTCGATCCATATCACAATCCACATTATATTTGTATAAAAAAATCTTAATTTTATTTAGGAAGGCTTGGATAAAATCAGTAATTATAGTTATTATATATATATATATATATATATATATATATATATATATATATATATATATATATATATATTTATACATATATATATATATGTGTATGTGTGTGTGTGTGTGTGTGTGTGTGTGTGTGTGTGTGTATGTGTAAACAACCCCTGGGCAGATCCTTAGGGAATAGTAACTATGAACCACTTCTGTAAGACTACTTTCAAATACTTAGATAAATGTATGGTTAAATTCACATTGCTGCTAACCAACCAAATATTCTGTGAGTTTGTTATTTAGGGACAAACGGTCCGCATAGCAAAAAGGATTGTATGATTTTAAAGCAAAAGACAAACCCTATCTGAAAAACCATGTTACCATAAAATCTGCATTTCAACTCATATCTTTGAGTTTGGCTAAAAGCATAATTCTGTTTTAGTATAATTCTGAAACATTTATAGCTTTAGGACCAACTTCAAGAGCAACATGAAAAAAATGTGATCAAGGTAAGAATTTTGAAAAGAGTTTAAATAAAGTTCAGCTCTCTGTGGCTTTTTGTTGCAGCTCAACAAGTATTAAACAGCCACTCTCCGCTAGGTGAACATAAATTACTGTTGTTCTGTTTGAAGTCTACAGATTTCTTACCAGACATTCGTAAACAGTAATCCATCTGAATTAGAACATGTGGATGCATAACTGAATAACAAACTGTATGTATCATATGTATTTAATTTGATTTATTTGGTCCTCTTTAAAACTATTTAACGCACATGGGATATTAGGAGCATGTAGACAAAGTTACAATAATGTGATGATGTGGCACAGTGATAACTCCAGCAACATATCAGATTCATTGCACCAATTCTCGCTTCCCGAGCACCACACTGGGCACCAGCTAAATATTTTGCTCATTATGGCTGAGGATATCTGCCATCTGTGGGACTGGAAACAGAGGATCAGTTGCCTATTCTAAGCAAATATGGAGTTCAAGGCCTTCAGTCTCACCCCAAAACCGTGAGGTTAAAGCAGCCTATCCAATAATGCTACGAGTGCTGATAAAGTCAGGAAGAGCCTTGCTTCCTATGAAAATATTTATCATTCCAGAAACCTTTGGCTACAGAGGACTTTAGGAATTAATTTGTGTTTTCATAAGGGGGGTGCTGGGGCCACTCAGGATGAAGCATTCTCCACACTTGCTGATCCCCGATCCAGAACTTGTGCAGCTTATTCACAGTTTATTAGGATCAGTAATCAAATCCATGATAAAAACAAGAGGTTTAAAAAGAGAAGAAAGAGGCCCAAAATGGAGTCCAGCATTGTAGAGCAACAACATAGCATTTATCATAGATGGAGTATTTTGAAGAAATTCAATGGTGGATAGAAAACTAAATTAAAAATATAAGATATAAGACTAAGATATAACTAGTACAGATAAGTATTTTAGCAAAAATATTACATATGTTAATTACTTCAAAATGAACACGTCCTGTAAAATATACAGTGCTTCTCTGTTGTTGATTTACCACTGGAATTTTTACTAACCTATTAAAATAAATTTTTAAATGAACAACACATTTCCAAGATGTTACTCTGTCTATTTGATACTATTTTTAATACTTCTAATGTAGTACAACTGACATTTCAAAATACGTCTTAACATGACAACCTTATTTTCCCATTTTTCTTCAATATTTCATTTAAATCTGTGCAAACACCTTTAAATTTGTGACATTTATCAAACACAGAAGTTATAATAATTCTTTTTTTTTTTTTGACAAGTCCCATCAGTATATCGCAGACATATAATTAAGACAGAAGCAGGAAACTAAAAGAGACGTCAGACAGTGAACAAAGCGAGCTGGCATTTGTTGTAATGTTTAATCAAACAAGGTGTTTTGTGTGCATGGTTTTCTTGACATGGCAGTGAAAGAGTGCTATGTGCTCAGGGATAATTGTTCAAAGTGTTCACCAGAAAAGAGTAAAACGTTTCAACAGGGGCTGTGAAAAATCCTTGAGAGTATGAATGGTTCTCTTTGAAAAATGCTTAGCAAGGCACCTTAAAATTATCTTATAACATTCTGGTTTTAACCATTAACCAAGTGGTGCTTTTCACATCTAAAACCACTGCAAAATTTTGTGAAGCAAAGAACAAAGTTTAAAACAACAAAATATTCTGTACATGTCAAAATACAGACAAATACATCTAATGTCATGAACACACATAGCCGCTGTATAACAACGACAATATAGCCTTAACTGAAATTATAAGAATTGTAATTTTTGTAACCTGTAAATACCTGTCAAATTTCTCTCTCTCACACACACCAAGACCCACACAGACAAAGCAACATAAATTCACGTAACACACATGAAGTCACCTATATTAAAGCCTATGAGTATTTTATTTACTGTCAGTTATATTCTTTGCAATGTTATTTTAAATGTAGACTTTTTTTGTTGCCTTTAAGAATACTGATATACAAAATACAACTACAAGCATTTATAGAATGCTGAATTGACACGCATTAATGTGCATTTGAATTGTTATTCCTTATTTTGACCGAATGTATTGAACAATTCTGCTTTAAATGATATTACTTAAACTAATACACGTTTGTGTACACTTAAAATGATATTGATATATTTTGATGTATTGTTTTCCATGCCAACAAATGTAAAAGTAAATTATTCATTGTATGTTTGATTACGAGAGATATGTGCCACAATATTAAGCATTTGATTTGCGGTGGGAGAAATACACTCAGCACAGGAGGGAAAATTCAAATGTAAGGTTATTAATAATAAAGTCAATTAATAATAAAGTAATGTAAGCGTTTGTCTGAAATAGAGCTCTTAAACTTACCATCCGAGAGTTCTATCTGCTGGAGAAATCAGGCTTCAGAGTTGTCGCTCCATTGCGGCTGGAAGCTGTGAGAGTGGAAACGTTCCGCGGGTTTGACAGCGACGATGACACACGCAGCCCGAGAACAATCAGCCCGTTACCGAGCTCCAGAGTTTTATCTGCCGCAAAGCCGAGAGCACAGCGTCGCTACCGAGGACTGACGCTAATGTCAACAGCAGATGACGCTTCAGAGTGTTGCTGAAGTGATTAGTGAAGAAGCGAGTGAGCCGTGTCCCTCCTCCGAACTAAAACAACAATGGTGTGTGTGCCACTGAGAGAAGAAGCTCTGCGAATAATCGCTAAATAAACATGCGACCTGTGGTCCCTCCTCCTCCTCCTCCTCGCCCATCGGACCTCAGTCCACCGCGGAGCCTCAAGTTTGCGACTGTGTGAACGGGAGCGTGTGTGTGTGTGTGTGATAGAGAGATAGCATATAATACCTTTTGAAACCCGATTTCATAGTTTACACTTATAAACCTCAACACATTATACACCAATCTCTTCTTTTCCATCTACAACAATTGATTAGACTTTTTTTTTTAACTTCTCCAAAAAAAATAAGGTTTTAATTTTATTTTTTCATTCATTCATTATCTCCCACTTTATCCTCTATTAGGGTCGCGGTGGGGTTCCCCATGCCCAGGGGAGAACATCTCGGGCGCTGGGCAGATAGATCCAATCCATCGCTGGGCACACACTCACTCACACAGACACACTCTATATGGGGCAATTTTGAGAATTCAATTGACTTGATCCATGTTTTTGGACTGTGGGAGGAAACCGGAGAACCCGGAGGAAACCCACGCAGACACGGGGAGAACATGGAAACTCCACCCAGATGGGGATTCGAACCGGGAATCCCCAGCGCTGAGAGGCGAACGTGCTAACCACTAAGCCACCTTAGTGGCTTATGTTTTAATTTTAATTATTTTAATTTTGTCGTGTCGCAAAATCTTTCCATGGGCTTACTTTTAAAATCAAACCAACATAAAATATACAGATAAACCTAGATTTGTAGAACAAACAAAGAAAAAAGGTTTTCCCAATCTGAAAAGTGCATGGATGTCCAGTTCATCATGACCCTTCAGTTCACGTAACAAAATATGTTAAACATTTTATCTTCGTGTACAACATGCTGCTTGTTTGCTTCAAATAAGAATGTGGCGTTTTTTAAGTGTTCTTAATAAATCTGAACTTGGCGGTTACTTCCAAGTTGATGCAATAATGAATTAATGGTAACTTTATAGTAGTTATCTGGCCATTTTCCAAGGTAATTAAATAAAGCATTCATTATAATTGCTTTCGGGAGCTTGCAAAAAGATCATAGTAAAACCGATAATTATTGAATAAACACAAATGTTGTGATTCATGATATTATTATCATTCAAGTGATGTAGGCCACTCAGCTCAAATAATTCAACTTAATCTGTCAATTCACTAAACTTTTATTTTTAATTTAAAAGCATATATATATATATATATATATATATATATATAGATAGATAGCGACATATTAGGAGATGCTTCTGCACATGATGTACTTGCCACTAAATAAATATCTAGATAATGATCAGTACTTTGTAGCAGTTACAGACATTAGTGGGAATTTAGTGGGTATTTAATGACCTGTAACGCTTAACTATATGCCATGTACGTGTGATATCATGAACCTGCAAGTCCAGATTGACTTCCTTGTGTTTATTAAATCAACATATTCAGTATTTTACTGATGTATTTGCAGTTATTTATGCTTTCCTTCACTATGTGGTTTTTTAAGATCTAAATCAAGTTCATTAAAGAAAGATGGAAAAGTTTTCTGATTCACCCTGTGCTTTGTGTTATGAGAATTAGTTTGCCTGTGATTCATTTTGCATTGAGAGTAAGTTAATGTAACAAAGTGGTTAAGAAAACTCTACCTCTTGGAACCTGCACTGGTGATACATAGTCAACAAAAGAAGCATAATAAATTAACAAAATTAAAATATACAATCACAACTTGATTCTTTATATAAATGTTTATAGATATTTTATTCATGATGTAGCAATTGAAAAGTATTTGTAAATAAACCTTGCAATTAGATGTGGTGGCTCAGTTAGGGTTAAGGGTTAGGTTGTTGGGCTATTAATCTGAAGGTTGGGGGTTCAAACCCAGAGTCCATCAGAAGTTGCGATTGTAGGCCCTTAACCCTCATTGCTGCAGGGGTGCTGTATCATGGCTGACCCTGTGCTCTGACCCCAGCCATCAAGTTGGAATACTTGTCACTTTGAATGAAACCGCTTACATAATGATGTAATGTAATGCACAAACAATGTAAGTATTAAATGCTGATTAAAATTAGCCCAAACATGAAAAATGAGCTTGGTACCTATAATAAAGTTTGTTCTGTGAACTATTATAGATATTTACCAGTGGAGTTATATCTCAAATCTACAACTTAACACAATCTAATAAAAGTCAGAGCTATATTGAAGCAAGTAAGTACCAATAAGAACTCTGCAGTCCTTCACAGCAGGCTATTCTCTTGCAGTAATAAACTCTCTTGCTGGTGACTCAGTCAGTAGTTCAGTGGGCAGTCCTTTCTTTTAACCCCTCACACGCTTATTTCTTCAACTCTGCCTGGGCACCCCAATACTGCTCCCCTTGTCCTAGGAATGTGGAAATGATTTCCGCCTTAATTTTATAACGCAGGGGGCTCCCTTTGGTTCAATTTTCACCCATGCTATAAAAAAACGAAGTGGTGGTAAGAACACCACAGACATCTGTTTTTTCCATCTCTCAACCTTTAATGATCAGGTAATAAAAGTTCAATTTGACAGAAATTACAACAGATGTTGCAGATCATAAACCTTAAATAAAAGCAACCTCTCCATGCTGACCTGCACGATAATACCACACCTTTGTATACACCTCACTACTACATCTTATAAAAGAGAGATAGCTGTGGAAACTAATTTTGAGGGTTTCCACCCTTCCATTCAGTCCCTGATGACTTCTATTATATTTCCTGTGAATCATATTATTATATGAGATAATTAAACTTCCGCTTTTCTTTAATATTTCAATATAAATGAAATGAATAATGAATTAATAATTAAATAAAAATATAGTAGTTTTATAATTGTATGATTAAATACATTTATTATACATTAATTATAGTCTAATATCACATATTTGCTACATTCTACACTACTTTCTGACTGAAAAGAGCTAAATATGACCTAAATACATAATATATATTTATGAGTCATATAAGTATAATAATTACATTGCAGTAATTTAAAATGGAATATATGGACAAAAGTATTAGTATCTACACATTACACCAACAAAAGCCATTATTAGATTAATTTTAAATCCATAGGTATTAATATGAATTTAGTCCTTCCATCACAGAAATAGCAGTTCACCACTACCTTTGTAAGGCCTACTATTAGATCGTTTGGATTCTGTGTGTCCAGAACAACATTTGTGCAGCCAGACACTGATGTCAAACAAAGAAGGCTCTACTCTCAGTGTATGTTCTTTACTACAGTGAACACAATGCAATCAGAACGTTCCCCTGACATTTTCTAATCTTGTCAATCAGGCTGCCCGATACAGACAAATGATTTATTCTTTTACAATTGTTTTTACTGTTCTAAATCAATCTGGGTTTGGTGATGTATAGCCTGCTGCTTAGCATTGCAAATCCATGGTATTGTGATTTTTAATGCCAGAGGAAGTTTGGAACTCTGCAAATGCTGACTAGCAGTATGCTGGTGACTTCACTGCATTATGCATTATTTCTGTAACTTCATGTGTTTTGTAACTTTGCTGTTGTGCATCCTTTTACTTTTAAGTAATCCCCATTACAGTTGAATATTTAAATTACTTGTTTAAATAGAATCCTATTACAGTACCGCGGTTAAATTAAGTATGTTTTTTAGAATGACCCATTTGTTCACTGTTTGTAAGAGCAGACTTCACGGTTATATAAACACTTTAGTTCAATGATTTAGAGGTGTGTTCCAAAAATCTTGTCCATATTGTATATATAAAGCCCTTGGGTAAACTGGTGACCTGGTGGGAGTTTCCCTACTTTTTACCCACTGTGCCCTGGCAAGGCTCCAGCACCCCTGCAACTCTAAGCAGCTTAGGCTTTTATTTTATTAGTTATTAAATTTCATACCTTTCAAGGGACAAACAATAACTTTCTCGAATTAAATACATAAATGAATTCAAAAATAAAAGTCCTAGTAGACTACAGTTGTGGGTTACACCCTGCTGAAAAAATATTTTTTGTGGGAAAGTATATTGTCATCTTTTCGGTCTTTTGATTGACATTTACCACCTCATTCCCATACACAATAAACAATCATGCCTTGTTGAACATTTCCAACTATGCACCGTCGGAAACTGTGAGTTCAGCCTTGACCCGGAGGCAGGTATTTGAGAAGACGCTGTCTGATTTTCCCATGGGCCGTTCTTCAATATGGATGTGAAGGTGTGAACCTTTCCCCAACCGACTGTCGGCTAGTGATTTTAATCTTGGTTACAGTTAATACACTTCTTAATGACACACTAATTATTCTGCTCATGGGAATGAGTAATGTTTGCAGTAAAGTAATGCAAAATATGTATCTGTTACAATTAAAAAAAGACCCATTAGGTAATTAGAGTTGTACTGCTTCTGGTTTGTTTAGATTAACAGGGCCTTTTATATAAGATGATGATTTCATTAACTGGGTTTTTAGAAAAGAAGTATTAACATTGTGTTTGTGTATCTATGTATGTAAGTTTTATAGAATTGGGTTCACACTCTGGAAATTTAAGATAAGCTGATTCACTTCTGCATTCATGGTCTTATATAACATTTACACTGCCATTTCATACATTTCTGTTGTCTCGTAGATCAGTTAAGTACAGTGGAGTATGTTTACTTTAATAATAGAGTTGGCATGTGCTCAGCATCATTCTGTTGATATGTTGGACTATTGGATTTTCCAAAAACATTGTGTGTATGAGTAAGTTTGTGTGGAAATATGCATGTGAGTGTGTGTATGTATAATGATACTGACCTTTGCACATAGGGGTGTTTGAAAAATATCCTCCTGTAAAAAAAATGCATTGTTATTAGAGAGTTTGTATCATGAGTAAATGTCAGGATCGTCCACATGATGCTTCCGTGTGAGATACTTTAACCCTGCTTCAGGCAAAGGCAATGTTGTGAGCGGAATGACAGAGGCCCTTCTGAATAACACTGTCCTTCTGTTTGGTCTTTACCTGTATAATCTGGCTAGAACTAGGAGGGGCACTGAGAAAATAGTGATTCAGATGACCTGGGGTGGTAAAGCATTGTTCTGAAAACAATGTAATAGCTCGTGGTATTAGTGCATCTCTCTGCGAGAGTTCCCAAACAAACAGCTAGCCACTCAACAAAAGAACAAGTATGTTTTTGAAACCAGAAAGAGTTGATTTAGAACTGTCTAGAATATTTTTTTTGAATTCTCTCTACATACACATTAACATAAACAACATTTAAATAAAATAACATACAATAGGGTAATGCTTTTTATCTAAATGTTTTATTGTTGTTTTTGCGAATATAAATGTGTAAATGAAAATATTTGAATACAGTACTTTTGCTATGTAAATATTACCTAAATACCCAGTTACTCACTTACCCCAACACTCAAATGTGTGTGTTTGTGTAAAAGATCAAATAATACACACAGTATATTAGTTCGAGCAAACATGTCTATGATTTAACAAATGAGCTAAACAAGAACTTGGAAAGTGTCTTTGGAGAGAGAATTGATTAGCTTCACCTCGTCAGGCATGCCTGTTGCTATTGCTGCTTTGATAAAATATTTGTTGTTAAATGATTATTCTAATTTTCATGATAAAGACCCATGTCTATTGGTTAGTTCTCAGAAACCCCACTGTTTAACAATATGAACCAGATTTGACCCACTATGGTTGGGAGAGAGCAAAACAGTGAGAAAGGATAAGGGACAGTCAAACAGAGAGTGGGGAATAAACCTCTCTCATTTATTCTGAAAAGGTCCCACAGTACAAGGGTCATAGGTGACAAAAATATCTCAGTTTCACTAGATCAGTTACAATGAAGCACATGGAATTATTCAAGCCTTGCCCTGGTCCACTGCAGTCAAAAGCAGAACTATCCTTAGCTGCATTCAGCAATCGCAGCAAAGGCCCACTACATACATTTACATTTACATTTAGTCATTCAGCAGACACTTTTATCCAAAGTGACTAGACACATGGGTGAGCATTGAGTGTATAATGACCATGTTGAGAATTTGAGTCTTTATGATGTTATGGTTTATCTCTCATGTCATTAAAACATGATCTTTCTCCCTGAATGGGCATGACTGAAAATTCTGTGACCCTAGTAGAGAATTAAACTAATAATAATAATAATAATATGCTGTATAACATAATATGTAACCCTAAGGGGTTGTAGCTCAGTGGTTAAGATGTTGGGCTAGCAATCCAAAGGTTGTGGGTTCAATTTCCAGGCCCACTTAACCCTCACTGTTCCAGGAAATCTGTGTTCTGACCCAAACCATCAAGTTTGGATACTTATAAGTTTGGATAAGCAAATTAATGTTTATAACCTTTCAAGTAAAACATTGAAATCTGAAAAAAAAATTATGATACAAAAAGGCACTATCTATTCTATTTGTGAAATTAATGGATTTATAGATTTGATTGCTGGGGCTAGTTGGCAGCAAGCTATAAAATCTGTTGAGACTTATCCTTAAGAGATTCTCCATCAATATCCAGACTGAGGTACATATGCTCATATAGATTTAGCTGTAGGGTATGGTCACTAAGTACTAGTGGCATAGTAGTGAAGATCATATTCTTAATGTGTCGATATAGATCTGCTGTTGGCTGTGATGCTACATTTGATTACACAGTAAGGAAAAGCAGGTAGGACACCTGTGTAGTATGAAATAAGAAGTAAACCTTGGTTTCTAGGAGCATGCAAACTAGAGAAAACAAAAAATCATAGAGAGCAAGCAAAGGACAAATGCGTAAGAGCTAATGCAATTTTATTTCTTATTGGAAGCAGAGAGGAGGGTAGGGCAGGTAATTGGGACTTGAGCTTTTTGTAGCCTCAGGTGTCGAGAGTCTGAGAAGAAGGTGTGAGAAAAAAATAGAAAAACTCCCAGTGTGTTCCATTTCCCTTCCATTCACCATCTGGCTCCAGGCTCCACATTTCTCTGGCCTCTCTTTCTCTCTCTCTCTCTCTTACTCACTCTCTCGCACTTGCTCTCTCTCACTCTACCTCTCTCTGGTATTGTTCTGTCACTCAAACCTATGTGAAAACTCCTCCCAGCACACAGAAGAGTTTTAAATCCATGAGAACCTGCACTTTCTCTGGTACTTTCCCCCACCTTCTCTCTTCGCTCACCTGCAGTTTAATACACTTCAAATTCCTTTCAGCTTTTTCACCTCCTCGTTTGCTCATCTTGTTGTGTTCCGTTTCAGACTAGACACTGTGGCTTGACATTTGTGACTTTTGTGACCTTACTGATTTGCACAAGTCAGTTGTCACATGTACTCACACATAAAAATTAGCTGTAAAACGATTTAATGTAAGGTGTTGGTAATGATTAGCTACTGCATTGAAATACAGCATAAGTATTGGCACATGTAATTCAACTATAGAAAAGATTCATTAAACAGTTTCAGTACTCATAGTATTTAAATCTCTTTTGGAAAAGGTGATTTCATTAGTTACTAACAATATAGTGTAAAGAATGCAGGGTGTGACCATTTGATGTCAGTTTCTGTTGTTGCAATATCAAATTTGGTTTGCTGTTAACAGTCACAGACTTCATGTTTATTTCTGTGTACAGTTCGTCTGTTTTTTTTCTTTCTGTCTGCTGATCCAGTCTTACCTGTCTAATGCTGTTATCAGACATGTACTTACCAACCACTTTTTTATGCATATTTATCAAATGTATTGTTGAGGTATTATACTAAAACTGTATCGTTTTTCTACTTATTTTCCTCCCTTTGAGCTTTTACAGCACATGTGTCTCTACAACTGAGTAGTCATGCAGTGAGTTTACTGGCTTTGTGTGTGTTGTGTGTGTTTATAGCTGTGTCTGTGGGGGAGAGGAGCAGACACTGGAACACTACTTAAAACCACATATAATAAGAACAAGGCTGCAAAACCTACTGCTGTACCCTGTTTAACCTCAAACCAAGTCTGTCTGACGGATTGTTTTTCCTTTATGTTAGCACGAGAATTGTTTAAGTATTTCAACCATAATTTGTTCAGTTTGGCATAACTTTAATTAGAAACACTGCACATCCACTAATGATTTGCACTCAAATGTAATGTATTAACTTTAATTAAATAATAAACATATACAAATTGACATGAACAAATTGGACATTCATACACTCAAATATTATAATATATAAGCAAGCCTGCATAAGTAAATAAACTAATAAATCATGCCAATACACCAAACTATTTCTTAATTTATCTGTTTGAAGTCATGCAATAGGGATCTAACCTTCATTCTGTAGCACCAGATGGACTCAATCCATTAGTGATAATTCCCAAGTGTCAGCAGGAATTCGATACCTTATCAATAATTCACAGTTCTGTCATCAGAGCCATATTTTTGGAATGGCTAACTTAATTATGTGACAAGTAAAAATAGCTATAAGGTTAGAACTTTAAATGAGAGTTTAATGACCCCACCATGTTAATCTGAAGACTGATTCAGCTTTAATATCTTAATCTGTAAAAATATTTATGTAAAATATAATGTTTAATTTGTAAAAAAGTTATGTTCAAGAAAAACTATTCCAAACTGAATAACTGCAATTAACACATTTAAGCTTACATTTGTCACAGATAAGTTGTAGATCTTAAACAAATGTAGTGGTACTAGACTTTTTGCTTAGTATCAGCCTATTTGTTTATGTGTTGATTTAGAGCAATATTTAATCTATTAAATTATATATTTTTCAGGTATTAAAAAATTATATATATAACAAAAATTGTTTACTTGTGAGGAGTGTGTAAAAGGACAAAATAAAATGAGTGGCAAGATGACAAGATGAAAAGAGTGTCATGGCATAGATAGAGGACAAGAACAAATTAAAGTAAATAAGTCTTTTAAAAGCTTTTTAAGCACTGAAATGAAATGAGCTAAAAGTCAAAAGGTGAAAAGTCATGAAGAGGAAGTAAGTGAAAACAAGGTTTGAGGAATTTAGTAGAGAAATCTGAATAGATGGCAGGAAGAAATGAGAGAAGTGGAGTGAATAATTATGAAAAGAAGTAGTGGGAAGTAGAAATGGTTTCTGAGAAAATAAAAAAAGAGTAGTTTCAATAAATGACAAAAGGGTAAATCAAAGTCATCTAGTGAATACTGTGAAAGTGCAGTGCAAATGAGAGGAGTGAATCTGAGTGAAAAAGGCAAAGGAAAGTGTATGGAAGAATATTGGAGATATTGTTAGAAGTAGCTTATTGGCTAGAATTATTTGATTAGCTTTTTATAAGTTTTTTTGTACATAAAGGAATTTTGTCCTTTATGTGAATTTGCTACTGCAACTATCCTTTGGTGCTGTTTGAATGTTCTCTGTCTAGCTGTCAATTCTTTCCATCTGGTTCTGTCTCTCTGTATAGCTATTTATAGGAAAGGTATATAAAATTGCTGTTTGCAGGAGAATAATAAATAGAAGTAAGCAGTGGATAGAATATTCAGGGGCATATGAGAAATAGACCGGAGAGACAAAAAAAAATTATAGAAGTAGTGTAAAAAAAGGGTTTTTGATTGAATCAAAGGGGTGATTAGAGCAGGCCCTGATCAGTGTGGTGTCCCATGAAAGATGTTGTCTGGTGACATTTAACAATAATTGCGTTCACTGTAAAACAACACTGTTTAAATTATTATACAATACCAGTTAAAGGTTTGGATGCACCTCCTTTTTACTCCACTTATTGTCCATGTAATCAGTTCCACATCTGTTTGTGGACTACAGTGCATACTGTGTACATCCTCTAATGATAATGACCCCAATAGTACCATGTTAGCAGGTATTATTTGTTGGTGCATTTTGGAAGCAAGATTATTTTTTATTCGTCACCAAAATATGTGGGAGCAGTGACGGTGATTCATAAAACACTGTAAGCTATAAATATGCATTAATATTTTTATATGAGGAATAAGGGGAGTATAATTATGATTTTTGGATTTTATCTTATTTGTTTATGCACCAGATGAAATTTACTATGGCTCAAAGGTGGCATTTTAACAATGCGGCTCTTTTTAAATCACTGTCCAATGTTCTGAAAGTACAGCCAAACACAGACCAACTTTTTTTTGACAGCAAAAAAAAAGGCAAGGAACAAGAAACAGTGAGGAGATAAGTAGCTGAGACAAGTGAAATGTTTAAATGATTGAATAGGACATAAGGGGAAATGGACAAATTGAATAAATGAGGTGAGAAATGAGAATATTAAATAAGATATGAAGAGGTGAGGAGAATACTGTAGTCCAGATGATTAAAGTGAAGAGAAGAGGACAGAAGTGAATAAAAGAAAAGTGTATTGAGTGTTTTAGTTCTGGACTGATACGTCAACAGGGAGGCATAAAGCTCTTAACACTCTCCCAGCTCTGTCTTTGCACTAAGGCATCACTTGCAAAGATTTAATGAATATTATAATATAGATGTTGCTACATTCATAATATAAATGTAAAAAACTGTAATATAAATGGTAACATAAGCAAAGTTGAAGCAATGACTACCTGAGCTAAGCTTTATATATATAAATCTAGCTCAGTTGCAAGGTGCATGAAAATTCTCTTTTTCTCTTTCACACTCTGTGTGTGTGTGTGTGTGTGTGTGTGTGTGTGTCCGTCCTCTGCCTCCACTTTCTGTGCTCCTTAAAGACTTTATTAATCTAATGAAAAAGAAACTTGAGCTTTTTCATTGATTTTCTTTTTTTCTCTTTTCCTTGTCACCGATCGAAAGTAAGAATGGAGGAAAGACAAATAAACCAGTACAACACGTTTGCATAATACTTTCCTTGTGGGTAAAATGTTAGTAGTATACTGCACAAGAATGAATATTCAGTTAAATAAATATTATTTTTTGTAACAGTATGTGTTAACCCATTTGCTTGTAAACAATGTACAAACTTGCACAGTGTTTTATAGATTTTATAATACAGTTTATTCTATTTGTATATATATAATATTTCTTTTTATGCTATTTTTATTTAAAATATATATGTATATGTAAAACTAAAGACCTGCACCAAGAAAAATATCCTTATACATCTTGTACCTGGAGAAATGAATATTCTGATTCTGATACAAGTAAATTCATAAGAATGCTAAATGAGCTTCCTTAGAGTCGGATAGCTAAAACAATGTTATTAGTCTGGCAACCAAAGAAATCTCAATCTTATATGCATTAAACAAAAAGGTATATTTGTAAAACCCAGGACTTTTTTTTAAATAGATGGAAAACTGAAATAGGATCACATTTGATGATAAATTGATGTTTCACAGATGATTTTGGAAAGACTCCCATGAATATGTATGTTGAGCAATTCTGGTTTAAGCATGTTTAATATTCTTTATAGGTAAGATAATACTGGAGAGTCAGTTTCATTAAATAGGCCTGTATTAAAACTTTATGGTATTTCAATATTGAAATTTTAGTACAGTGTTGTCATTTTCTGCTATAATGTCAGCTTGCTTGTTATTGAAAAAATGTGACATGACTGGCTAGTTGTAATTTTACATTATACATACATATTCTCATCATTCTTTTATCATCGATGATTGCGCTTTGGCATTGTCATATTGTAAAAATTACAAACTCGTAGTAATCAGAGCCACAATTCAAGATTGTGAAAACTCCCAGCTGCCTGTATTGCATATCGATTTTCTTTTTTTCACCATCGCAAAGAATCTGTTCGTTCTTAATTAATATCAAGCTATTTATCAATTCACATGTAAATATAAAAGAAGACAGTACCTCTGTTACCCATTCCTTTTCTTCTTCCAAACTTATTCTGTATTGTTGTATGTTATTTAAAAGGAAATTGTCAGGGTTCCTAATGGTACTGAACACAATAAATGAATGAAAGTAAAAATTGAAAAATAGAAGGGATGAGGAGAGAGGGTGCTGAAGGGAAAATATCAGTCTGCATTTTGCAAAGCACTTCTCAAGTTAAGCAAACATGCAGCGTCTGAACAAAACCAGCTGTGCAAAATGAATGTTGGCATCAGGGAAGAGAATAAAATGGCTGTTAATAGAAATAATAACTGCTGGGGCCCTCCATAAAGACACAGTTGAGGAGGCCAGTCATAGTAGGCCCCTGAGCTACAGCCCAGACAGCACATGTCATCATCTCTTACACAGTTTGATGGTGCATGGATCTCCTTTGGAACAGCCATCTGCACCCATGGCTCTGCATATGGTTAAATATCTTTGCCCATGTTGATCCTGGCATCATGCCATCAGAGGCAGAGGTGTAGCATGTCACAATCTGGGCACCAGGATGCATGTAATGGAATAGAAAAGCTCATTTCACTTGATTATGTTTTGTTGGCCAAAGCAGCTGTGTTTTTGTGTTTTGCAGTTTGAGGACGGCAATGTAACTCTATCTTCTCCACATCCACACATACAGTATACACATGTGTACATGCTTCATTCCTTTGTAAATCCATTTTGTGACCATGCATAATGTGGCATATTGAAGAATCGAACATTTGTAAAACCTGATTTAACAACATGCATTTCTTTTCCTTTTTTGCTCTTCTACTTATTTTTATTCTTCTTATTATTAGTAATAATAGTAGTAATATTTGTAGGTGTAAACTGTTGATTTGGTCACCAAAGGCATACAGCATACTTTACCTTTTTAGTTTTGTTAAATTGCATATTAAAATATTATGCATATTATACAACTGAAATCATACTTTCCAAGTAATTTTGATCAGTTTGCATTTAAAAGTAGAAATCTATGGTACCTTTAAAACACATGTTAAAATAGAAGTGGGTTAAGTAGTGTACAGCCTTAATTGAAACTTTTTTGGCATTTTATATTATATAAGCCTAACTCTGATGTTCAAATTCAAACAGCATTATGCTTATATTGGCCTCTAAGTTCTAAGTGAGGACTTCTTGTAAAAATCTTACATGTGACATCTTTTCCAACCAAAATATATGGGGGTAGTAAACAGTAACAGATTTCTCTGGGTCTCAAACATAGAAACTAAAAGATCACAAAAGCAGCTGTAACTAAATGTAACAATGTTTCCTGACTGGAATATATGGATGAAATAATATGAAAAAAAGTGATATTGTGGGTTGGCATTTCTGTTGTCCATGAAGGTGTCTGTTTGACACAGTGGAAGCAAACAAAAATGTTCTACATTCAGCTAGTTTATGAGAACTGAAAACAACTAAAGAACAAAAGGCATTTTGTAAATAACCAGAATCACAATATATGTGACGCAGAGAGACAGAAAATAAGCAAATAAAGGTTAAAAAAAACAGGTATGACTCTCTAACAAAAAAAAAAACAGGTATGACCCACATTTCACTTATGCCAGTAATGGCATCCTCTTAGAGAAATAAAACACTCAACACATTTTTATTAACTATACATTCCTTACAGCAATTTACAAGACATTCGGACCACACATTCCTAGCCATAATAAGGTCATGTTAAATAGTTAAACAGGGAGTTAATACAGTTGCTAACTGGATTTTTTTTAACATTATATGTTTGTTTACAGCACACACATGCTCTATAATCATGTTTTTTCTTTATACCATTATTCCTCATACTCTCCCCCCCCCCCCCACACACACACATACACATCCACACAAATATTTGTCCAGCACAGAGCAGGTATTATTCAGGCATGATACTGATATGGGGTTAGTGTATTAGTGTGTGTTGCTCTAGTATGATTGGATTAGACAGAGCAGTGCTGCAACATCCAAATAAAACCTGCTCTGTGGTGATCATTCAGGGGTTCTGGCCACTGACCATTATAGAACAAATAAGGTACTAAGAAGGATTGCTAAAAATCTGATGAACGTTAGTTTGTGAATGTAGAACTAACAAATACATTTATTTACTAATTTAACACGCAATTCCTAAATCTGTTTTACTCATGCATTTGTATAACTGTATGCTTCCAAATTTGTAAATCCATCTATCCATCCATCCATTATCTTCCGCTTTATCATCTATTAGGGTCGTGGGGGGGGTTCCCCATGCCCATCCAGGGGAGAATGTTTCGGGCGCTGGGCAGATACACCCAGGACAGAATGCCAATCTATCGCTGGGCACACACACACACACACACACACACACACACATATATATATATATATATATATATATATATATATATATATATATATATATATATATACACACACATATATATATATATATATATATATATATATATATATATATATATATATATATATATATATATATATATACAGTATATGTGTGTGTGTGTGTGTGTGTGTGTGTGTGTGTGTGTGTGTGTGTGTGTGTGTGTATATATGGGTCTCCTCCCGCGACCCTAATGGAGGAAGGAAGAAGATGAGTTGAAGATGAGATGATTAAATAATGGTCTAAAATTTAATTAAACTTTCAATATAATCTTTTATTTCGAAGTATATTTCCAACGTTTCAGAGCTGTGGCTTTTAAAACCCTCCTCACAGATTTAAAACCCAATAATTTTTTATCTTCTTTTTAACAATGAGACATTACTAACAACAATCCAGGCTTCCCCAAAATATGTCTTGTTTACACTTGTTTCATCACTTGTGCAAAGCAAAGGTGATGTGTTATATGTTGAGTTGGTTGTAAGAAAGATTTTTTTTTCCAAAGTTTTGATTACTTTATTTATTTATTTATTTATTTATTTTTTATAAAGTCGCAAAACTTTTTTTCTCTGGCAGACACAAATATAATAGTATGATTTTTTATACTTTGAGGACTAACTTTATCCAAATGCATTTTATTATAAAAAAAAGAGAAATGAATAGTCTTCAAATAATGTCATTTTTGTTTCTTTTAGTTTTTTGTTTAAAATATATCTCCTGAACTCATATACATAATTTTGTAACTATTTAAGGATGAGATGTTATTGTTTCTTTTTCATCACCAGGGCAACGTAAATCTAGTCTATGAAATACACATAAACAATGAACAATGGAACTTGTGTGAAATTACCTGAAATGGCACTGTTGGTAATAGTCCTTCCATGAAGACTGAAGCCAACTGTAAAAAAAAATAATAATTTTTTGGCATTTTCATATGGTTTACAAGTTGCTCATCACGGTTACCATGTTAGTGTACCTATAAATGCCTTTCTGGTGCTTAGACCAGTAGGTCATGATGTAAGTGTTTGTTTGTGGAAATGTCTCCAAAGGAACCATCATCATGTGGAGCTGATTAGAGTTGTGTGTATACACATGAGCATGCACCTCTTAGTCCTCATCTGGACACAAGTAGGACTTGGGTGCAGAATCTATGTTTGAAACAACCTCTTCATGCTCACTTGTGCACAAACAGCAATACACATACACACACACACACACACACACACAAAGTCACACACTATTATACACACACCAGGCCTCGGGCAGTTTGATTGACAGGTTTGGTTTGTGTAGTTGGATTAAGCTAGACAAGAGGGGGTTGTGTGGGGAAGAGGGGATTAGGGGCTGTGAGCTTCATTAACCTGAATGTTTACACAAGCTGATCCCTGGCAATGAGAGCTTTTCCTTCCCACAAGTGTCTTGCATCACCCCCCACCCCACAACAACCCTGAATATCCACAATTTATAGAACTTATTTAGATTTTTAAAGTTTAAAATACAACAACCATTATACCACCACCACCACTACCACTACTACTACTACTACCACTACCACTACTACTACTACTACTACTACTACTACTACTACTAATAATAATAATCTATGTAATATAACCTGTTTTACAAAGCTCCACAATATATATTGATCTTATGTATAAGCCTTAAATTTTGTGACGATATGACAAATGACACATTAGATTACTTTAACTTTTTTTAATATATAATTGTTACTGCATTGATTTGAACACCTTTCTTTAATTTTACCTTTAAATTACACATCAACCCTACATTTTCCATCATATCTAATTTTAAGATTTGTGTAAATATACTGTAGCACATTATACAAATGCTGTGTTTAAAAGTAAATGTAAACTTTCTTAATGAGTACATTGTAATGTACCATTGTGTTTAATTTTACATTTCTTCATGATAAATATATTTGTACATGGCATTACATAATTGAATTAAATTGTTGATTCCGTCACATTATCAGAAGTGTACAACCTGAAGCAACTATCCATGTTTTAGACAAATGCTTGGGAACAGTTTGGGGAAGGTTTCAGCATGACTGTACCCCAAAGCAGAAAGCAGAACCCTGACCTTAGATCAATTAAACATCTTTAAGTTGAACTCGAATTGAAAATTGGCTTTTTTCAATAAGAGTAGAATACATATACAGTGCCTTCAAGTAGTATTCAACCCCCTGCAGATTTAGCGGGTTTACAACAGGACAACAATGCCGAGCACATGTCCAAGAAACCAAAGGCCTGGTTTAAGAAGGAAAAGATCAAGGTGTTGCAGTGGCCTAGTCAGTCTCCTGACCTCAACCAAATTGAAATCTTGTGGAAGGAGCTCAAGATCAAAGTCCACATGAGATGCCCAAAGAACCTAGACAACTTGGAAAAGAGCTGCATGAAGGAGTGGGCCAAGATTACTCAAGAGAACTGTGCTGGCCTGATCAGGTCTTATAAAAAGTAATAGCTGTTGCAAGGGCTATAGTAATTGCAAACAATGGTTGTTCCAAAAAAATATTAATCTAGGGGTTGAATAATAATTGACCCCAATTTTTTGTTTAAAATGTATTTTATATATTTAATTTCACTTCACAACTTATATTTTGGTTTGTAATATTTCAGCATCTGTTAATGGAGCTAATGTTTAAAGTTTGAAGGCTCTAACTTATTTGCAACTTGTTAAATTTGCTAAATCTGTAGGGGTTGAATACTAATTGGTGGCACTGTAGCAGCAGTAGCAAGGGGACCAGGGGCAACTTAGAATGTGATGTCATACATGCTCCTCTAGGTGTAAATCATGTCTCAATACTTCTGTATGGCCCTAAGACAAAAATATTTTACAAAAAATTGCTATTGTGCTTTTTACAACTGGCCCAAAAACGCTGAAAATGAATGAAGAATAGCTGTTAATCACCAGAAATCACCCCCTTTCAAACTTCAAACACTAGCGGTGAGTTATTTTGATAAATCTTTAATGGACCAATGGTGAAGCCCTGACTCACTCTTGAGCCCTAAAGTCAATACTGGGAGGCCTTTGCCTCCGTCATCCTTACTGACAGTATGTGTGTACTCGCTTACTGAAATCCTCAGAGTTGGCTGGTTTAGGACAGAGAAGATTGCAGAAGAACTGCTATCATCTCTCGAGTGTCTGCTTTGTTTGGTCACTGCAGGGCAGTTGTTTTCCTACACCACTCAAGTGGAAAAGTAAATTAGTCTTCTCTGCCTGGTTGAGGGAACAGTGTGAATGGTGTGTGTCGACAAGCGGGGTGCTAGAAGGCTTTGGGTGGGCTGCAGTGGCTGATTTGCTGCCTCTTGGCAATAAGAAGAGCTTAGCTGGGGTTTAAAGACTAGCTTTTCCCCAGGTGGATAGTAGTAGTAGTTAAAGTTTACTTTTAAGCACCAACTTTTGTAGACATTGCATAAGGGTGTCTGAGATTTGATGTACATTATGAACATTTTTCAGCCATGATAAGACGTTACTCACAATGTCCTGCCCTAAAATCCCACCGAATCAATCATCGGTAAATGAGACTTGCTGGATGCCCTTACCACCATCTCTCCATCTCCCTATACACACAGAATGTGGAATTCCAGACAGGAAGGAGAGACAGACGAAAAAGGGGAGGTAAGAGGATAGAAGAGGAAAGGTTCAGGAGACATCTGGTGCTGATTTGGACAGGGTGCTGTGGACATGTTTAGGCTATGATTGTTTTAACTTATTTCATGGAAAATAGCTATTATTTGTTTTTGAATTGCTAGTGGTGTTATTAATTGGTCAACCCAGGGACATGTACTCTGAATGGCAGACCATTAATAATGTTTGTGAGAGGAGATGATATACAACAAGATACAAATCTTTAATGTTAAGAATAAAACTAAGAAATTAATACCATATCATTTTATAATACAGTTTTAAAACAGTAGCTAACTTATAAAAGCCAAACATTGGTAAAAGTCAAAAACGCTTCAGAAAAGAATGTTCTGTGCTGTGTAAAAAATGTGAGTTCACATTATTTATCTTACTCAATTAACTCATAAATTTTGGAAAATAAGTATTTTCAGAAATTTATGTTGAAATGAATGATTGTTCTTGTTATTATGAAAATATGTGATGACATAATTGTTGTTATGTACAATAATTTTTCATTGTTTTTATTATTGTCACTAAATCTGATAGTATTATCATGTGGTGGAACATGGGATTTTCATGCTTATTTACAGCACAGAAAGTGTTAGCTCTTAATGTGACTGCATAAATACTGTTTATTCTGTGTTAACACACTAAACCATATAAAAGAAATCCACAATAAAAATAAGCCAGCTTTGTTTTGGAAAAATCAGTGCATTATATGTTTAATTCCAAACCAATGCGTTGATTTTCTCCACTGCATTTTCTGCTTAAGAATAGAATGTTATCTAATTTTTAAAAGTCCAAAAGTATAGACAGAAGTTAGTAACACTTTGCCCCAATGGGCAATACAGACCCAAACTGAACCATATATAACCCCACAGATAATGCATTAATTTTGTCCACTGTATTTTAGAGATTGCAGTTGCATGATTGTTGGGTAACTCAGGTTACTCCTTTAAAACATGTTAAAAAAAGTGGTACAGCAGGTATAGTGATTGACAAAAAAGTCAGGTCAGTGAGTTTGAAATGTGTTTTCAGATACTGCCTGTAAGTTTAACGTATTTGCCAAATATTTAATTGGGCAATATTCCACCTACAAAAAATATATAAGGTTTCTATGCTAAATTATATGGATGGTAATCGAAGACCCTGTAAAAGACCCATATAGGCAAAGGAAGGACATGCTGACTCCACAAACTAAGGTTCTTTATTCAACACACCTGAGAATTAAACCTAAATGTTTTGTATCTGCTGTGCTACCTTGCTGTCCAATTTGCAAATAATCAGTGATTTAAAATAAACTGAACTCAAGCTCATCACCTGGATAAGTACTTTGACTCACACTGCCTTATGTGGCTACACAATGGGAGTCTGAAAAAAACATGGACAGCCTTGATGCTATGAGCATCTGCTTATGCATGAAACCACGAACAAAGGAGAACTGCCAAAATAAACTAGAACCACAAAGGCGGTTTGCACTTAAGAAAATACAAGCGAGAGAAAGAAAGCAAGAGAAGGGGTAGTGAAAGACATGCAACAGTCCATCACTGATTACTAGAAGTCAGTGTGAATACACACAAAATGTTTAGTAACCATTATTAGCTGTTTATATGAATTTGTTATTTCAATGTATGTACCTGTTATGTATTACTTTATTTTTTAAGTTATGTTTTTGAATGTGTGATTATTAAAGTTCAGATGCCACAAACAGGCGTTTCCAAAGTAAAGCAGATTGAAAATGAAACTAGTTTTGATTTAGGGAGGCTCTGGGTATGATGTGTTTTAGAATGTCATTATTTGTTGTAATGAGTTTAGTGAGAAAGGAAGTATTTTTGTTCAGAATTTAAGTTTGGGCACTAAATCTGAATTTTAGCATGAGCATGAGAGGCTTTAAATTAATGGGCTTTAAAATGAAGGACTTTTTGGAATTAAACAGATGTGCATGTAATTTCCACAGTTTCCAAATTAAACTCAGCTAATCAGTATGAGTTTCGAGTAAGTCAGTAAAGAACGTATACCTTCACTATTTAAGCTACCGTGAGGCCAGGTACACCACTTTTCAGAGTTAGGGAAACAGTATCCCAGAGAGGCAGCTGGGAGGCACTAGCACATTCAGTAGATTAGGTGTGACATTATTCCCAGTGCTTAACAAATACAAAAAAGAAGAGGACTAGAAAAACGCTTCACTGAGCAAGAATGTCCTCAGCCTTTTGCTTAATGCAAGGAAACAGCTCACATCCTTAGTGTGTGTGTGTGTGTGTGTGTGTGTGTGTGTGTGTGTGTGTGTGTGTGTGTGTTCTCTGTGGGAGATAAAGATGATGAGGCCTAGTAGCATGTAATTTATAATTCACAGATCAATTCACAGCCATGGATTATTAGCTTGGCATCCTGCAAATATTGAATATAGCTATTTATAATTTAAATACTGTATATTACTACTTTAAAAATGTACATTTTGAATAGTTTAATATTTTAAGCATATAATGTTTATTTCATGTAAAAGGGTGTTCTATTAAAGCACATTTTAAAATAAGACTGGATTAACACATCATTTTCTTGCATGAGTGCTATGAAAGGGAGGTCTTGAAACTGAATTTACAGCCTTATTTAATTTTCCTTTGCAGTGCAGAAATATGTGTCTGGGTTAACACCCAATGCAGTAATGAAGGCTTTTATTTTCATTCAAAACTTGGGTGGTTTAATCTGCCTTTAATATAGCCATGGTTTATCTCCAAAACAAAACATTTTTTATAAGGTCAGAATGGAATTTACTCTATTTTTAGCATGAAATAATAATGTTATTAATAATGGCACTTGCTCTTTTGAACTTCAATTCCTGTAAGGAATTTTCATTTTAATAACATATTTACTTCAATATATTTTCAGCCAATACTGTATATAGAATAAAAAATGACATCAATTCTTTACAAATACCTGCTTTTAGCATGAGCTCACTTTAGATAAAACAGGGAATGTATGCTATATTTTGTGTCACACAAATTTAAAATGTGGTCATATTTACAAAAAAATATTACCTATTTTTGCCATTTACAAGTAAGTGTTCAATAGAAATAGTAAAGTACAGATTCATTTCTTATTTAAAAAATAGTTTGTCTTTTTGACAACTTTGTCATCAATGACCTTATCTTAACTAATGAAACACTTTATTTTCTGGGTGTCAGAGCAAGTGTCTGCAGGCCTGACCTCTAGCTATCCTTCCTACTTCATCAAAACATCACTCAGCTTTGGTTGTCCCTGAAAATCAAGTGCCCTCTGGCAAACACAGGTGAGCTACCTAAATTAGATTTAATGGACTGATGACTAAGAAGCACAGATGAAAAGTGTGGGAAAGTGAGCTTGGTCGACTTTTATGGTTGCAACGCCCCATGCACAAGCTGTTCAGTGTAGATGTTATGTCTGTGATAAAGGTCTATGGAAAAGACACTATGTAGTTTTTATATAGTTGAATTTGCTTTATCTAGATCTTCTAGATAATTACATATTTCTAAAGTAAATATTTATAGTAAGACATAATATATTTTTGATTAACAGGTATTTTTGAAAAGGTAAATTACCACTTAATACATTTTCAAATCTGCTTATCCTTATCAGGGTCATTAGAGCAACTGGAACCTATTCAAGAACTCACAGGTCAAAGGCAAGGAGTCGCCCTGAACAGGTTGCCTGCCCACCACAGTGGACTGCAAATTTTTTTTTCACAAAAAAGTCTGATTAACAGGTAGATGTTAAGATGTAGATGTGCTAAGAGATCTTTCATTCTGCAGTGTTACATTTCACTGCAGAATGTCATTATGCTTTCCAATTTTACTCCACACTTTGGCAACAGTTTTACAGCTTTTTAAACAGTTTTACAGCATGAGCTTTGGATTTGATTAAATACTATTTTAGATGTTTAAAATACAAAGGAAATAGTGCCATTAAATCTACTACTCTCAAAAATGCTTTTGACATTTTTCTTGTTGAAAAAACTTTTATTTTCAGTTCTTTGCTGATTTTGGCAATGCAATTTATATCTCCTCCCCACCACATGAAAATAAATATTTTGTAGGAATGTGTAACATATTTCAAGGTCTGAAATTTATTTTATTTGCATATTAATCAAATAGTTGGGGAAATATTTAAATTGAAAAAACTAAACTAAAACAAACAAAAAAACTAAACTAACTAATAAATTACTGTGGTTTCACTTTCTAGATTTAACACAGAAAAAGAGTGTTGTTTTTTTCCCCCTCACACTATTCAGTTTAAATAGTTTATGCTTTCCTTTGTTTTTCTAAAATAAAAAGATGACAGGTTCTGCACAGCGTAAGGTAAGACATAGCACGGTGGCAAAATGTTTTAAGAGTATGTCTCATAATAAGGGCATGTACCTGAAAAAAGATGTTCTATGACCCTAACGACCTTCACGTCCTTCAGTTAAAGCCACACCTGATTTTGTTATTTTGTTCACATCATAAAAAATGTGTCACTGTGAAACAATGGCTAATACCATTGTCTCACAGCAACAGGGACTTTTTACAGGATCCCCGATTTCCTTTCACAGACCAATGACATGCAAGCCTGGTAAATTGGAGATAGTAAATTGTCCCTAGGTGAGAAACGTGTATACATGTGCTTGTCTATGTTACTGTCTGTGGTGGACTGGTAACCTGTTCAGGGTGTTTGTTCACCTTTCACTTAATGAGCACTGGGATGGGCTGCACCACCCTCTCTGACCCTAGTTGGAATATTAGAATTAGAAAATCAGCAAAATAATTTCTATCTTAGGAAAGTAAATCGATTTGAACTTGTTGGATCAGGTTACATTATTTAGAGACCTTTACAAAATGATATGCTTCCATTTTGCAAAAGATGTAAAAGACCATACCCTGTGTACAAAACACCTCTGAGATAAACTGGAATGCCAAATGTAAGCCAAATCATATAACTTTCAACATCAGTAACTGCAAATGCACTTTTGACCCAGTTTTTACTGATACATTCCAAAATGTTTTCAAATGGGTTTTGAATATTGGTTGTTATAAATGTAAAAGAACTATTAGCTCGTACTGATCAGCACTTTAGAATAAGGTGTGATAGGAAGGGGAGAAGAAATAGAGTTGTCCATATGATAAAACAGCCTATCACAAAAACCCAACAGCCAAAATTTAGAACATTTGTTTGTTCTTTTTCAAATCTATTATTGGATGTACATGTGCAGGTAAAGCATGACATCTTACTGATTGCCTCTTCTCTCGAGCACACAATGAAAATTTATTGACAGCCTTTAAAAATATTTACCACACTACTTCCTCTTTTCAGTGGGCGCCCAGCCTATAATCCTTCTGCCCCTTTATTAGATCATTTGTCAAACTAGAGCTTTTTTCTTCTCTCTTTTTCTCTTTCTTTTCCCTCCTCCCTTTCTTAACCTCTTCTTTTAGAACATTATTGTGCAATAGGCCTTGGTACGTTAACTCCTTCCCTCCCCCTCCTTTCCTTCTTAAAACAGAATTTACAGCTGATTAGTCCATGCAGTAAAGACAGAGCCAGTCCCAAAAGGAGCGCACCGAAAACATTTATGCAAGGCCAGACGCTTAGGATTTTATGAGAAACATGTGCTGCTGAAAAGAGAAAAGAAACTTAAGGGAAAGTCTTGGTGAAGCAGCAGCTTAGAATTTTCTGAAAACAATAAAAAATTGGAAAAACTGTAAGGTGGTTTCATCTGCAAAAGGTAAATAAAAATGAGCATTGCTGAGTTTGCTTGTGTTGATGTTGATATTGAGGCGCCCACTAACATGGGGGCTTTAAACTTCCTACTCAAGTGGAAAGCCATTGCCGCTGGTCCTATTTCAGTTCCATGCAACACAAATGGCTGTCATCCAACCTTAGACCCTTCTCCTCCAAGTACACACCACACATGAAGAAACGTTTGAATGTGGAAAAGCAATGTTTTGAAACTCATTGATATGCAATTGCATGCAGCTGAGAGGCAGCAGAAGCTTGTTATTTATTAGGATTTGAAGAGGTTAGGTCTGGCATAGGCTACTGTGTGGCAGTGTATGTGTGTATGACCACACACACATACACACTCTCACACACGCACACACACACACACACACACACACCCACAAACACACACACATCTTCATTCAACTAGAGACAGACACGGACACTAGCCACAGGTATGTCCCCGGCCTGGTGGGTAACTCCTGTCCCAGCCAAAAAGCTGTCAAGACTGCTCTTTTCCGCCTGTAATATAACGAGAATCGACCAGGACCAAGCAGCCAGCAACTAAACTGGGGGTGTACAAAGTTTGTTCCACTCATGCACATGTGGAGGTTTGGGTTTTCCCCCTGTCTCTTGGGTTTCAGGCTTCCCTCTTTAGGCCAATAGATGCTGCCAATTACTGCTGATCTTGAGCAGTGGAAAACATCTTTTAGAGTTCTGTTACCAAAAAGTGATGTCAGGTGGAGCGCAGGAATCAGGAGTAATCAAGGAAAATGGAACAGGGGGGCATTCTCAGTGTGGGAGATCATATTTGATAGAACGCTGTGGGTGGGAGCTCATTTTGTATTATTTAACAGGAATGTTTGACTTCTAGTAAAAATGTAAGGGAAAGAAACTACGTTACCCATATTGCAGTGAACAGTGTCACTCAAGATGCTTTAAAACACCAAGATATAGTAGTGTGCTTTATCGTATCCCCTAAATTTCTGTGAACATATATTTTTTGTTTTTCCTTGTTCTACAATTTTCATGTTTACATGTTGCTGGATTCAAAACATGAGCCAGATATCTGGGTTAGAAAAAAAATTATAAATAAAAATAAAAAGTCAGCCAGAACATCCATCCATCCATCCATCCATTATCTTCTGCTTAATCCTATATTGGGGTTGCGGGGAGGGGGGGGGTTTCCCCATGCCCATCTAGGGGAGAACATTTCGGGTGCTGGGCAGATACGCCCAGGACAGGACGCCAATCTATCGCTGGGCACACACTCACTCACACAGACATGCACACATACACACTCTATATGGGGCAATTTGGAGAACTCAATTGACTTGATCCATGTTTTTGGACTGTGGGAGGAAACCGGAGTACCCGGAGGAAACCCACGCAGACACCGGGAGAACATGGAAACTCCACCCAGATGGGGATTCGAACCGGGAATCCCTAGTGCTGAGAGGCGAACGTGCTAACCACTACGCCACCGTTCTGCCCAGCCAGAACATAATTTTAAAAAATATTAAAAGCAATTTGGACTAAAATGAAGTAACTAAGTCAAATTAGGCAAAATCTTACTTGACAAAAACACTTTTCCCCACCACTTTTTAACAATATGATGTATAAAAAATTGGATATTAGTTTGTGCAAATATCCTCATAATATATTTAGTATGAGCAATGTGCTGATTGTTAGCATATGTGTGCTACATAGCTACAAGTGAAATTGCTCTTAAATTATGAAACTGAGTATATAATGTGTCAGAATGACTAAAATACATTAAGGTGCTAAAGGTTGTTCCATTTCAACCATTTGCAGCTGCATTTTTACATTTTTATGTTTTTCCTGTTTGTTTTTCTTTGTATATACTATTGCGGTGCCATCAAATTCCAGAACACACACATTTCTTTCTTTATCTTTCATTCTTTTTTTCTTTTTCTTTGTTTCTTCTTTTTTTCCATAACTCCTCCATTCAGATCCAACTTCCTCCCTTCCTTACTTCCATCCTGACCGAATAAACTGATTGAACCCAATATATAAGCTGATAATTCTCAGGCATGATAAACATGATGCATACTTTTAATAAATAATGAATTCTTCTGACATGCATTGGTCTTTCTTTACATCACTTTGTTTTCCACTACAAATATTTTAATGGGCAGTCATTTAAACCCAACAAAGCCACACCTGTCTTTCCTTTCCAGGTCAACTCATTAAATGTCCTCCATAGTCTCCACATCACATCAGCTTGCCAAAATTGTCGTGGTATGCATTGCGTCCTGCTATGAAGCTGTAAAAGCAGAAGAAAGAAAAGTCACATTCCTTATGTTTTCAGAATTTTGGCCTTCTTCTTGTTGCTGGAGTGTTTTGGTGGGGAGGCGCCCCTGCCTGTATTAGCATTAAGATGGCTGGCCGATTTGAGATGCTAACTGCATTTGACTCGCTGCCCTTTCAGGCCTGATGAGAACAGTTATGTCTGCCCCAGGTTCACAGGCCAGTTCAAGCTTATTCCATTATGTTACATGTTGTAATTGCATGCAAAATAAACAAGGCTCTCTTTTTAATTTTTTAAAGGATGTTTTTTGAAACAATGTAGTTCCTAGCTAGCCAATCATAGGTCCTTTAGCCAAGTTTAAATTTAAGACAGATTTGAGATCACAAAAAATATTTCAAATCTACAGAACTACACTGGCATAAACACTCAAAACTTATGAAGATCAAACTAACAATATGCCACACTGCATAACATTTATATCCATCAAACTTCACCATAATAGAATGTCACCTTACTTGCATTAGCCAAACCACCATAGAAAATCAAAGAATTTTTATCATTAATACGCAATACCTTGGAACTTTATTCATGCTCACAAATCATCTGGCCATAAAATCCTCTGTGACCATCAATGTTAAACCAATAACTGCATTTATTGGTTGCAGGAAATAGATCCTTATTAGCACTCAAGAAACTTCTTTCTTCTCATCCACAGAACAGATGTAATGACCGGTTACTGATGATTTCAAATTCATTGTAAATTTGAATAGAAAATGGTTCTACAGCAGCAGGTGACTTAGAATTTAGTCTATATATTTTAGTTAACAATGATTTTAGTTGTGTCGTATGTGCTAAATGTATTTTCTTAGTAATCAATTTAAGTAAGCAAAGCAATAGTATAATACATGTAATTAGTTTAAGTATTCCAATATTTTATATATATTTTAGCAGTTTTAGTATACGGAGAGTTTCTTTTGACAGCTCTTTTAAAAGTGTTTAAGAATTAAGTTTTACATTTAATCAAATCTACTACAATGACTTCTACAAATCTTCTACAATGACTGTTTAAACAAAAATACTGTGGGCCAATTATTTATTAATCATAAATTAATTTTATGTGTTTCATTCAGTGTTAGCCACAGGTGTATAAAATTACACTCTTTACCATGCATTATGGATAACTGTATGTCTCCATCCCTGTAGGAAGGCCATTTTTTGTTACAGCATGATTGTGCCCAAGTGCAAAATGCATTGACCAAAATGGCATGGTTGTGTGAATTTGGTGTGTAAGAACACATTTGGGATAAACTATTCCAAATGACTCCTCTGGATGAAGAGGCAACTGTAATTTGCACACCACAGATGAAACATATATATATTGGGTGTGATAGCTCAGTGATTTGGGTGTTGGGCTATCTATCTGAAGATCGTGGGTTCAAATCCCCAGTCCACTGGAGTTAACAATGTGGGCCCTTGAGCAAGACCCTTAACCCTATTTACTCCAGGGATGCTGCATCAACCCTGTGTTCTGATTCCAACCATCACGTTGGGATACTTGTAAGTCGCTTTGGATAAAAATGTAAATGTAATATCTGATGAATTAATTCAGAGAAGAATGCTATGTAGCAACATGTTTTTTTAAGTAATAAATAATTAGTTGTTTACTGTAATTTAAAAATATGATTTTCTGAGATAAACTACTTGGTTATTTTTACCTAATAATGTTTAAACTGTTAATATAGACTTTTTAATTGTGTTTTAAATGCATTTAATCCTTTTAAAAAGTTCTAAAAAGCAGGTTAGTTTATGTAACTGGTAATTCCAGTTCAAAAGTGCTTTCCCAAGAAACACGTCATTCTTCTGCTATTTTTTAAAACAGATCTTATCACATTTGATAGCGTGTAATATATATATATATATATATATATATATATATATATATATATATATATATATATATATATATATACATATAGTATGTGTGTGAAATGGTTTTATAAGCAGGTCCAAACTTGAAAGATAAGGTCAGAGAGCAGAGTCAGCTATGAATGGAACCTCCTGAAGGGTTAAAGGCCTTGTGGGTTAAAAGCCCTTTATAAGTGCTCAGCTTGCTGATGCTGTGGCATGAACTTTCAACCTTCTGATCCATATTCCAAAAACTGGTAGAAAACTATCAATAACATTTAGTAGCAAGCCTATCCTAAGTTATAAATGTGTTTTATTTAAATAATTTAGTAAATCATTTAATTTGTATTTCCTAATCTTGACTAGTGTTTACATGTTAATTTGACTATTGCATTCTTGATGTAATAAATGCACCATGAATATATTGTTTTTTGCTTTGCCTAATTAATTTGAAGTCTTAAATATATAAAAGTAGAAATAATGATTAAGATTTACAGATCACGTTTATTGTCAATCTCACTGAAAGTGTAGTTACTGTACAGTATCTTACAAATAACTTAAAACTATAAAAAACTATAGCACATATAGTCGCTTGCACACATCCCACATCCACCTACAGTGTTATCCAAACATGTCCATATATCTGTTAATATATTATCATATTATTTCATTTTTGTGTGTGCAAAATACTAATGTTACACATACAATTGTATTAGAACATTTGCACTGTATCCCTACAGGAGATTTGGGCATCCTATCCTAAGGTTAATCACTCTCTGCAATTTTTACAGCTATATTAGAAAGACAATCTACATGATTATGGTGGAAATTTCTGCATTTTAAATCCATACATGCATGAGTTGTCTATGTGAGGACCATTTACATTTTTTCACACCAAACTCATCCATTCATAAACTTTGCTTTGTATGGTGGCATAGTCATGGTGGAACAGAAAAGATATGGCAAGTGACACGCTGATGAAACACACCCATGAATCACATCGTCGAGATAGCAAAGGCACACTGATGGGCCTTTAATCAAGCTGCTGGTTTCTGACCATTGTTTCTAATTATAAATTTCAATTTCCCAGCATCTCAAACATGTTTTATTATATGATAGTTTAGCATGGTTAAATTCCGTTTCATCCATAATGCATTTTGTACATATTCCTTTCCAGAACAATACATTTTAACACTAGAATTATGCATCAGTATAATCCCCTTATCCTTTTTACATCTGGTATTCTACTATTTTTATTTTCTAGTTATGACCAGGCTGTTTTCTACTATGATAGTTCATCTTCTGTGACAATTAATTTATTTGTTTTTAGAATTTCTCATTTTGGTCTAGGGTTTGGGGCAAGATGTGAGGAAACACCCTAGACACGTTGGCTGTTTACTTGCAGGGCAAACACATAGACAAACACTTGAATCAACACCTTTATACCTTTGGCAATTTAGTATCTTGAGTTCAGTTGACTTAGATATTTTTGGACTGTGAAAGGCTAACTGAAACTCCTGGACCAAACTTATGCACTCATATGAAGAACATGCCAATTACAAACAGTAAGTATCCTGCTGCCAAATTCAGGTCTTTTTCTGACAGTGCTAACCACAGACACTTAACACTAACCACAGACACAGGAACCATTTCATTTGTAAATTGTATACCAAAAAACGGGGGAAAACTGCTACTAATTCTGTAAAAGGCTTTTCTTTTATTTTTGTGTTTAGTACTCATTTAAAAAGACAATTTTTAACTATTATTTTTAACACGTGAGTATCTATAGAATATACATTCTACAGTAATTACGCCATACATAATACATATTTCAAATCAGGCCTCTGAGTAAGTAGCACACTGTATGAGTTTACGAGACACTTATTTTCGTCGCTTTAGGATCGAAGTTAATTTAAATGCTTAAAGCGACATCTGGTGCTAAACATCTATAACTTGTTAAGCAGTTATTTTGGCGAACGCTAGGGGGCGATATCCAAAAAGAACACTGAGTTAAATACGAGGCTGGTCTTTATTGGCTCGTCGATTGTTTGTGTGCTAGTTACCTAGCCAGCGGCTTAGTGATTTAGTGATAGTGTTTCTTCGTTATCGTGTTAAAAAGAACTAGTTAGTAAGCTGTTAACGAGTTTAACCTGCAGAATGGGTTGTGACGGTGGAACTATACCGAAAAGACACGAGCTGGTTAAAGGACCGAAGAAAGTGGAAAAGGTGAAACGTCATAATATTATTTTCGAACTCTTCGGATTCTTTAGCGTTTGCTTTTGTTTGTTTTGTTCTTTCAAACGAACACGTTATGAGTTTTATATGATATTGTAATTGGTATTTATTAATTAATGACCACACAACAAGTTGGTGGAATTTGCTTCCGTTACAGCATAACATACTCACATTTCTGTGTCAAAGACAAATTCATAAATACAAATACAATATATAAACATAGACAGACAAAACATTTTCAGATCATACATTGATTTAGTGACCGTACAGCAGTTAGAAAGAAACTGTTTTTGAGTCTGACTGATTTTGTTGGGGCGGCACAGTGGCTTAGTGGTTAGCACGTTCTCCTCTCAGCACTAGGGTTCGAATCCCCATCTGGGTGGAGTTTCCATGTTCTCCCTGTGTCTGCGTGGGTTTCCTCCAGGTTCTCCGGTTTCCTCCCACAGTCCAAAAACATGGATCAAGGTGAATTGAATTCTCAAAATTGCCCCATATAGAGTGTTTGTGTGAGTGAGTGTGTGCCCAGCGATGGATTGGCGCCCTGTCCTGGGTCTATCTGCCCAGCGCCCGAGACGTTCTCCCCTGGATGGGCATGGGGAACCCCACCGCGACCCTAATAAAGGATAAAGCGGGAGATAATGAATGAATGAATGATTTTGTTGGTAGGGACCTGTAGCGTCTTCCAGAAGGCATGCGTGTGAACAAGTGATATGCAGGGTGAGAAGGGTCTGAGGTGATCTTTTTTGCTCGTTGTATGATGCGTTTTTGATACAGTGTGTCTATGGATGGAAGGGTGTGGCCTTTGATTTTGGATGATTTATCTATTATGCATTGTAGTTTTTTTCATGAAAAGTTATCCAGATTTCCGTACCAAACTATTATGGATGAGGTAAGTATGCTTTGAATGATTGCTGTGTAGAACTGAAGGAGGATGTTTGGCCTGACTTAAATTTTTTTCAGTTGTCTGAGGAAAAATAGTCTTTTATTGGCTTTATTGTATATTTGGTGTGAATGCTGTCTCCATTTGAGTGTCCAATTATTGTTGTATCGTCCGCATATTTAAGGATAGAGACTGAGCTGTGAGTGGATGTGAGGGAGTTTGTGTAGAGTGAAAAGAGCCATGGTGAAAGAACACAACCCTGGGGGGCACCTGTACTTAGGGTGAGAGGTTGGGATGAGAGGCTACCCATCCTGACTCTCTGTGTTCTTTGTGTAAATCCAGTAACATAGATTAATATCAATGTCCATGTCCATAAGTTTCTGGAAGAGGTTGACTGGGTTGATAGTACGTATACGTGCGCTATATGTGAATTTTAGATGAATGTACCTGTATAACATTAAACCTGACCACTAAGCCCTGGCATTTGATACTGAAAAATGAAATGAAATAAAATCAATAAATAATAATAAATTCAAATTCATCAGCAACATTAATTCAGAAGCACAATTTATTAACACTTTAACCTACAAAACAAAAATGAATGCAACAATTTGTGCTGTTTTTTTTTTTCCTTTCATCAAATTGAGGAAGTCCGAACTAATGTCTACACTGCACCCGTTTTGCAGCGCGCAGCTTTTCTGGAGCAGCTTTCATAAAGCGGGATGATTGCTGGCTGTATGCATCACGTTTTCGATTAAAAAACTCAAGCAGCTTATCAGCGTGATCGGGGTGTAATGTCTTTAAGTGACGCCTTCATCTATTTGGCTTCATGCTATCCGCTGCCAACATTTTAAAACACAGAAGACACACCGGTCTTTCTTCATCTCCCACCTTCGTTACAGTGAAGCCAAGCGCTACATACACTTCGAAATATTTCCTCGTTTTCTTTGACTTTTGTTGGTCTCATAATCTTCGTATTTCTCCGCCTTTCTCTCCGCCATCCCTGTTAAATATTTTTCCATGTTGTCTCCTGAGGGTTTGTTCAGTACACCTAATATCACTTGCTCTGTGATATCTTGTTATGCGCTCCCCAGGCACCGCGCTGCGCCCCCCCAGGGGGGCGCTCCCCACTATTTGAGAAGCACTGCGCTAGAGTATCATACGATCTTGTAATAAATCTAATGCTTTATCTTCATATGAAAAGTAGTCAGTGGTTTAGATGGATACTTTATTGATCCCAAAGAGAAATTTAGGGCAACCAGCAGCTGTATGATATTACACAAATTAAGCAACAATTTTACAATAGAAATATAAGAACTAAATTTAGAAAATATAAGATTAAAATAAAGATGAAAAATAAAAATATAGAGTAAAAATTTATAGAGTATGAAAAAAAACAAAGGTATCCAAGTTTAAATCAGTTGTGTAAAATTCCTTTTTAAAAAGTTGTATAAATAAGCAGTGCTGGTGGCTCGTACAAAAATATGTAGAATTAACATTTTAAATATCCCTAGTGCAGAAGTATTAGGATTACATATAATGTATCTTGTTATAGATGTGACTGTTTGTAGGGAGCTGATAGAACATGTGAGAAAAAGTTTAAACCATTAATACATTAGTTCACAAAAGACATTTTAAAAACCTAAATTGCAATCCAGCACATTAGAGGATTTAACACCTTGGATGTAATGATAAAGGACTAAAGAAAACCCTTTTAAATTTCAGGTTGACAAAAACGCGGAGCTCGCTGCTAAATGGAAATACTGTGCCCTAAGTCAGGAGAAGCTGAGACGTCCAATAGTAGCATGTGAACTTGGCAGGTATAAAAATGTCAGTTACTTATGTCTATAATTTTTGTTATTGAATAAGACCCTGAATTCTCACAGCTATGTTCTGTAATCATTTTAACAGGCTGTACAATAAGGATGCTGTTATTGAGTATCTATTGGACAAGTCAGCTGAAAGACCGAATGCAGAGAATGTTTCACATATACGAGGCATTAAGGTGAGCATGGGCTATAAGTCAACCTAATGTGATTGTGGCTACTTGTTAATATAAACACCTTTAGATTTTAGTTTGTGTTGCTGTTAAATGTACTGATTATTGTTTACTAACTTCATGTCTTAACTGAGATCATTTTGAGTTTGGTGATTTTCAATGAGTTTTGAATACAAAAATTAAAGGTTATTCCTAATTCATGTGATTCCGTGTTTTAAAATTGTGTCGTATTCTGCTTTTGCAAATATTGTACTCTTGAATACAAAGGATGTGAAAGAGTTGAATTTGACTGACAATCCAGCATGGGAAGGTGAGAGGAGGAATGCCAAAGGTGACTGCTATGAAGACATCCACTGTGCCATGTTTATATGCCCTGTAGTTGGACTGGAGATGAATGGCAAACACAAGTAAGAATATATTGTAATGGCCTTTGAAAAATCCTTTTTACTGTATTAGTATTTGGTGATTTAAAAAAAAATACAATATTTATTTACAGTATGCAATATGTAGTAACTGCTTAGCAATTTCACATTTCGTTTTTGTCTTGGAATCAAAAGTCTTTGAAGTGGATTGTTTACTATCTGAGACAATTCTTTTTTATGCCAGCATTTAAAATAGTTTAATGTCTTATCACACAAAACATTCGAACATTCTAAACAATACTAGTAAGCTGGCGGTGGTGCTGATTAGATTTGAGTGATTAATGCAACACATGCTATTTAACTGTTCTAATTAAATAATCTAGACCTAGTTTTTGACAAGATATCAATAAAGATATCAATAATAAAGATATCAATAAAGACAATACTAATAATACTAATACATCAATAATTAAATTTCATAGTCTCAAGGCCTGTTGTTGACCTTTAACATAATTTCATTTCTGCATATTGCACATCTGTCACTAGGTACTTCCTAGCACAGTAATACACAAAATGCCACATGTCTTTTTTGTGGCTTTTCCAGTTCAGCCAGATCAGCATTTATTAAATAAAACCGTTTGTGTGTGTTGTAAAAAAAAAAAAACCCATTACAACATGAAAGTGCAACTAAAAAACTACAGGAATTTGTCTGCATTAACTGGAAACTGTTTTACATTAGTTTTTATATAATATTTCTTTTAGTGCAATTTATATCATAATTATTTTTACTAAAATAACAATATAACTTTGAACATGCAAAACCTAAAAAAAACTTAATTATATGTGATGTATGTTTTTTTGCAGATTTTGTTACCTGCTGTCCTGTGGCTGTGTGTTTTCAGAACGTGCTCTCAAAGAGGTTAAGACAGAGATCTGCCATAAGGTAAGAATGAGATTTATTAATGCAACGCGCGTCAAGTTATGTAAAAACAAAAAATATTATTGCATGTTCACGGACTGAAATAAAAAATACACAAAAATCTTTCTCAAGCTTTATTTACACATTAAGACCTTTAACATTCAAATAATAAGAAAAAATATGAGGAAAACAAACTAATAAATAAACAGTATAAAAAAATTGGCAAAGTGTTCATTCTCAGTTTTGAATGTTTTAAATCCACATTTTACACAACCATTAGCCTATTTAAAAATATTTCTACTCTTGCACACCTAGAGGAAAATTGCTCATTCTTCCATACAAAATTAAGTTTATTCCTATTTCAAGATGAGCAGCAATGCACTTTTTTTCAGCTCCATCCACTGATTTTGTATCAAAGTTATGTCCGAGTTCTGCCACTGCCATTCATCAGCTTTTTACCTTTTTATTTCTACTACTCTTCTTTGGTCTTTGATTTTTTTTTGTTAAGCCACATCCATTATCAATTGTCAACACCACTATACAAAAAAACGAATTAAATTAAAATACAGAAGTACCACCTCAACATATAAGACAGAAAATTAAAACTTTTTAGTTAACATGTCTATCGGTACGGCTTAGTTAACATGTCTATCGGTATCGGTTACCAAGCAGTCCTTTAGATTAGTTAAGAATTTCTTAAGGTAAAGGTAGTTAAAAGTATCAATCTGACCATCTTGATTAAATCACACCAGTTCTGTTTAAAAGAATGGCAAAAAATAGAAGCAGCTTGTGCAAGGCTACCTAAAGTATTTGATTAAAGTTAACTGAGCCTTAATAATTGAATAATTGAAATTTGATGTAGAAAATATAAGTGGAAGTAATTTGTTTATATCAAGTTGTAAAGACTGATTTAACCAGCTCACAAAACCTTTACACATGGGTGTATATAAACATAATCAAGTTCAATAAATGTTAGTTGTATAATTAAATAAGTTGAAGGAATATGAATGGTAAAGGGTGTTTGGCTAACAAAGTTTTTTGATTACCTACAGTGGGTTGTGAAAGTTTGGGCAGCCTTGTTAATTGTCCTGACTTACCTTTATAAATCATTGGTTGTTTGGATAAAAAAATCTGTTAAATATATCATATAGGGGACAAACACAGTGATATTTGAGAAGTGAAATGAAGTTTATATTTTTTACAGAAAGTGTGCAATAATTGGTCAAACAAAATTAGGCAGGTGCATAAATTTGGGCACCAAAAAAAAAACCTTAACTCAATTTTAAGTAGATCCTCCTTTCGCAGAAATAACAGCCTGTAAACGCTTCCTATAGCTTCTAATCAGATTCTGGATTGTGGCTGAAGGTATTTTAGACCATTCTTCTTTACAAAACATCTCTAGTTCATTCAGGTTTGATGGTTTCCGAGCATGGACAGCTCTCTTTAGGTGACACCACAGATTTTCAATAATATTCAGGTGCGGGGACTGAGATGGCCATTCCAGAACGTTGTACTTGTTCCTCAGCACAGCTTCAGCTTTGTCACTAATTCCAGGACATTGGTCTCCAAAATCTGCTGATATTGATTGGAATCCATGCGGCCCTCAACTTTAACAAGATTTCCAGTTCCTGTACTGGCCACACAGCCCCACAGCATGAAGGAACCTCTACCAAATTTGACTGTAGGTAATAGGTGTTTTTCTTGGAGTGCTGTGTTCTTTTTCCTCCATGCACAACAGCCCTTGTTATGCCCAAATGACTTTTTTTGTTAGTGTCATCAGTCCACAGCACCTTATCCCAAAATGTAGCTAGCTTGTCCAAATGTGCTTTAGCATACCTAAAGCGGCTCTGTTTGTGATGTGGGCGGAGAAAGGGCTTCCTCTACATCACTCTCCCATACAGCATCCCCTTGTATAAAGTGCGCAGCATTGTTGAACGATGCACAGTGACTCCATAAGCAGCAAGATGATGTTGTAGGTCTTTGGTGTTGGTCTGTGGGTTGACTCTGACTGTTCTCAACATCCTTCGCCTCTCTTTTTCTGAGATTTTTCTTGGTCTGCCACTTCGAGCCTTGACTTGAGCTGTACCTGTGGTCTTCCATTTTCTCACAATGTTTCACACAGTGGAGACTGAAAGCTGAAATCTCTGAGATAGCTTTCTGTATCCTTCCCCTAAACCAGGACGGTGAACAATCTTTGTTTTCAAGTCATTTAAAAGTTGTTTTGAGACTCCCATGCTGCGACTCTTCAGATAAGGTGCAAAGGGGAGAAAAACTTACAATTGCCCCACTTAAATACCCTTTCACATAATTGGAGTGACATGTGCATGGAGGTCAAGGATCACCGAACTTACCAATCCAAATTTAAGTTCCAATAATTCATTCTAAAGGTTTTGAAATCAATAAAATGACAACAGTGCCCAAATTTATGCACCTGCCTAATTTTGTTTAACCAATTATTGCACACTTTCTGTAAGTCATATAAACTTAATTTCACGTTTCAAATATCACAATGTTTGTCCCCTAAATGATATTGGATTTTTTATCCAAATAACAAATAATTTATAAAGATAAATCAGGAAAATTAACAAGGCTGCTTTTGCACCCCACTGTAGAAAATCTGCTGTTATTACAACACATCTCATGAAGTACATCTCATGGCCACAGAAAAGCTTTGTCATATAGGAAAAAAAACGTTTTTAATACATATGAATTGAATATTAGCAAGTATGATAAAAAAGACATTCAAATTTTATGAACTGTTGATGAACAATCAAATAGTCCGGGCAGCACAAGTCATTTGATGCTCAAAAAAATGAAACTGTCACTATGGTGACTCCATAGTAAATAAGTTCACTTTAAAATAAATAAATACATAAATAAGGTCCTGTGTAAATTGTTCCATTATCACGTACAAAATCAAGTTTCAAAATTCAGCCTGCTGCTGAGGCATCGCTTATATTAAACTTTTTTGCAAGATGCCATGATGATTGAAGGGGCACAGTTGCTTGTTGCAGAACTTTGTACCTATGCCATTGTTCCAAGCAGTCCAAAGCCCCTGGCTCGCTAGTGCTTTCAAACTTGTTAGCAAACATGCTATTCTGTTCTATTATCCACGGTACATCTTCAAACCCATAGACACAGATGTCCCTGACATAATGTCCTGTGGAGACAAGCATAACCAAAAGCATTTTTTTTATTTATTTTTTGACTTGTGTGTATACAAAAAAAAGAATATTGTACATGTAGAAAGAAAAGATGGCACCAAAATAAGTTGATCCAGGCAATATTCTAGCTATCATTTAATGGTAAAAACTTTCTTACCATTGCATCCTGTATGTGCCGTTCCTTCCTGGTCTCTCCATTTTAGGGCTCGAATATTACCCTCCCAACCACCATCTATGTTACTGCCTGGTACATCTTTAGATATATTAAACATCATCAATGCAAAATCATGTACCATGTAGTAAATACTTTTTAACTTTTAAATCTGTTTTAATGTTTAATTACACATCAGCAAAGTAGTATAAAAAAGTATAAGCAAATGATGGGTCCAGGATCATGAACATTTATTTCTTACCTTTCAAGTGGTTAAGGGTTACCCAGTAATGCTCATCTGGACTGTATGTATCTTTAGACCATTCTAGCAGATCTTTAGCCACTGAGCTGTTGAGCACATACTCCACAAATGCTCTTGTCAGAGAGTAGTAGGTTGTGCCAAAATAGATATCTAGATTGTGTGGAGGTGGCCTCTTCTTTAAGCCTGGACCTAGTGGAATCGTATAAAAGCCTGAAAACTCCATATATCGTAACTGAGTCCTATATCGCATGCTCTCTGGCTGTTGGATTCCTGGAGTCATGTTTTTGTCTTTCCATTCTGCAGATTTCAGATATCTGACCAGCTCCAGGTTACTCTTGACTGGAAAATCCTGGCCACATAGATTTATTACCTTTTGCCATTTAATTGAAGACCTCATCAGATCCTCCATGCAGTTAATATCAGCCTTCAAGCGTGAAAAACCAGCATAAGTTACATACTCACTAACTGTAGCTAGTATGACATTGGGAAAACATTCAGCCAGTTGTTTGATTTTGTTTTTATAGTACTCTGATGCTTTGGCATCCACGTGGATGCAGTATATGTTCTGAGGTGCATAGATGGCTCTAAGCAGTCGCACAAACATTTCCAAGTCTTTGTGGATGGTGAGGATAAATGCCAAAGGGTATTCCTTCTCTTCTTTACTTAGAGGTTGCATGATAAAGTGCAGCTCTGTTTGCATCTTGGGGCAGTTAAGTGGACCATCAAAGAAACCTAGAATTTGGCATTCTGTCCTTTTCCATCTTGTGTACGGAGAGCTAGGTATTAAATGTGCACAGTTTTCAGGAAACGGCCGGCACACTGAGTGCCTCATCCTAATTGCAATGGAATCTTTTCCCATATAGTAAATAATTGAACAGATAAACATGCTAATTCCAAGACAAATAAGAAAACTGCACTTGATGTTCTCAAGAAGGAGCATAATCCACCATCAGATTATAAATTAATCACCTGAAATAAGAGACAACAAAATCTATTAATATTGGTAAGAAGACTAAATGAAACGGATGTTTTTTACATTCTCTTTTTATGCAAATTGCCAGTCACAATCTGTCTTTACCACTAATTCGTTCTGTGCTTGTTTACATTTACATTTAGTCATTTAGCAGACGCTTTTGTCCAAAGCGATAAACAAATGAGAACACCACAAGTCAGAAGCCATGGAGAAAACCAACTATACTGTAAATTCATCAAACCTGATTGTTATTCGATGCTGCGCCCCCCCCCCTTTTTTTTTTTTTTTACAACAGGTATTTGTTAAAGAGATGCGTCTTCAGTAGTTTCTTAAAACTGTTTAGTGATTCTGCCTTACGGACAGAGTTGGGAAGATCGTTCCACCATTTTGCAGTGGTGAACGCCACGGAGTGAGAATTAGCTCCTCGGTGAGGTGGAATCGCCAGGCGGCAATCATCACTGGAGCGAAGTGAATGAGTCGGAGTGTATGAACGAGTCGGAGTGTAACATGCAAACAAGTGATTTGCATGGGTTGATAATGTTGTATTATGACCATTTAATTTGTTTGCTGTTTTTGTTGGAATTTGACGAATACTCTTGCCTAATCATTGACATTTAATGATAATGTAAGACAATTTTTTGTAAAGAAAAAAAGAAGGGTTGTACTCACTTCCTGCCTAACACGTGATTATTTTAGGTCCTGTTGAAATTAGGAGAACTCATTTGTTTCACTTATTTTAAACTACTATCATTTTTCTGAGTTAAATGAAAGTTTAAAACAGACATGCATCTTAGATTACGTGCGTGGACACGTGTGCGCACACACACTTTGGTTGGTTAAATAAATATTTGTCTTGAGTGTTCTTACCCTTTAGCTGTAGACAGTTTTAGTCCTTTTATTAAATGAAGTTCAAAAACTGAGTAACTCCAGCATGACATCTTCTGAACATGCTCATCACAGCATAGATGATTCCTAAATGTTCTCCTGCCTTTCAGATAAAAATCCATTAGAATATTCCTTATTACTTGCTTGTATTCTGTTCTTGTTGCAGTCCTTCCATTTGTTATAGTACCTTTACTATGGCTGCTTAGCTACATCTCCTGTGTGGTAGCATGAGCGAGTACAAGTACCAGTGAGAGTCACAAATGTAGAGTTAAAAGGGGAAGAGTCTACTTAGCAACCACTACATGCCTCTTATTCTCCTCCCCTCTGTCGTTTCTTCCTTTATGACTTTGTCCCTTATCATTCGTTATTTTAATTTATTTTTGTTTCCTTGTTTTGCTTCTCACTTTACCTGACACAGATGTGAACTTTTATCTAATTGATTTTTTTATTACTAGAGAAAATACTGCTACAATAGTTCCTTGTTTAGGAGAGGTGCTATATTCAGATTCATTTGCAAAGCTGCTCTGTGCCTTTGGGGCAGCTTGTTTGTAAGCTTTGCCTGGTCAGCTCTGGAGATTAGTCCTCTTGTGTCAAACATGACTCTGTATAAAAGTCGAATTCAGATCACTATGGGAGACATTAATTACCCTAGATTTGCCAGGGAATGTCATTGTTTTGCTGTCAGGAGACATCGGCAATTTATTTCACTTTCTTTCATCAGCCATCTATTTGTGTTTATTAGACATTTTATAGAAGGACAGATATGAACATATCTTTTCATTTCCCTTAAGGGAATTTCGCTCCTACCCATTTAATTTTAGAATTAAACAGACCGTATATTGTCTCTTCAAGATGGCAAGATAATTTTTTTATTGCTTATAGCTAAATCGATGTGAATAAGACTATTGTTTATGAGAATATGTTGAGTTTTTAGTTAATACCTAGCATGTATTTTATTCAGCATATAGTGGAAAATGTACAGTTTTAAAGTTTCCATAAAATGTAAGTTTTATACCTAAACATTATCTGTTTTTACTTTATTTGGATAACCTTACTGTCATTATAGATTTCTAGCTGTTTTAACATTTTAGTCATGTTGTATCATGTTTTGTGTGGGAACACATTTATGAAGAAAAGGTTAGTTGGAACCTAGCCTACTAATCAAATAGGTTAGATAAGAGTACAGTTAAATTTTAGCGACTGTTGAATGTTTTACACTAAATTTAATTCTCATCATAATACTCAAATCTTATTTAAGTCAGGTCAACACTGATCAGGAGCACATAAAGTAAAAAAAAAGTCACATTTCACTGTCATTTTATTTCTTTATAAATTCACCTTCTCTGCAAAAGCACAAAACACAGAGTTGAATACAGCTAGTGAAGTATTAGAGCACATAAGCTGACTACAGTTTCCTTGTGGTTTAGTGGGCAGAGCCATAGCACATCACAGGATGTCAGTGTAGAGGCTTGCAAGTTCTCTCTGTCTAGAATTTTCTTCTCTTTTTTTTAGAGGAAAGTAGGTTTACACTATTGTCACTATTTAAGTACAATTAGTTTTAAGCTAGTTTTCAGCTCCAATAGCTGTTACCTTTCAAAAATATTGCTTAACTTGACAAAACAAAATCCATTTGCTGCACTTGATTAGTCACTAAATAGATCAAAATAGATTCAAATCACTAATTATTGTCACAATTTACATCTTCGTGAATTACTAGGCATCACATAATACTTTTATACATGTAAACACTGTAGCAGTGTGCAACTAAAACCAGAGCACACTGTTGACGTTATGTGACTTACTATGCCGTTCCTAAGTGGCTTTCATCTTTACTGATTATTATTACCAAGAACTAATTTATTTCATTTTGGTATGTCTTAATTCCTTAAAGTGTGGCGATCCTTTTCGTGAAGAAGACACTGTAGTGATAAATGGGAGCAAAGAGGAGCAAGATAAGTTGCAGGCAACCATGGATGAAAGACGGGCTAAAGCTAAAATGGGAAAGGTGCATATTTTTCTTCTTCATTTTCTTAGATTTTTTATAACACACACATTGTTACTGTGTTTGTAAGTATGTTGTGTCTTTTAAAGCTGTTGCTTAACTGTGCTCAAACCGCAAACCTAATTGGAGCATATTGATTTGTTAAAGAGGTTTGATGAATGAGGAATTAGGAATGAGGAAATGTAAAACTGTTGTTTTTCTTAGAAATCAAAGAAAAGCAAGAATGCTGAGACCGTTTCCAGAATTGAAGCAGAATTAAAAGGTATGTTTTTAAAAGGCATGTTAACATTTTCATGTTTTTAAACACCTGATCTGACCCATCTTCAGCTTAGGTGAAGTGTTTTTACACATACTATGAATTTGGTTGTGCAATGTTCAGATATTACACATAAGATGCAGTTTGTGCTTAGTGTGTACAAAAATGTCTTGAGCATCATTTTTTTACACACAATAATAAAATTATTATTATAATTTTTTTTTTCAGCAGTATCCAAGCCCACATCTTCAAATGGAGATGGAAGTTGTACCGACGCGGGTATATACTCTACTTGCATTTTATTCCCTTAAAAATAACTAATAGTACAACGGTAAAAATACTGTATATAATGAAGTGAGGCAGACTGGCCTCATCGTTTTAAAATGCCTTGGGTGATTAAAGGTAACTTCAGTGCACTGATCAATGCACACTTGCTTTTACTTTCAGGCTTTATTAATTAAAGTGTATCATCTAAACCTATATGTAGTTATCGACTTGTGTCGATATATGAAAAGGCTTACTCAGCATAATTTCTATTCAAATACAGGTATTTTACACACTCAATATAAAATTGCTAATTAGTTAAATACATAAATAGACTTTTTTTAATTTAAGATGTTATTATTTTATTAAATGTAAAATGTTTGCAAAACAGGGTACATGATTAAAGTCAGTGTATGGGTTTTATAACTTATTGTAATCAAAGGAACATCTATATAATGTTATAGTGGATTGGTTCTAAAACATGTTCTTCATTCAAAATATATTTTAAATCTTAATTGATATATGAAGAGAGGGAGGGGTAGAGAGAGCGTGTGTGCTTTGTGGCTTTAATATTTGTACTTTAATTTGTGTAACATTTGGTTATGTTAGGTTTGCAGGTGCTTGGGTAGCACTATGCATGCAGGAATTGATTTGTTGGCTCGGGTACGCACACAAACAAAACAAATCTAGTATGATATTTGCCATAAAACTCAAACAGTCACATAATTTAGTGTTTAAAATTTATTCTCAAAGCGTCTTCAATCAGCTGTGCAGTTTTTGGGTGATATGTTAAAAACCCACAGGTTTACGCTGCTACTTTAACAAACCATGTCTTCGACCAAGTTTAACTTAATTGCAGATATTAAATGGTATATAGTAAATTTTAAAGATACTATACTACTAAATACTACTACTTATTATTATTATTATTATTATTATTATTATTAGGCGGCACGGTGGCTTAGTGGTTAGCACGTTCGCCTCTCAGCGCTAGGGATTCCCGGTTCGAATCCCCATCTGGGTGGAGTTTCCATGTTCTCCCCGTGTCCGCGTGGATTTCCTCCGGGTTCTCCGGTTTCCTCCCACAGTCCAAAAAACATGGATCAAGTTAATTGAGTTCTCTAAATTGCCCCATATATAGTGTGTTGGAGTGTGTGAGTGTGTACCCAGCGATGGATTGGCGCCCTGTCCTGGGTCTATCTGCCCAGCGCCCGAGACGTTCTCCCCTGGATGGGCATGGGGAACCCCACCGCGACCCTAATAGAGGATAAAGCGGGAGATAATGAATGGATGAATTATTATTATTATTATTATTATTATTATTATATTTTATTTAAAAAAAAACATTTCGTAAGTTACAAGTTTAACATCATTAAAACTGCACACGAATTTTGTACATTTCGGTGCACTTGTTGTCTCGAGGTTAATAAGTGGGTATGTGAGCTAGTTTTTGTTGCGCAAACCAAAAATGTGTTTGTTAGATTTATTAGTTGCATAGATTATTTACAGAAATTCTTCGTTTAAACATTTTACATGATTACAGTGTTACACTCGTCATTTTTTATATTGACTTGCCTAGGATTAAAATATGATATAAAAACCGACATTTAACACATTTTCCGATTAAAGCATGACTAACTCTGTGTAACTCGTGACCTTTCATGATGTATCACACAAATAACCATGTAACCAATCATCAGGAAGTGATGTGAAGTGAGTCAGACCCACCTAGTAATTCTAAATTCTAATGTTGACCATTTTTAATGTATGGTGTAAATAAAGAAAACATCCATGAAATAAGTAAATAAATATTTAATTAACTAACACAATACTTTAAACGATTTAATGAAATGCATTATACACATTTAGGTGTGTGTGTGTGTGTGTATGTGTGTATGTGCGTGTGTATGTGCGTGTGTATGTGTGTGCGTGTGTGCGTGTGTGCGTGTGTGCGTGTGTGCGTGTGTGCGTGTGTGCGTGTGTGTGTGTGTGTGTGTGTGTGTGTGTGTGTGTGGAAAGCAAGCATGCACATGTCCTGGATAACTGACTCATACTAGAAAGTGCCATTTAGAGACAGATTTGGCCATAATGCGAAATTATTATAAATAATTTTATGATGTGAGAAAAATTCACAAAACATGAAGGTCTTTAGTTATGATAAAAAAAATTAAATGCTTGTTTTGTCATTGTATTCTTTAATCTGCAGTGTACATGCATGCTAAAAAGGTAGTTGTCTGCAGATTAACCGTTGAGGAAGTAGGAAAGTAAAAACTAATGACTCATTGCTGTTAACTTTGGTGTATTCAGTGGGGTGATGGTATTTTAGGTAACATTTTTGGTAAAAGTTTCTGCAGGCTTTTATGTACAGTTATCATTTGTAATGTTGTGTACTAGTTTCTGTTAGATTTCCTATTATGTACTTGTTTTATCATCATGTGTACTACTAGTTAGCTTATAACAGTGTTTCTAAAGGCCTTTGTTGTCATTTATGTATTTTTTTTTCTCACCCGTAAACAGCCCCAGGACCATCTGGCTCTGCAAAGCCAGGAAAGCTCACAGCTGCAGGAAATAAAAGGTCGATTCAGGAGATGAATGAAAAGTCAGAAACCTACAAATCCATCTTCACATCTCACAGCTCTGCCAAGCGCACCAAAGACCAGATGTCCAACTGGGTTACTCACACACCCTACCACTTTTAAAAGTCATTTGATTAGAATAAAGTTATAAAAAAGCACCATCTAGTGCTGTCAATAGTACATTTTAAGTCCAATAATTGTGTTAAAATTTTGAAAGGAACTTTTTACTTAAGGCATCATATAAACTTATCAATTTTCTCCGAAACATGTTTTAAAGACATTTTATTGCAATATTGTTTACTATTGGGTCTTTTGCTGTTATCATTTATTAAATTTAGTAAGATTAAATATTTACTGTGTCCTTCTCACTGACATCAAAGTCCATTAAATTCAGTTAGTTATATAACTTTATTTAAACCAAATTAGTTATGTCAGTTCAATCTCTGTCACTATATTTGGCTTAAAATATAATAAAGAGAACTCTTACCTTTAACATGTGGAAATGCTTCATTATGTGTTAATTCACCTAGTAAATAAAACAAGTTTAATGCTGAAATGGTAAATGAACTTTGTCTTTATATTCATAAAATATAAGAATTATGTTAAAAGTCTTAATATACATAACACGTAATAATTACATATACTGTTCTTTATTGAAGACTGTGCGCTCTGCTGGATTTATAGCAGTACATGCATTGATGACAGAACAGAATAATCAGTATTGCTCTGTGGCTGTCTGAACACGTTTTAAAAAACAAATCATTCATTCATTCATTAATTATCTTCCGCTTTATCCTCTATTAGGGTTGCGGTGGGGTTCCCCATGCCCATCCAGGGGAGAACGTTTCGGGTGCTGGGCAGATACACCCAGGACAGGGCGCCAATCCATCGCTGGGCACACACTGACACGCACACAAACACACTCTACATGGGGCAATTTGGAGAACTCAATTAACTTGATCCATGTTTTTGGACTGTGGGAGGAAACCGGAGAGCCCGGAGGAAACCCACGCAGACACAGGGAGAACATGGAAACATGGAAACTCCACCCAGATAGGGATTCGAACCGGGAACCCCTAGTGCTGAGAGGCGAACGTGCTAACCACTAAGCCACCGTGCCGCCACCAATCATACTGTAAAATATACTATAATCTGCTACTGACTTAAAACTTTCACTTTTCCCTATAAGTTGGAACTTTACTGTTGCTTCTTCTAATTAATCTGATGAATATGATTAAACTACACACCCAATTGCAAGGAACTTTCTACAACTACGATAAAACCTGAAATGTATAACATGATCATTTATGCCTGTTCTCTGACCCTCCAAGGAAAAAAAACTTTCTAGCATAACAGATATTGGCTTTTCAAAGTTTTATTAATAATGGATTGTTCACTTTGACTTTGTAATGAATAGTGTGACATTTTTTTTTACCAAAATCAAGTTGAACCTTGGACTCACCACAGCACACACTGCCACCTGCTTTCAGAAGATCTGTGATTCTGAGATTAGAACAATTTTTAGACAATTTTATGGTATGTCTGCATAGAGTTGATGAGTAGTTTTCTGCTTAGGAGAGAGAGTTACATGTGGCAACATATTTCTTCTTCATTTTCTTTTTTTTTTACTACAATAATGCTAGATTTGAATACAGTAAGGATTCTGTTTGGTAGAAAAGTTGCAACTTACTGCTTTATTTTAATATCTCTAAACTAAATTTTTAACTGCATTGGTTGTTTTTCAATCAACATTTGAGTTATGTATTTGAGTCGTTTTGCCTTCTAATCCCTGCAAAAAGTACCTAAATTTTTTTTTTTAGAATAAGTGTTTTATGTCATTTAATTTTTTAAGAGTCTCTGCATTAATAAAAAGAAATCAGTGAAATGTGTTAAATGTTAGCTGTATTCTCCTGTAGTTACTTTAAGTCACCAGTCGATGGCAGCAGAGAACTGTTTTCTAACATAAACTGAAGCAAGCGCTACTTTCACTGAGCGTTGAACTGTTGAAAGAAGACGTGCTATCGGTCGATTTTAGTCCAAACAGTAAAAATTCGCAATCTAAAGCGACTTTGTATTTAATAGGCGTATTAATTAATCTCCCGTGCATTAAAATGATTGTAAATTATTACTCTGTTAACTTAAACACTTTTGTAAATGCTACTTTTATCTTAAACGTTAAGATTTCACCCTGATATGCAAAAAATAAGAAGATGGTTTATGTTACACCACATATATTTTGTTGTCATTATATATGTGCTGGCAAAATATAATTGTATAAAATATTATATAATATTAAAATATAATAATACCGTAATATTTCGTCATTAAAACAAGTTTTGATATTTAAAAACAGGGTTCTAATCTACAATATAAATAGTTAACGAAACTAAAATTAATGTTTAAAACCAGAAGATTTAAATGGCTTAAAAAACAGTCTCCTAGTTCCCAAAGCATTTTCTTCCAAAATTCGAAATTGTACATGCTTTGAAAATTAAAAACAGGGTTAGTTGCATGCCTTTCCAGACTCTTAAAAGTTAATCAATTTTTAAAATCATTATAAGAACTGTTAATTTATCCTGATTCGTCTTGCAAATTTATACGAAAAGGCCTTAGGCTACTTATTTTACAAATGTCACAGGGCACAAAAACAGCGTTTGATAGAAATTCGTACGGTATTGTTAAACCGTATTTATATTAAGCAGAGAAAGAACTTGTTCGGCAATTTACTTTCAGATTGGGAAAAATATTCATTGCGTCTGTTTGGTTGGCAATCCTTAATATGATCCTTAATACGTAAACTTGTAGCTATATGTAATGTACAGCGTACATGCCGAGCTTTACACTAACAAGTGTGTTAAATTTTGAATATATATATATATATATATATATATACATATATATATATATATATATATATATATATATATATACACACAAATTTTAACACACTTGTTAGTGTAAAGCTCGGCATGTACGCTGTACATTACATATAGCTACAAGTTTACGTTTCCAAATTGTAACATATATTAACATATCATATCATATTATCAAAAAACACCAAAAAAATATAAATATGTAAACGTTTAACCAAACCCCAAACCCACTCTTTCCGCTGATGTTTATTTATTGGTTTTCTTGTTTTTAGTTACATTGTATCACTATCCTTTACTTTTCTTATTCTATGGTCACTGTAGACACGGCTCTCCTCTGATTTGAGGATCTGCGTTCTTCATTTAAACCAATTGGCTCGGTCTGTTGCCGCTACACTGTCCGCTCAGGTGGTACGGGGTCAGCGCATGCGCACAACAGCATGTTGCGAGCCAGGTGTAGTGTAGTCAGCAATATTGCGCACTTGTGATCTCAAGCATTCCCTCTCTCTCGGAAAGGACTGTAGAGCAACCCATGCAGATGTCGTTATTAGAAAGGCTGGACTGGCGGGTAAGTTGTTTTTCTATTTGCGATAAATTATATTTTATATCTATTGCTTTTTACATTTAAGATCGTTTTCCGTTTGGGTGATATGTTAAAAACCCACCATTAATTGGTGGGTTTACGCTGCTGCTTTTACAAACCATGTCTTCCACCAAGTTTAACTTAATTGCAGATATTAAATGGTATATAGTAAATTTTAAAGATAATACTACTACTAAATATTATTTTTTATTAAAAAAAAAAAACATTTCGTAAGTTACAAGTTTTACATCATTAAAACTGCACACGAATTTTGTACATTTCGGTGCACTTGTTGTCTCGAGGTTAATAAGTTGGTATGTGAGCTAGTTTTTGTTGCGCAAACCAAAAATGTGTTAGATTTATTAGTTGCATAGATATTTTATTGAAATTCCTCGTTTAAACATTTTACATGATTACAGTGTTACACTCGTCACTTTTGATATTGACTTGCCTAGGATTAAAATATGATATAAAAACAGACATTTAACACTTTTCCGGATTACCCATATTGCTACATTAAAGCATGACTAACTGTGTAAATGCGTCATAAGAGATTTGAACTTTGAAACGTTTTCAACAAATAGTTAATTTTCACGCCAACAACAAAAATAATCCACAAAGAGGTGGTGCAAAAAGTGCACAACTGTATAGGTTGCCAATATAATTTAGTATATAACAAATTCAAAGGTATATTTATATATAATTATTTAACTATAAAATAGTGCAATATCTTATATACGCATCATACTATAGTATAGTGTATTAAATTGTTATTATTAACTCAAATATTTGGATGCTAAAATTCGTTTTCTTACTCTTTTAAAGATTTAAAATTGAACGCCACAATGTTAAGCTTTCTGCACACAGGTAAAATATTGCATATCTGGGTTGAATAGACAGATATTAGCTGCTAGCATATCAAATAGTAAATAATCAAGTTGTGTAGATTTTATTTAGATGATATATTTATATATGTTGGTCAGTAATCTGCCCCTTTGCATGCAAGTAAATAAATCCCACCAAAAGCCACCACACGGGCCGCTTAGAAAAAGCTCCACCAAAAACTGTAATTAAGATTAGAGTTTGAGCTTTGAAGCTTAGTGGTTCAGTGAATGCAGCTCAGGAAAACTTTGTTTATCGCAAGGAGGCTTAAGCAAAATGATCACACATAAAGTAATTAGTAATATAATATTTTGCAATAACAACAGCAACAACTACCACCCCCACTATAATAATAATAATAATAATAATAATAATAATAATAGGCGGCACGGCGGCTTAGTGGTTAGCATGTTCGCCTCTCAGCACTAGGGATTCCCGGTTCGAATCCCCATCTGAGTGGAGTTTCCAGGTTCTCTCCGTGTCAGCGTGGGTTTCCTCCGGGTTCTCCGGTTTCCTCCCACAGTCCAAAAACATGGATCAAGTGAATTAAATTCTCAAAATTACCCCATATGGAGTGTGTTTGTGTGGGTGAGTGTGTGCCCAGCGATGGATTGGCGCCCTGTCCTGGGTCTATCTGCCCAGCGCCAGAGATGTTCTGGATGGGCATGGGGAACCCCACCGCGACCCTAATAGAGGATAAAGCGGGAGATAATGAATGAATGAATGAATGAATGAATGAATGAATGAATGATAATCATCATCATCATCATCATCATGTTTTCTTTTTACAATTTTTTTGGTTTTTCATATAATCGAATGTAAACCACAAGAAAAACTTTATAAATAAGCTGAAAAGGCGGACAGCGTGCTGATTGGTTTGTTGTTTTCCTGCCAACCAATTGTTTTTGACATTGAACGTTCCGTCATTAAAAGTCTCCGCCCCTTCACGATGTCTATGCAAATATAGTGGCGTCGCGTCCAGGTGAAGCAGAGAGTCGTTGGCAGTTCAGGACTCGGTTTCGTCAGAGGAACTCACTCAGGGGCTTTTATTCAACTTGTCTCGCTTGTACACTTTCTAGTTTCTTTTGCGAGTCCTCACGCTGTTGTTATTCTGTTGTTATTCTGTTGTTAATCCGTTGAGTCGGCGTTCCTCTGAGCCGCACGCTGTTCATGCCTCCGCGCTGCAGACTGACTCCTGCGAGCTGAGACGCGGAGACTCGGTTCAGAGTTGATGCGTTTCTTCACTCTTCCCTCTGCTTTCCGGATTAAACTGTAGAGCGCGAGCGGCTGCTCGTCACGGTATCGAGTGTAAAGTTGCATTTGCAAAAAAGAAAGAAAATGTTGTGGAAATTAGCAGATAACGTAAAGTATGAGGATGACTGTGAGGTAAGTCGTAACACCTACAGTACTCTGACTGTAATGAAAATGTAGTTCTTTACTTTGTGTATTGTGAGATCATTAGGGATGGAGAGATCGTTTAAGTCCTAGTTCTTAAATGTTGCTAATTTAATGTTTGAAATCGATGCAACTTGAACGCTAATCGTGAACTTTAAAGAAGTTGTCTGTCTGTCTGTCTGGCTGATGGCCTGTAGGTGCTGTACGCCACGCGGGGTCTTGTTTCCGTCGTTATTTGGCGCTCTAACTACAACCAAACTCAACAATTAATAACTTTAACAAAAATCTTTAAGGTATTAACGAAACGGTTATTTGAATAGGAACAGTTTTTCCCTATTGAGTAGTTTTGCTTCAGGAAATGTGTTTTGGCGGGTTGTGTCCGCACTGATTGGCAGTTTAATTCCCAGCGTCGGGCGCTTCCACTTACTTTGCGTTGTTTTCGTCTCTAGTTATTTTTGTTGCAGAGGGTAATAATGAAAAAGCATTAATCACTAATCACTTTAATCAATGGAATTAAATGCATTATCAATTTGACATTCGAATGCAGCTGTTACAGGCCTGTATACATATATATTTTTCACTAAGACGGCAATTTTCGGTCAATATCAAATGTTATTTTGTCAATGTCTGTTTACGAGTTGTTTTTTTGTCACTTGAATCAATCAAAATAATTTAGTAAACCAAGCTACAATAACATTTCCTACAAATATAGGCGCGTTTGATTCTATTTTTAAAAGGCGCTGCAATAAAAATACTTTATCTTGCAATATACAGTTAATATACAGTTGTCTTAAGTTATTATACATGGACAAACTGTTTCTTTTTGTTAAATATCTGTTATGTAATATGTTCTATAAAATTATACTTATTTTTCGATAATTTTCTTTTTTTTGGTATGTTAGTCTCTCTCTCTCTCTCTCTCTCTCTCTGTATATATATATATATATATATATATATATATATATATATATATATATATATATATATATATATATATGCTGTTGTGTAATTATAATGGATGCTGTATTATTCTTTAAAGATTTAAACTCTTTAATGTTATTTTTAATTTGACATTTTACTATGCAAGATTTGAAAGAGTGCAGCTGAATGAGTTTTTGATTCAATATCATTTCTATTTTAGCAGGAAAGACACGATGTCAGCAGTAATGGAAACCCACGATTACCACACCATCCTGTGGTTAGTCAACCCCTCTACAGCCCAACACCTTCGCTGACACACACAACTGGCTCTGATTTTCAACCGCCATACTTTCCTCCACCATACCAGCCTCTACCGTACACACAGACGAGTGATCCATATTCCCATCTCAGTGACCCGTTCAACATTAACTCTATCCACCAGTCACCATCATCTAATCAACAGCAACCGTGGCAAAGCCGTCAAAGTCAAGAAAGCATCGGGGTCCATGCCCGCAGTGGACTTGCCAATCAGATTCTGGGCTTGGATGGTGGATCAGGTTTGAGGAGAGATGGCTTTAGGCGGCCGGAGTTGTTACCTCCACATGTTCACGGACTTGAAACAGCTATGGCAGAGAACATGGGATTGCCCGATATGGGACAAGGACTGGTTGATGACCAAGTGAGCTTTTTATTGAAGTTGTAACATTTCAACTAGAGTAATTAGACCTGCTTTTTGAGTAAATATGCAATTAAGAGCTGCCTTGAATATCACTGATTACTTGTATGTCTAAATAGATGTTACTATTTTTGTTTCTTTTTCTAGCACGTGGATGATCACAGTATTGTAATAGCTGACCAAACAGTCATCAAAAAAGGTTGGTTTGTCGGGTTCTTTCTTCTGTAATTGCAGTCATTTTAAAATGCCTAATTTTTTGCAAATATTTATTTGTGCAGTAAAAAGGAATGTTTATTGATCTGAACTATTGTTTGGTATTTTTATGTATTTTTATATCTTTTAACAGAAACTTGATTCAATTGAAATACTTCATAAAAAATAAATAAGTTTATAAATGATTTGTTATGATGATCAGTATAGGATAAATCATATTTGTAACAATAGTGTAATCCAAGCGTCTATGTAAAGCTTCTATAAATAAGAACAAACATTAAACAGGGACCATGTTATGAACCTAAACTTTAGCTGAAATCTGCTCATCATGAAATGAAAAAGGTCTGTGCTTATGGCACAAGTTACCGCTTTCTGCCTGGACGTATTGCACAACAAGAGCATGAATAGGAGAACTTGATGAAACTCTAGTTCAAACTTTACAACTAATCCTCTTGGCCATGTGTTCCATTTAACTAATCCAGACTTGATCCCTGCTGCATTGTAGTTCACATTCAACCTGAATGGAAAGTTAGGAGGAGGAATCCTCTCAGAAATGGCACACAGACTGAAAAGTCGTGGAATGCTCTGTTGGTTCAGAAAGAACAAGGTCCATGCGATCTTTAGTATTTAAGCTTAGTTATTTATGAATTATCATTGAGTGCTGTCAGAGTTTGTATTAACAGACTTGCACAAAAGTATGAAATATGAAATTGCAGTTAAAATAAGTTCTGTTTAGTTTGCAATTTAAGCACAGTTTGCAATTATTGTTGATCTTTTAAATGTCTAAAATAAATGGATGAAATATATTAGATGCTACAATGACACATGAGATGTCACATAATGCAAAGTATATATTTTCTCTGAAATTTGATAGGTTGGAAGAGAACCAAGTTGGAATTAATGCTACAATTTAAATAGTTTCAAAAGCTATTACTACAGTGATATTTATTAAAACCTTTGCACTGAATCTGATTAAAACTGGACTTGCACATAGTACTTTAAGCACTGAAAAAACTATAATATTTTAAGTTCAGTCTCTCAGCTTTTTTGAAAAACAGTTAAATCAAAACTGTTGACTTTTGTACCAGAAATTTTAAGGTTCATTACAGTGCTGGTCTAAGTGGCTCACTCTATTGGTTTACATGTATTATATAAATTTTTTTTATTTTATCAGCATTTTCTTCAATCAGTCAACCTTGACTGTGAAAAGTATAACACTGTCTGATCTGATGTTTTGATGGTAGATTGAATAGTAATTATAAACCATGAACCGCTTGTTTGTCTAAGATGTTTAACGAAGTCAGGATACAAAGAATGTAAAAATCTTTTTTTACAATTTACTTGTTATGACATACAAGATATATTCTGTTAAATTGGTTTTGCTTCTTAAATTTATTTATGCCAACATGAATTCCTTACTGCTTTAGCTATTTTAATGTTGTATTGATCACCTTAAGTAATTGCTTACTGAATTGAAATGCAGTCTGCACATGTAAGAGTGCTTATAAATGATAACTTAATATGGATTTTGAATAATATGTGCATTTAACACTATTTTAATTAATAATATACCTATTGTGCTTATGTTACCTATGTTAGTTCTTTATTTAAAATTTCAGTTGTGTGTGGTTGCTAACCCAGGAGATTTTTCAACCACTATTTGGCTAGTTTAAATTAAAACTTTTTAAAATACTGACATGAATTTCTGGTAATAACTGAATGCAAATGATCTTGTTTAAATTAGATTTTTAATGAAAGTTTTACCGCAGGTACTATGTGTAATGTTTAGCAGTGAGAAAACTGTTGTGTTTTATAAAAATAATGTAAATGTTTAAAAAATAAGACTAATTTAGGATTGAATATCCTACCACTATAGAGCTTATTGTGCGTGTGCAGTTTTAACTTAAAAGTGTGGAAAACAATCCCAGTCCTTGTGCTTTCTCACACGATGCATGCTTTCTACTCGCACAACATTGCACAGCTGAACACAGTTAAAAACAATTGCTTAATCCCCAAGATCATGGCCTCATGATGCACTCCCCAGTACTCCTAAAATACTACTACTCCTAAAATGTTTTGTATTGTGAGCGTTTATACCAAGTGACTGCACTTTAAAAAAACATTTAAACAAACAGTTGGTTTTGAACTTATAGGGATATGTCTAAATTTGCTCAGACAATATTAAAACAAGCAGTTTCATATAGTTTGTTTTTTTGGTACGGCCTGTAAAGCTTATTATTTCTGAATGACATCTGTAAAACAGACTTGAGATATAACCTTTTCTTAACCTCTCTGAGTGCAGGTGAGAGAAGAATGTACTTTCATTTAGTAGCATTTAACATATCTTTATATCATTAGTTGTTGAGTGGTAAAGAATGTATAGTCTTTGCAATGTATTGCAATTATTTTGGCTGTAATATTTACTGCTTAAGCTATATGTGATGGTTGAACACACAAAGGTCAATGTTCATTCCTCTATTAAATGTTACAATGATTCTTTCAGTATGAGTAAGAAGAGATCAAAACAAGGTCCTGGTTTAAATGACCAAAACCAAACTAGCATTAAACAGATTAAAATCATTTGCCAGTGTCTGTTTAGTCTGATTTTACCTTGTTATTGTCACAAAAAATGATGGAATATTTTAATCTAAATGAATATTTGTTTCTTCTTATCAGGTCCCGTGGCACTTCCTAAAGGAAACCCACTTAGTATTCCTTTTCAGAAAGAGCCTATGCTGGGCATGGTATCCAATCCCACAGAAGTGTTTTGTTCTGTCCCTGGTCGACTCTCTCTGCTCAGCTCCACTTCCAAGTACAAAGTAACTGTAGCTGAAGTCCAGAGACGTCTGTCCCCACCTGAGTGTCTTAATGCTTCCCTTCTTGGAGGGGTTCTACGCAGGTAAGATATATATTACAGATAAATATATTACAATTTACAAATATATTACAGATACGTACTTGTAATATTTTCAAATTAATACTTGTGGTATACTAGTGGTTTATGATTAAGTAATGTGTGCAGTGAAACGTTCTTTTACACCCAAACATGGCCAGAAGCACTTCACAGATCCGGTGCTAAGGGTGGCGATGTTTTATGAGAAAATGTAAATGTAAATGGAGACTTTTGAAAGTATCATTGTTTGAGAATATGTTTTGAACATCTACCGGAATATGTTATTGGTTCACCTTCATATTTAACATTAAGAACACTGCAACAGTATTTGTACTGCCCAAATCTATGGTGATGGCGCTTATGTTAACTAAAAGAAGTGATATTGCTGCCAGGGCTCTAATCTCACCAGTATGTAATTAAAAATAGGGTACTTACTTAATATCGCTAAGAATAGGAAAACCTTTTTGTAAATTAATAGTTAAAATATTACAAGCCATTGATTTTCTATGATAATTTTTTTAAGTCCTCTGTTATAGGAATTTTTAAAAACAATTATTCTATTTTTGATCAGGCATGCATAATCATGGTGTGAAAGGGATGTATTTAGTTCCTCATTGACAATATAAAGCAGCATTTGTAATACTTTTTTTTTTAACTGCGTGATCGATGTAAAATATTTTTAAATGTATGTGTTTACTAAAATATGTTAGTATATAAATTTAAATATTTGCTACAGCTGTAGTAGCATGATTTCAATGACGCACAAAAACATTTAGTTGGAAGACAGGAAATGTAAAGCAAAATGGATTAATTGGAGGAAATGTGGCTGTAATGTGCTAGTTTACATAAATGTACCGATGGTAGGCAGTGATAAATAGAAATATGGTGTTGTCCCTTACTTGCCATCAAGCTATGTCCTTTAAAGATCTTAATCTTAGACCTTAACATTATCACTAATTTTAAGTTAAAAATATAACTAATTTAGATATAGTTAGCTAGCTCCAGTGAGGCTAGCTAACTATAGTATGTACCCTTCATAATATTAGCAAGCTTTTTAACTACAAAATGCATGATGCAGTGCATTTTTGTAATATTTATTGAGTGTAGCAATAGAAGGTTAATATACAGTCTAATACAGTACAAGTATTCTGCTTGGAACAGACCAAGTGCAAATCAATAATCTGAATTTGGTTTAAGGAATAAACATGGCATTAATAATAGGCTGGAGGCTATATTTAGATGCTATTTTTTATACTGTATATAATAACAAGAACTACATAAGTAAAAAGACAAGTGGAGTTCTAGAAAAGCTATTTTAATTCTTTCTATAACTGGTTTTATAAAAACTGTGCAATACACACACACCCCTACATACACTCTTACACACAAATGGTTAAGTAGGTCATAAAGACCTTGTTAGTGGTAGGGGGTGTTTTACCAAAAGTATTCAATCCTTTCCAAAGATGAGCCTATCTCTTACTCACCAATTTGGAGGGCAACGCCAAGCCTCCATGTCTAGTCATGCAGAAAATCGAAGCGGCACAATTAAGTGGGAATGTGTGTGTGTGTGCGTGTGTGTGCGTTTGTGTGCGTGTGTAGAGCTCTTTATTTGTCCCGATATTTGTATTTAGGTTTTTCTATTTTTATTTCCCTCTGTGCAATTTTGCACACTAAAATATTTCAATACATCTTAATTAAGCAAAATTACTTAAGACTTTAAATCAATGAATCAAGACTTATTTATATAAATATATATACACAAAGCCTCATTTAAGTTTAAAAATGTCAGGTTTTATTTTTTAGTCAAAATGGGAAAATGCAATAGCAAATGCAGCTTAACACATTTACTTTACTTTGGGTCCTGCCATCATTTTCTAAATTGTCTGCTTGAATGTAAATCTTACTAAGCGACCACCTAGAGATTAGACATTTTGTTCCTGTTTGTCTTAGGTGTGCATGCCAAGTGTAAGTTTTTTTTAACAGCTTATATGAATGCAAATTTTTTACGTCAAACAGAAAAAAAAAGCAAAGCGTACCTAGCATGTATGTTTGTTGTTTATTTGTCTTACGTTTGTAGGTTTTGACCAATTTTATGTGTGTTTTAGAGCTAAATCAAAGAATGGAGGACGATCACTCAGAGAGAAGTTGGATAAAATTGGACTCAACTTGCCGGCAGGTCGCAGGAAGGCAGCTAACGTGACCTTGTTAACAGCACTTGTAGAAGGTATGGGATACAAGTCCTTTTCTTCAAAGGAAATGTGAACATGTATTTTATCTTCTGCTACTTTTATTCAGCGGGCATTGTGACTGTTGATAACACAGATCATACAAACACAATTAGATGAAGTTAATCACTCTTTTTATTTTATTATTCTATTTTAAATTCAGTAATTTAAAAATATAATTTGTCAGGTAATAAGCTTCAAGAAGGTTTTCGCACCACCTGAAATGTGTTCAATTTTCTGGTTGACATTTTAAGTTTAGCAAGCAGCTGCTTCAAACTTGACAAGCAAGAAATGACTCATAAAACCCAGGCCTATAAATTCCAAAGGATCTTTAGTACTGAAGCTATTTATCATGTTAGACAATGACAAGTACTGGCTTAGCCACCTGAAGTATTCTCTATTTAAAAGTGCTAACCTGGTGTTTTTTTTAACTGTTCTGCCATGTAAATTAAACTTAAGGGCATGTACAAACAAAGTCTTTAATTTCATGACATTTTATCTCCAGAATGACTTTTTGGAAGAAACATTCAGTCTATGAGTCACAGGGATTTTAATACATGGATCATGTGTGATAGTGCCTATAGCTATAGTGAATCCTTTCCTTTTCCCATAATAGTGTTGTTCTTGCTGTTTATTATGAAAAAAGAACATGACTGGAAGGCGGTGTTATTTAAAAAGTGTCTATTCTGAATCGGTGCTTGTTATCATGTGATTGCCAGCCAAAAGGCTATACTGCCCTTAAAATGGGGCTGCAAGTAACGCGTGTTCTATCAATTAGAGCCTTTGTTAAGTCAGAAATTATTTGCCGCCTTCAGCTGTATAAGTCCATTAAAGACATGCAGTGTGACCACTGGTCCGCTGAGATGAGATAACATTAAACTGGTAATTCCTATCAATAACTTTCATAAGTATTCCCGCTCTCTCTTCCTTTCTTACACACACACACACACACACACACACACACACACACACACACACGAGAGCTGACTGTTGTCGAGTTGTAGGGATAGTCATGAATCTGATTCACCTGTGATTCATGTTTGCAGGTGAGGCTGTACACCTGGCGAGAGACTTTGGGTATGTCTGTGAGACTGAGTTTCCTGCCAAGGCGGTCGCTGAGTATCTCGGACGTCCACATGTTGAACGGAATGAAATCAATTCACGCAAGAATATGCTCCTCGCAGCCAAGTGAGTTACAGTCTGCATAGCTCGTCTGTTTGTAACACAAGTGACTCACACAAATCATCTGTTCCTTAGTGCAGTTTTAAAAAAAAGATATAAAAATTCATTGTGAGTAGTCTTGATTGCAGATGTCTAAGTAAATAAGAGACAAGAGCATTAAGGTCAGTCTTGTCTTTTGGCTGGAAATCCCATGATATACAATATACAATTATATATACAATTTAAAGGTTTAGACCCACAGCCTTCTTGCTTAATTGTCTATTTCATCCATTACCATATAGATGGAATTTATATTTTTACAATTACAGACTAGTACAACTGTTTTCTTTTTTTGGTTAGTCCACTGTTGGTTCTCTATTGTCAGAACCATCACAGAACAGGTATAATTTTGGTGGTGTATTGTTTATTGTTCTGCAGTGACACTGATGCGGGGTTTTAGTGCAGCAGTGCTGCTGTAGTTTTTAGTTCATTTACACACCTCAGTGACACCGCTGAGATAGAAATAATGAGCCAACAAATAATATCTGCTCTGTGGTGGTACTTTTGGGGTCCTGACCATTAGAGAACCGAGTAAAGGGGACTAATATAGAATGTACTGTAATCCACAAACTGATGGACTACAGTTTGCAGTTTTAGAACTACAAAGTCCATCTTTGCAGTAAGTGTAACTGATAAAAAAAACTTTGACCAGTCCATATCTATACATACTGAGGTGTCAGTATCCTTATAGCTTCTTAGCAACCTTGTTGCTCTCTATAACATAATGGTTAAGGAATTAGCTTACAGCTGGAGTTCTTAGGTTCAAAACATTTGATCAAATCCTACTTGGATAATTGCAAATGCATTTTTATAGTTGAATGTAATATAGTTAATACACTGTTGTAATCTGTGAATTTAATAAATATATATTTACATATTCTATAACGATAAATGCTTTCATTCATTTACATGTTGTTTACTAAGTTAGCTTGTCATTTTTGTTTAAAGGCAAATCTGCAAGGAGTTCACAGACCTTTTGACACAGGACAGATCTCCGCTCGGCAACTCTCGACCAGTGCCCATACTGGAGCCAGGCATCCAGAGCTGCTTGACTCATTTCAGCCTCATCACACACGGCTTTGGCTCTCCAGCCATTTGTGCCGCCATGACCTCGCTGCAGAACTACCTCAACGAGGCTTTAAAGCAAGTGGATAAAATGTACCTAAACGCAGGTGGAGACTCCTCACAAGGCTCCTCGGATGCAGGCAACAAAGCAATGGACAAAATGGAAAAGCACAGAAAATAGTGGCAAGGATTAACTGCAGCCTTTATAAAGACTACAAAGTATCTGCTGTCTAATGGACTGGATTTGGCATCACCTTATTATCAGTGTATTTGGTAATATTCAATTTATTTGAACTATTTTGGGCATACCTCAGTGCTCATCTTGGTTTTTCACCAAGCATTGGTTAAAATGCCACTGTGGACACATCTTAGACAGCCAGCCTATAACATTTTTTTTCCAGATACCATTTCAATAGTTTATATATGGATTTTCTATATTTGCTTGTAATTTTTTTCCTTTGTTTAGAGGAAGCTTTACATTTTGTGATGTCATCCTCCTTGGTGCTGAACTTGCAGAGGACATGTGATGTGTTTGAGATAACGTGTAGCTTTTTTCTTTATTTGGGCACAGTGTTATTTTACTTTAGTCTATGGGAGTATTGTAAGCGAGAACAAGTGTTATGTCTCTATCCTTATGCTAAATAATTACACATGAATCAAACCCCAAGGCACTGAAAATTTTGTTAAGAGACAAGAGCCGAATGCGTAGTGCTGTTTTGTCTACGTTTAGCTTGACCTCAAATGACCACCTAATAAGATCACTGTTATGTTCTGAAGCCCCCTCCACCTCCACACACCTAGGTTAAGTACACTGGTAATCTGCTCAAACCTATTATGCAAATTGAACAGCTGTATAAAACGTCACCAGAAAAATGTCTTTGTGTGTTTTGTGAAATATATGTGTTCTGTAAATAAATTATGTCTTTTATACATCAAAATGAAATGTACTAAATGAAATGTAGTTTTACTTGGCTTACCCTTAATGTAAATATTTTCTAATTTATGTTGTAATTTAATGGGATTTGTAAATAATGGTACAACGTTGGTGTATGGTTTTACTTTTGCAAAGATGTCCCAAACTTACTATACATAGGTTAGTTTTCTATTAAATATTGGCAAGGCTTTGGGGATTGTTTTTTCATATGTGTGAAAGCCTTTAAAAGCTCTAGGTAAAGAAGAATAAAAAACACTTCATATTTAAACTTCTTAAGTCTAATTTGTATGGATGGTACAAAGCTACTAAAATTTTGCAAATACACACAGATACATAAACACACAGAGAGACGCAAGAGAGAATGACAAAATAACCAACACCTTGACCATGAATATTGTAACCATGTTTAAAGAGCAAAAGATCCCTGCACAATGTAAAAGTGGACATTATTGGTTCCCAGAACATGGGCACCCTAATACACACAGTCATTGTAGTATGGAACTAGTCATTTCATGTCTTACCAGCCATAGAAGAAAAGGTGCTAGCCGTTTGTTACATGTCATCTGTATCATAGAAACTGTAATAAATGTCTTTAGCAGATGGTGAATGGGCATCTCTGAAACACGGTTTTAACGTATAGCACACCTGCTTTGCTTGGATCTACACTTCCAGTTTGTTTTTTCATAGACTGTAAACGCAGTTCCCTATTTTCACCTCTCACTCTTCCATCCCGTAAATAGGCGTGGTAGCATAACTGATGGGTACGACAGATAAGATCCTGCATGCTTTTTTCTTTTTATTATTGCTGAATCTTTACTGGGGTTGTATTTGAGATTAAAAATATCTTAAGCAACACTTAACAGGAAGAAAAATGCAATACAAAAAAAAAAACCTCATACATGCTCTGAATTTCCTATTTTTATTTCTTTTAAGATTTCAAATCTCAAAGATTACTTTCTAACTTCTAAAAATGGTTATAAGATGAAAGAGAACATTTTAATTTATGTGTCAATCATGACAGCAAATTTTGCTGTGGTAAATTTGTGAAGAACTGGCAACTTAAATAAGCTTAGATGTAAATTGCACTGGCACTGAAAGAGGCCTGAAAACCAATAAATCTTCATATTTGTGGGTTTGCTCTGTCATTTATCTTACCCATTGGTGATTATCACAACTTATCTTTAATTATCACACTTATTTATCAAGGCGTTCTACATCTATTTTCAAACTCTGCGTGTAAGTGTATGTATCTGTGAGTATGAAATGAATGAGTCATAGGACCGAACTGACAAGTATGAGCTTCTCCCTCAAAACCTGACAGACCGGCAATGTGGCTTTGGCCACCGAGCTGTAGCTGCCTCTAACCGCCTTCGGTTGAGTCTTTTCCTGCGCAAAGCTGAAAGATGAGACATGCTAACTTCTGAAGCACTTGCTTTGATGACTGACTGCTTATGCTTTTGGCATTCATTTCCTCTCATACACGAAACACCCATGTGTTGTGAAACACACAAGCGTGAACATACAGTTATACAGAGTTTGTCAAATCTCACACTCAAGCCTTAAGTTTGGACTGAAGCCATAATGAGTAACAGTGTCAAAAATCTACTTTTTGTCTTGAATGATGTTTTAATGCAAGAGTGTATAAAGATGGCATGCATATTTTGTATAAAACTACACAGTTCAACATTTGTTGGAATACAGTTACACATTTACACATTGCCCTCTTTTGATAGAGGTTTTCTACAGGTCTTAATAAGTTGTAAAGTAAGAAGTTAAGAACTAAATTGAGTAAAGTTTAAAATTCTCAAAATAGTAATAGTAGTGGTAGCTCAGTGGTTAGGATGTCGGGCCATCAATCTGAAGGTTGGAGGTTCAAATCCCAGCTCCACTGAAGTTACCAGTGTGGGTCTTTGAGCAAGACCCTTAACCCTCATTGCTCCAGGGATCATAAAACAACAATGTGATTAACCCTGTGCTCACCTTGTAAGTCGCTTTGGATAAAAGCGTCTGCTAAATGACCAAATGTAATATAAATGTAAAAACAGATTAGGTAAAGAAAATTGTAATCAGTCTCAAAAGTTTTTTCTGACCAATGTTTTAATGTTAGCACTCTTGTCTTGGGTTTTGCACTTTTTTAAAGAGTTTAATGGACCTCACAAGATCACAATCAAGGAAATAGAGACCTAATGAAAGGCAAAATCTTTGTGGTATGTTCATATGTGAAAATAGCTTTTTGCTTGGTATTATGCACGTGCTAGCAATTTATGTGTCTAAAAGGAACTGGTTATAATATTTTTATTATTATCAATATATTCAAATGGGATCATTAAACAAAAGGTTAACTGTTTAATGGAATTGGCACTTGCATATGTTCATAGCATGCTCATAGTATTATTTTTAATGCATCTTAGGTTTCGAAGTGTAAAGAAGTGTAAATAAAAAAACATAGTTTATAAGGTGCACATTTAAATATGAAATGAAAAGGCTTTAATACCTCAAGCTTCTTTGAGTGTTTAATGGTGGCATTATGAAAAAACAATTAAGATTACAACACAAGCTTATTAGTACTTATATTTTAATGGGAGGCACATTTGGCTACTGCTCTCTTCAATACCATTCACAATTAGGATAAATACAGCAAAACCAAGTGGAAGCTCTTGTTTACTTAATTAGAACCTGTGGACATGCATGCTGTAACCTAAATATTTAAATATGGCTTGTTATCAATTAAATAAAGTTTGTATTTATTCACATATTTTTTAAACTGCTTGTCTTGATCAGAGTTAAAGGAAATGCTGGAGGCTATCCCACTGATTATGAATTAAAAATTAACCAAAAAATAGCAATTATCCAATTACTTTTGTACATCACTTTTTGTTATCCAGTAAGGTCTTTTAGTAAAACCTATTAAAATATGCTTACGTTTGTTGACCAGCAGGGGCCAAAATCATTCTTACTACAATGTTGTACAAAGTGACTTGTTATAGTTTTTGGAATTCAGTTCATTTTGTTTGTCACTGGTTTTGTATAAAAATTGTAACATAAAAAATGGTATATTTTATAATGTATTATTTGACTTTATAAAGAAATAAGTCATCGATTTTGAAATAACTACCAAAATGCAAATAATTTACTTTGCCTATTTTAAGGTAGTTTGTTACACCTTTAGAGTGTTACTTACAGTAGTCTGGAATACATCAGGAGTCATTTGCAGTTACACTAATGAGAACAGAAACTCCAAACCACTGTAACCACTTTGAAAAGCCTTTAGATTTAACAGGCTTTATCATATGTCCATCAGCATCGCCAAGCTCATAGTGTTTGTACAGTTAAAGTCATAGCAGAACCTGAGCAGTGCTCTGACATGCATATTCTGCATGGCATTGTTATACCTGGTTGAAGGTGTGGGGGTAGGGTGGATGCTTGCAGATTTGCTTTCTGGCCTGCAAAGCAGTGGGGGGCCAGGCAGAGAGTAGTTTGTGGGTACAAGGAATCTGAATAACGAGGGCATAAAAAAGCCAGGGGGTGGAGTAAACATATAAGCCCTGGAGAAAATGTGGAAGGAATTAATCTAAATTACAGACAGTCGAGTGTGATTGTGCCAGGGTTTGTTGGGGTGTAGCTAAGGGAGAAGAAGGAGGAGATGAGGACAGGGTGCTGGGAAACATGAGGCATGATATCATGAAGCGACTCCTCTTTTTTGTCCCTTCTTGACTCATTCTGTGGGAATGTGGTGGCCTGTCTCCCTCTCTCTTGGGCTAGCCACCCAAACACCCCTCCCGCTGCCCAGCCACCCTACACTCCCCCCACACTTGCAAAATACTGCTAATTAGGCTGACAAAGCCACAACCTCCACACAGAGGCTTCTCTCCTCATGGTAGACAGCAGATGTTGGTTTCTGAGAGAAAAAATAGCTTCTTTGGCATAAGAAGATCAACATACAGATCCCATGCATGCTCACCAAACAATAAAGAAATATGTTTCTGTCTTATTTGAATAGATCAGCTAATGCCTTACTGGAAGATAACTTGCATCTTTGATTCTTTTCTTCATAAGGAAACATTCTGTGGATTACATTAATTATTAAAGGTTGTATTCCCAACAAATACATATAATTGTAAATTCAGCTTTAAAGCAGATTGTATTTTTTGCAAACTATTAATACACAATAATGATTTGATATAAAAAGTGAATGATAATCTTGGGTGTAATCCAAACAAGACAACATATATTTTATCATTGGTTGATTTTGTTGAAGCGTTAATATTAAAGCATTTATAAACCACCTGTTATAGTTCCTGTCCCAATAAAACGGAGGAAATGCTTTCATATTTTGTTAAACTTGCATATAATACCAGTATACAAATACATCAATGTAAATGTCATAGAAATTCTGCCAGTTGTGAATAAGGCATGATATCTGGATGATAATCTGTGAACAACTGTCAACGCATTATTGAAAACAATGGGAACGCACATTCTAAAATAGCTAGTTCAAAACATTAGCTCAAGCAAGTAACTACTAGAGGAAATTGTTCCACCAACAGGAGACAAGCCAGTGAATTGGATCTTAAAAAAAGCAGTTGTTGGATGTAGGTTATGCAATTATTTTCATCCAATCATCAATGAATATTTTTGTGAATTTGAGAAAGCAAGACAGCGATGGATTGGCACCCTGTCCTGGTTCTATCTGCCCAGCGCCCGAGACGTTCTCCCCTGGATGGGCATGGGGAACCCCACCGCGACCCTAATAGAGGATAAAGCGGGAGATAATGAATGAATGAATGAATGAGAAAGCAAGATGGGTACAAGAAATCCATTGGCTCACAGTAATTCTGTACTTTATAAATGGTTTATGAATCATTGACTAAACTATTAAAAAGGTAATGCAGAAACTTCAAAATCTAGTTTAGCTAGTGTAGGATCTTAATGGAATAAACCGCAAAAGCATTTATCACTTCTTTTAAACCTAACAATTTGTTTTTAAAAATGTAACACTTATTGACATGACACTACATCAGGAACTCATGCTTGAGCATACAACAACTCTATTCAAATTTATATGATAAACAAGAAATCTGTTTTTTTTACCCTTAAGTGTATGTGAATAATTGTGGACATTTTCAATAATAATGAGTTATGATGGTACTTTATGATTAACGTCTTGTGACAGTGCTCCACACTGTATTATTCATACATTTCATGTTAACATGCTTGACAGTGGACTTGATGATCAGCGCTCAAGTAATTTCACACCATTGCTAATTACATGGCACATTAATTCTGAAACCCACCATATTTCACTTAAATTTGTAAACAAATTTGTGTATTTTTTATTCCCATTATAAGTGTCAGATTGGCTTTGCCAAAAAATTATTTGTTTTTCAGTGCTTATTGTAGAATATTATCTCTGTAATAAATATGTCATTCTGTTGTCAGAGGGACAATGGACTTCACGGTGTAACTTCATGTATGGTTTCTGTCCTTGCTGTACACACACAGCAGCTCTAATGAGAAAATCCATCTCTCACAGTGCTACATGTCTCTGCATGTATTTACTGTAGATGAGGCAGAAAGTCATCGTTTCGCCTTGACTATAAATTCTGCATTGCAGTTCATTGTGAGAGAAGGCAAATTTTACTTCATGCTCAAGTGGAGGCCTGTAGAAACAGCTTTTGTAATGGATGACAGGTATTTACAAGCTAGGATAGAACATTTTCCCACTATAACAGTGGGTACCAGAAAGATTTGGGACTAGAAAACACTGTAATTGTGACACAGTATCCATTTTGCTTGTTTAATTTCAAGTGGGAAGATATAACTCATCTAAAAATGCTGTTTGTTACTGGTAGGTATGCACACCAATTCTTGTAGTGTGTAGAACACCTCAAACCCTAACAACTAAGTGTTTTTCAGCACAAGGCTTTAGCAAATCAGAAAACTTTTCCTTTGTTTTTTAAGCATATGCAGTGCTGACCTTAATGTTGATAGTTAACATAATTCTAGCTGTTTGATATAACTGACTATGTTGTAATTAATTTAAATAAATCCCATTGTGTTTATTTTACATTTCCTTAAGGCCTAATTGTTACACAACAAAGATTTGAGCAAAAACGGAAATCAGCATGTCCATTTACAAATTGAAATGTTCTAACAAGATAGTACTATTTACATTCTCACAGAAGCCATTCCAGTTTTTTTTCTCACTCAAGTGGTATTAAATAAAACCTACACCCCAAGTTTAGCTGGTTTTAAGTTTTGGCTGGTACTATTTCTAGAGAATGTAAAAGGTTTTTAATGAGCAAATGACAATTAACATCATGTGAATTATTTTGTTATGGTGTTGTGATCTGAGTTTATAGCCTAACTGCTAGGCAGTATTACAATAAAAAAATGTAGACTCACCAGACTTTGATGCACCTTTGACATCGCTTACTCCTGGTTTAAGGGTGGAACTGCCTCCTTTACATACATTTTTTAAACAGATATGTAAGGCTGAATATTAGAAGCGCAATATTCACCAGGCTGCATAAGAGAGACTAGAGAGACAGCATAGTGCCCAGAGGCATAGACCAGCATTTATGGTTCATCTAAAGGTAAAACTCATTATTTGGCCTGCTGAAATTAACCAGCTGTCCTATATGCTTCAAATGCTGTTAAAAACTCAAGGAATATCATTGAATACAAGAACAAGAGGTCTGCATTACACCAGCATAAAGGAAACCTGTGTACACTGCAGTCAGGCTGTAGTCATCCAAGGCAAGAAATGGGACTCCTTACAGTTTAGCAATGGGAACTCTCCCCAGTTTGGGTACTGGTTTTAGGGTAGGCTGGAAGTAAATATGTGCTTTATTCTCCCCAGCCTTAGTGTTTTATGAAACCATACTAAAATTAGTAGTTACATGAGTAGAAGTCCATGTGAGTTCAGTCGTTAAAAGGAACAAATATCGTACACAATGGTGTACGATGCCGTCTCATGTAGTAATCATGTAATGTCTGAACACTTGAATGGGTTTCTCAGACAATAAACGTTTCCAGTCTAGGGTGAATCACAGCCTGACCACACTCATTTCCTGCACGTGTTTATCTAGAAAAAGAGGGAGAGATGCAAGCTGTTCAGACTTGTTTGTTACACGCAAGATGGAGGGAAAATGAAGATCCTTGCCTACTCATCACAACGTTTCTTCTTGGGAAAAGAAGATTTAAGAGTGGCAATAGTTATTGCATATTAAATTAGCTTCGAAAAGGATTTCTAAAAAACAAATAGTACTAAAAGAGACTGCTGGCTAAAGAGAGCAGATGAATATAAATTTAATGTTGGAAAAAAACAAACCATGGAACAAATCGTTTTTCTATTCTTAGTCTTGAATCAGCCACAAATAAAACAATATGGTATAAATGAATGAATAAGAATTGGTGCATATTCTGTGAATGCTCCTGTTTTAGAAGTATAATATTAATCTAGAACACTATTGCGTGATCCGGAGGAAGGTTCAAATATGCCATGTACTTGATTTTTGTTGGCTTACAGTGCAGAAGGCATTGCAGTGTTTACAGTAGATGCTGGCCTTCTTCCAGGGTAAAGATTTGAACATAAAGAAGTTGCACACCGACGAAATGTGTCAGTGTCACCTTGTCAAAGAGCAATCCCCTTTAAAAACAGAAAGAGAAAAAGACATTCATCTATAGAGAGAAGAATGGTTTTAACAGAATGTAATACAGTGTACCTGTTGGCTTTCCTGAGCATGATCAGCACTTGGCAGTATCTATTCTGGAGAAGCTTTTAGAATAATATGTTTCACATGTTTAAAGTTAGGCCAACAGCACAAAGAGGAAAAAAGAGTTTGGGTAGACTGCATAAACTAATTGCCCATTTACCTTAGTATAGCCTTATTCTTCATGAATAGAAATTCTTCAAGCTTAGGTATTCTGCACTGAGGTTCAACTAAGACCTGATGGAAAGCAAAATCACATCTTTAGAATTCCTAACCGCAAGCACAACAATCCACAGGTGGTTTTATTTCATACAGTATATTTAAAGCCTTAATACAACAACATGCAACAAAAGTCAAACTCTATACTAAGTTGTTAAAAATGTTTTAACTTTAAGAATCTAGGCTATAGGGTAATAATCTGAGGTTACGGGTTTCATTTTTAATTAATTTTGGTCATTTTTTCCAAAGCAACTTACAAATATCCCAAATTGGTTGGGGTCAGAGCACAGGGTTGATACAGCGCCCCCTGGAGCAATGTGGGTTAAGGGTCTTGCTCTCGGACCCACATTGGTAACTTCAGTGGAGCTGGGATTTGAACCCACAACCTTCAGATTGATAGACCAACACCCTAACCACTGAGCTACTCCCTATAAAGGCATTTACATATTGCTTCAATGCTTTGATATTTCAAACAAATAATTTTTTATTAGATTTAATTCCTATGTTAATAATGAAGTAAATTAATGTTTTTAGGATAACAGAGAGGTCATTTAATGATGTCTTGCTTTAAGATGAAAAAAGTCTTATAACTAAAGTCTCTTTCTCTCGCTCTTTCTCTCTCTGGTTGTGTGTGTCTTTGTGTGTGTACTGCAACCAGTCACATTGTCTGACTTAAGGCAAAAAATATATTTTGTCATAGAAATTGGAAGAACCAGAGATTTGCAGTGCAACATAATTTTCTCCAATATATTCAAAATATTTTGAAATATGATCCCCAAGAAGTGAAACTAACTCATCAGTTTGACCTTAGCAAAACAATTTATTTCCTTAAGTAACATTGTATTTTATGTATCCTATATAGTTTGAGACCTTACATCTGTCTATTGAGTTGTTGTTTGCTCTGTAAATAGGTCATATTTCTATGTTGCTAATTTTAACCCACACATCAATTTACAGTAACTTTAGGATTGTTTAGGAATATCTTTATTAAAGTTTAGTGATTTGGTAAAAAAAAACTGACAAATGGTAACAACGTTTTGACATTAGTTTATATAGATAAGATTTTGTTTTAGTTTTTCAACAAGAAATCAATTTTACAATCACACACAGAGTTAAAAACTAGATTAACCAGTCAGAGGGGTATATAGGGAGGAGGGGTAAACAGTGGGAAATGACATCTGGCACAAGTGTTGGGGCTCAACTTTAGGTAATCAGGTAACACAACCTAGCCCTAGTGGTCATCTAAAGTCAAATCCATAATTAAGACCAATCAAAATGTCTAGTGATAGAATGACACACAATAAATATTTTTTAATAAATGAACTGATTTTCCTTTGGGTTGAAGATTGAAATTATTCTTTGCATCCAACCTTTAAATTAAACAGGAAATATTTATTATACAAAATGGCTGTGTTACAGTGAAATATAAAGTATTATTGAAAAGTTTGAACATCCCCGATTACATCACATATTATTATTATTATTATTTTTCTAAGGATCCAAACATCCATTTATATCTGAAGAAAACATATGGAATATGGCATCTGAAAATTAATATTAAACTTCCCCCAAAGTGCCTAAATTTTGTGAATATATGGTGGATCTGCATTCAAGTTTGTTCTCTGTAGAGGTTGTAATGACTTGTTTTACAGACAGGTCAAAGTCAGGAAAATGTTGTAACAACAACAATAAATAAAAAAAATCATAGAATTAATCCTGTAACAAACAAATTTATTGTCATTACAAAGTCACAATCGTATGTGCAAATATCTTCACAATTTTTTTTGATTTTGTGCTTGTATTATATTATGAATGTGTGAATCTGGCTAGCATTTTCAGCTGGCACTAATGTCCTTCAACATGTTTCACCTAAGGACACAGACCAGAATTTCAGGTTTTTAAGTCTCCATCTCGACAGAGCTCCTGTCTTTGTAGGCAGTGTTTAATTTAAACATGTCAGTTTTGAAATATTAGTGGTAATTAAAATGTATTTGCTTAATAAATCGTTAGTTGTAAAAATTATAAACCAGAAAGAAGTTTAAATAGGTATAGTATCCCATGTAAATGAGTAGAATAATCTACAGCTTGTATATTTGTTTACTCTAAACAATTAGCGATTTTGAGTGGTAATGTTTAAATTACCTTGAATGAAACAGAATTTTACACACATCACAAACATTAAGAAAAAAAAACTTATGTAAGGTGTTAAGCTAGTTTCCTTGATTGTTGTGACAGAGTTGGTATGCAGGAAGAAGAAAGTTTTTTTTTTTTTTTTTACTTTCTTTCATTTAATTAGCAAGGGGGGCAGATAACATGTGTTGCATGATGTTTAGCCCTCTATTCTTTATGGCAAGCATATTAGTTCCTGAGCCATTAGTACTCATTCAGATTAGTCTTCGTACTAATCACAGTACAAGAGCCACAATAAACTAAACCGAAAATCTTTATTGTTGTACAACTTGCAAGTCATGGTTAATGATAATTTTATTAAACTAAAAATTACATTTGTTAGCTGTTCTCTAACTAAAGACTCACAAATCAGAATTATGACTTTCACAGTGTTTTTAAATCTAATGCTGAAATAGTGCCATTTGTGATCATTACCTATAGCTGGACTGACTTTCCAGAAAGGCAGGGAAAATATGTGCCCTGAAAGACCAGAAATGTTCAAGTTCCAACAAGTTGCTGTGTAGACGGGTGAATAAATACAGTAAGGGAGCTTAATTTAGTAGACCAGGTAACCCTTTTGACTATGTATAAAGATTGCTAACCTAAAGGCTGCAGGGTATGATTTTAGTAGGTTATTAGTTTAATGTTATAATGTTGTAAACAAAAATAAAATAAAATTAAGAATTTTTTTGTTATTTATTAAAGACCATTGACTGTTATGATCTGGGATTGCTTAAATTTCTCTGATCTCTCAGCAACATTACAATAAGGACACCCTGAAATAAAATAGCCGTAGGAACTTATTTAAGAGACTTTATTTCCTGAAACTGCCCTCAAGGAGCTTGCTGTCTGTGTTTCCACTCTCCACCATAAACACTTAAGGTGCATTAGCCATCAAATGATCAGATATAAAATTAAATTTATTGCTAAGCTTTTATTGAATAAAGAGGTATCATTTTTACACATGATTTAGCCACAAGAAGGGCCTGACTTTAGGATGTAGAAGACTATACTGTGTGGATTAGTTAACTTGGGCAATATTATAGAGTCAAAAAATCTATTACCGAAAAATGTATTAGATTGGCCCTAGGATACAGAAGCTACATTAAAGATATTTATGTTAGGTTGACATTGTGGTTTTGTTTATATTTTCGGGCAATAAAAGGAAGTGAAACGGTGAATGCTTGCTGCGTTATCAATTTTGATAGTTGTTTCATGGATTACTTATTGCAAAAATAAATCCAATGTTTTAGCTTTCAAACTGGGAAGCAACTCAGTGGCACTAATGTCAGTAAGTTAGCAAAGACAAAGTATTTTAGCAAATATTTTGTATTTATTAAGACTTGCAAAACTACCCTTGCTTGCTTGTGCCTTTAACATGTAAAGTAATAAAACAACTACAACACTAAAACATTTTCTGCCGTTATATTTCTGTACTGACCCACAACAGTCTTAATCCCCTTCAACTGCCAGTGTATGTTATCCTGACTAGGCAAAAATCTTCTGTTAGCACACAACATAAGAATACACTAAGGTAATCTATCCTTGCTTGTCTACACCCAGCTATTATCACCAACAAGGCAAGTAGAGGAAGTGGGTAAAAGAGAGCAAGAAAGAAAAAGAAAGAAGTAGGAAATGGCGTATCGAGCAGCATGCATATGTGTAAACATCCTGAAGGCAATTGGAGTCATCTTGGGAAATATTTATCTTAACTGGTAATGCAAAGAGGCAGCCAAAGCCTTAATCTGGCCTGTAGCTATTTTTTCCTAGAGAATAATCTGGCTGTATATGGAGAACATAGTTATAGACGTAGGAGAATGGCACTGAGAAGGCACATAAAACAATTGAGATGTACAGCATTAGAGAAAGTGAGAATACAGGGGATGACGTAGAGAAGTGATGGATAAAGTAAATGGATGTGGACAAAAATAGTGGGTGATGGTTTGTGTCTGGAGTTATATGTTTGTCCATCCAGGGAAGGAGAGGTTAATGGTGCTGGAAAACCTGCAGGGTAAAGGATGGAGACAAAGGCAAGAGGGTGGAAGTGAAGAAAAGAGAGAGAGGATCACTCGAGGTAGTGTGTGCAATCTAATGTGAATGGCAGAGTTGTCACAAAGCCCCATCTGGGCCAAATCTCTTCTGACACTCTGCATTCTCTTAGATGTTTGCTTCAAGATGGAGAACACACACATGCATGCACACACACACACACACACACACACACACACACACACACACACACACACACACACACACACACACACACACACACTTAGACACATGCACACAGGCACACGCACACACACACACAACAGCCACTGTGTCTATTCCATTCATCAGTACTCATTACAATACTTTTTTACTTTTAAAACCTGTTTTTTTTTGTTGTTGTACAGATACATTAATTATTATAACACACAAAACATACACCACCTAGGTTCTAAAGCTACACAAAGTAAGCCACATAAAGACCATAAAATAACTCTACTTAGGATAAATCAGTTTCTTTTCATTACTTTTTGATAGTTCTTTATGTACATTATGTATGTTTTTTATGTACATTAAGTACACAAAACCAAACACCAAAAGAATCTACTGTGAAGCATGTTGGTGACAATGCTATGTTATGGAGTTGTTTCTTTTCATCAAAAGCTAGGCAAAGATTAAAGAAAAACAGTAGTATTCTTGTTCTACTTGTGCAAAGCTGATTGTCACATATAATGGCAGTTTACATAAGAGACGTTAGTAAAACGTAAACTGAATTACAATTTTATTTAAAATTAAAGATGGGTATTATTTATAATGACAATGGCTGTTTTGTAAAAAGTAGTTTCACAGACCATACTGTTAAATACAATCTCTCTACTTAATCTCAAAAAGAAATGTCTAAAAGAAAATAATCTTTTTACAGGTTGACAGAAGAAAGCAGAATAAAATATGTGTTTGTACTCGACCTTTCAATGCAAAATAAGCATTGCACCACTGATTGCATAGTATTTGAGTGGTGGCAGATGATTTAAACATGGTGGTGGCAGAAAACAAGGCCAGTGAAAGTCTGAAAGGTCCTGTAATCACGCTTTTCTTCTAAAGGATAGACGAGTGAGTGATACAAATAAAGCTGAATGAAGATGGTCTAAAGTCAGTGGTAAAGTTAGGTGTGGAAAATGTCCTGATTTCCAAAAGGCATTGATTTACACATTACCCATTTCCTTAGGAATATAAATACAATATTTTTTTCACAATTTTGAAAAAGAAGATATTAACAAATTGATAGTGCTTAGTAATATATTTTAATTTCTACTAGTAATGTGATGGTTTATTTCAGAATTTGCTGTGAGTCCACAGTAAGGTATTGTAAGGTGTAAAGTCTAACACAAACCCAAAGCATTACTGATCCACCCCAGTGCTTTATAGTCAAAGAAAACTTCTTTTAGTGAAAGTCTTCACCCAATTCCCCCCCAAAATATACCCTTAAACATTTGCAGAAAACAAGTTCTGTTGTAAGTTAATTGGTCCATATAACTTTATTTGCAACTGGGTTATTTTAATTAGATTATAGATTTAGATTAAATAGATTTCTTTAGTTATTTTGCTAACTTCTGGTGCTGATTTTTGTGGTTAGTGAGCAGGAAATGGTTTCCTCTAATTATTCTTTTGTGGATTACATATTCTTACTGCACAGTGGAACAGTTCACCACCACTGCAGAATCTTCCTGTAAGTTTATTGCAGTCAAACGAACCGTAGCCATGACAAGTTAATTAAGGTCTGAGATCTAAATGCTCACATCTCTTGGGCTCCACAAACATTTAAACCAAATTCCATACCTTTTTGTCACGCTAATATTGTGAACAACATAATTACTGCACTGATATATATATAAAATAATATGCAAAATATTACACTGTTTAATATTACACTGTTTTTTTTTCTTTTTTAACAAAACGGTTAGTTTACTGAACAGTAGTAGATATTTTTTGTATTATTTATTTAAAAACAGTTATCTTAAAATGTAAAATTATCTTTATTTATACAGTGATCAAAACAAGTACCAAAATTTACAATTTTATTTGGTCACTGAAATTCCATGAAGCTGCTAAAAAACACAACAAATCTGATGCTTTAATTCAAACTGTGGACATGTTGTAAAAGGTAAATCTTCATTAGATTAACATGCACATAAAAACACATAATATATGTATTTAAGGCATATCTGTAGAGCAGAATAGTATTTGTTCAGTATAACACTTTGAAACTACAGCTATGGCTTTATACCATCTTTAGTACATGCCCTCCATTTACAGACACTGCATGTTTAACTGAAAGAAAAGAAGAACATGAGCATTAAGCTGGGATTATGCAAGAACCAATGATGCTGGAAGGGCAAATTACAACGCTGTCTCTTCAACTGAGCTTCACAATGACACACACACTGGCACTGTCCCAATCATGACCTTCCCCAGAGAGCATTGTAAACATAAAAAACAGACACAGGCTAGAGCTTTTTATGATGTGTATGGATGTGTATTTAATTAATATATATCAATTGCACATTATAAGATAAAACACAAGTTTTTGCAAGGTATTTTCATTTGTTTTTGGCATTAAACATGTCTGATTTTGGCTACAAAATCAAACATGATGCATACAATTTTGTTCTGTCTTGATCTGTAGTTCTCAGTCTCCCTCCCTTAGGATGTAAGGAATAATTACCCAATTAAGTGAACAACCCTCAGGCTTCATTAAGAGTCAGTGCCCTGAGAAAATTAATTAAGAGACCATGGGCACTGCACCAAGATTTGTTCTGCTCTATGTATTGAAGAAAGTGTTCTTTAATGTAATTCTCATTACCTTCATTCTATTGATGGCTGATTATTACTCCTGGTGATGGTGATGATCCTAACTTGAGTGAAGGAGAATACAAATGCATAATCATAACCTCTCCACCTGCACATAAAACACGGCCATGAAACAGCAGTACAGCAGAACAATACTTCTTTTTCAATTTATATTTATTTTTCGGTCAATAATATTTATAATCTTGTTATTATGGTTATTTAAAAAAGTGACAGCCAGTAAAAGCAGTTACGGTTTATGTGAGTATTAAGTGTTTTATCAGACTATGTATTATTTATTAAGGGTTGAAGCTTGACAGATCAGGTGCCAGGAAAAAAACAGTTTTTAAATAAAAAATTTATTACTAGATTATTTAGAAACATTACTGCTAAAACTCTTTACAGTGCAATACAATACATACATATATACATATTATTAAATACAACACATCTGCCTGATATATTTTCCAACAATAATATTAATTACATTTTATGTTGTGTAAATTTTGAAGTTTTAGATATAGAAAGCAATAAAAGCAAACTTCCAGGTACAAACCTAAAAAAGGAAAGTTATTTATTGTTTTGTTTGAGTAAATACAAGTTAAGGCTCATAACTGTAAAAAGTAATGCCTCTTCTGCACTTCAGCTCCGGCTACATGTTATTACTAAGAGACATGATCTGTTTGATGGAGACTAGTACATTGTGTATTTTAGAATTAGTCAAGTGCCTGCATGTGTCAAAGGGAGTGAATACAAATGCTTTGTATTATTCAGTCACTATATTCTAAGGCATAATTGGTTACTGGGGGTAATAATTTGTGTAAGGGAAACGAGAAGCTACCTCACCCTGTGTTAAAATATTGTTCAGGCCCTTTGTCTATCAACACAGAACATACTTTTAAGAAAAAGGCTGCTTGTTATAAACAAGGAGAATCAGCAAATTACCAATACCATTCAATGTTTAATCAAATGCTTGAAGTCAGAAATCTCAGTAGAGTGATAGTATACAGTTCAACTCTCTTATGTTGCTGGGTTTCTTCTCCCCCTCTCTTTCTCCCAGCGGCATGTCTGCACTCAGTCTCCTCTACATCTGCAAGTGATCTCCTCCAGCCCGAAACACTCTAACCCTGAGAAAAAAAAAGGAGGAAAAAAAGAGAAAAGGAAAACAGAGTTTACTGCATCCTGGCACATCCTGCCTTAATGAGAAACCCCCCATCTGTCCCCAGCAGGACAGAAGGAGAGGGACGATCGTGCCGAGCAACGGAAGAGAGGACTAAGGGATAAGAGAGGGTGGGGAGGCTCAGTGACCCCTCAGTGTGGCAGCTTCTCATTAGCTTAAGCTTTGGAAGCTTGTTAACCTTGCTAATCGAAAAGGGAACTAGGATAAAGTGCTGGAATTTACTGTCAGACTCTCACATCAAAGGACAACTGGGAAGCAAAGTAAAAAGCCAGTTCGAATAAACATACAAGTGTCTTGATGTGTGTGTGTGTGTGTGTGTGTGTGTGTGTGTACCAATATATAAAAAATATATAGAACAATCCGAATCAGAATCCTTTATTGATTCCAGGGGACATTGTCAAACATACATAAATACAACAAACAATGTGAGTGATAGAGTTAAAAGGTAACAGAGTGAAAAGATGTGTAATGTAGACATGTGAAAAATACACACTCTTTGAAATATGTGGATTTATGTGACATGACATCTAGTCCATAAAATGTCATAAAATAGCACCTCATTAATCAATAGTTCATAGAACATCCTTCAGAAGTTATAACTTTAAATAACAGGGTTATTCATGAATCCAACATTTATAATGCTTATTCATATAACGCTTTAAAGCATTTCTTATAAGCCTCTGATAACGTTAGAATATAACAAAAAGTTTTCTGTATGACGTTATCTTTTTCTCACATTGTTGTGGAAAAGTTTGGGCAAAATATTTTTAATAATGATTTAGTTTGTTGAGTTTGTGGGCATTTATTATTGCATGGTTCTATCACAGCATATTAATTGGGTTGTGGTCTGAACTTTGACAGGATCCTTGTCCTGTACCATTGACATACTGTACTTTCGACCAATCTGTAGGTGTTGGGTAGATGGCCTTACATTAACTCGAGAATATTTTAATTGCAATGCATTTAGATGAATGCATGATGCCTGTGCTTGATGATATGCTTTGTTTGGCTTTTATGTAATGTGACACTTTACATCACGACCAAATATCTCCGCTTTGAAACTTTGCAAACTTAATCTATATTACAAAAGATGAAACCTTCTAAACAAGCAACACAAATGTATTTTTTTTCCTTATCGCATGATCGTAAACTTGAAAATTTAGCATGCTTACTGAGACCTGTATAGTTTGTTGTTTTTGCAGTTTTTCTAAACATTTATTGGTCTGATATGGGTGCAATTTTGCTCCACCATCTAAATTTCTCAACTTCAAAAATGTCCAGCATTCACAAAACATCCAACTGGCCGCTTATGTTTTACATATAAAAAAAAGAATTTAAAACGGTATTTAAAAATCATGCACCTATTTGTGTGTGTAAGTCTAACCTAGATCATCTAATCTCCTTGTTTTCTGTGTTCTGATTTTCTCTTTCTGTTTTATCTTGTCCTAGCCACACCCCATTTAACAGGAGTCATAGTTAGCACCATTTTTTTGTCTAGTATCTGCAGATTATAGATTCACAACCTATTACATCTTTCACATCAACTTCTTCTGATTTAGTCATGTATTGACCTCTCTAATGGTTTTCAAAATGATCTACATCACATCATGGTAAAGGTGGGGCAATCGTGTGCATGATTTGAACAAAATTTATGATCACCTCAGGGCACTCTTAGTAGGACAATAATACCAGGACATTTTCTGTAAACAAACTGACACAAAGAGATCACTCATAATAATAGTAACCGCCACTGAACCAACTGAAGAGCTATGAAACAAAAAAAAAGGAAAGAAAAGACAACAGATGAACAGATTAAGCCCTTAACTAATGAATTAGAAAGAGGCAAACTTATATATGTGCATATAATGTAAATATACAGAGATAAAATAAAAAGAAAAATCTAAATGTCTTTAGTTTTTTTTAATTTGGCATAATTTTAAATATACACAGCTAAATGGCCAATAAATGCTGAAATTATAATTCTTAGCAAGGACCCTCTTTTTTAGTAATATTTTTTTTTCTTTCATCACTCTCTTTTTAAGTTTTCAAGGAGTGAAATTGGCCAGATCAATATATGGAATGTATATGTAAAAAGAAATCCGTTTTCACATTTTACATTTACATTTAGCAGACGCGTTTATCCAAAGCGACTTACAAATGACAAGTCAAAGAACAAAAGTCAATAGTTATGTCGAAAACCAATAACACTAATATTTTAACCATGTATTAATTTCAATCACACATTAATACAAATATAGATAATACATACCATGGTATATAGTATATATTTTCTGGAAATAGTATCCAGATAATGTTCAAAATGTGTGTGCACCAGGAAAAAATGTGCAAAAATATTTATTATTATTACAGAATTATCACAAAAGCAGAAACAAACAACATGTTTGTAGCCCATTCCAGTGGGCTTCATTACAGTAAAACACAGTGGGTATAAATAGATGGAGCCTCCCATAACTGAAAGCCCATTACCAAGCCTGCAGCAACTTGTTCTATTTACCTTAGGCATGTAGCTTCTCTGCCACGGCTGTCAAATTTCCATTGCACACTGTTTCCCATGCGTCACTCTCTTTTACTGATCTGAGAGCAGTTACCATTCTCAGCCATAATAGTTGATGATTAGGATGATTAGGTATAAGGTTCATTATGAGAAACTGACCTTTGATCAGAAACACACTAGGTCACTAGAAGTTCAAAACTCCCAAAGAATTAACGGAATTGTTGGTTGGGAGTGGCTTTTGCCTTCAGGTAATCTGGGAGATCCTTAGGTGTGTAAAGAGGCATTAGAGCAAGGAAGGTATAAACCATGATGCATTATGGGATCTTACCCATCAGTGTTTTGTCTGTATTGAGAATTTAAGATAGGAACAAACACTGTCAGCTGGGGTAAATGCATCTCATTGTATGACATACCAATCCCCCACCCCATTCCCGAAAACACACACCCACAGACAAAGCCAATATATCACTTAGTGCTTGAAGGGCAGCATGTGGACAGTGCTTCCACCTTACATAAAAGCATGTCCTCTCCATGCCTGTGTAGGTTCTGAGTTAAATTGAAGATACTAAAATGCCTGACTACCACACCTATATTGGTAGCAACCATTCTTGTTGGGAAATAGCTATTGATGCTGTCCAGCTGTTACACTCATAAATAAACAAACAAAAAATAAATTTGAAACTCAAGCTGTAAAAGTGTTTTTTTTTGTTTAATTTTCCCTCAAGCTATTTTTTTTGGTACTTATAATTCCACTATTGTATTTGAAGTTATTTTCTTTATCCTAAAGGCGCTAAAGTGATGGGATGGTTTACCTTATATTTGTGTCCATTTTCAAATGTTAAAGATTGCTGTTAATTTATTAGGTAATTACAGTCTTGAAATCAATAAAAGAAACATAGTGAAACCAAAACCAAAATTTAGGTTATAAATAAAAAATCAAATTGGAATCATGCACACTTACAGCAGTAAATTTAACTGTTGGAACCTTTGTTATCATTTCTGAAATAAACATGCTCATCCAGTAGATCCAGTTAGCTACAGCATAACAAATCATGCAAGATAAAATACACCATTTACCCATTATTTAATTTTAATTGCTAAATGCTGTGGATTTCTTGTTTATTCAAAAACAATATGAATGATTTTGCCAGATGTGTTTAAGAACTATTTACTCACTGTCTACCCCTTTGGGACCTTTACTTTTTAACTTTTTACCTGCATGATACACAACCTTAAGTTTTACCTAATTGTTAGATGATTTTTAAACAATAGACTAACTGTAAAATAATAATGCATTTTCAGACAATTACTTATAATTTAACATGATATAATGATTTTAAACATGCATATGTATTGGTAAGTTCTCACTGAAAGAAAAGTGAAACATCCACACAAAGAATGTTCTTATCCCTTTATTTTCATTGTGTCTGATTCATGTATGTGATTCACCTACATCTGCTATAAAATTGGTTTAAAAATAAATGGGGCTAGTGTAAATATATATGACATTACGTCAAATTCCATATTGCCCACACAAGGGCCTTAAGGCACATGATAACACAGGATGGTTTGATGGAAATTGACGCTAGCCAGCCCTAGGAGCAAAAGCTCAGTGTGCACAGCCACGATAACCTTGCATGCCTTCAAACAGCTTGTAGGTGTCTCTTTACTGAAACAATGTGGAGTGAATCCCAGCTTGACCTATTTAAATCTTTACCCAAGTCTCTGCAATTGATGTAGTTTTATGCATATTAAGCAAACATTTACATTTAGTCATTTTGCAGATTCTTTTATCCAAAGCAACATACAAATGAGAGAACATCAAAAGTCAGTGGTTAAGGAAAAGCATTATTATAAGAGCATTATTTACATACAGGCAATTGTGACTTATTGAGAAATATGAAATAGTTGACTGTGCCATAAATCGTATATAATACATAATTATTAAATAAGGCGTGGTGTCTATACAGACCTGGGACAGCACAATGGTACGATCGTGAATGCTCGTGCCTCACTGTGAGAAGGTCTTGGAATTCCTCTGGGAGCTTTGGTTTCCTCCCACAGCACAAAAATATGCTAGTAGGTAAATTGTTTTGACTGTCCAGGGTGTTTCCCTGCCTTTTGTCTTTTGAGTGCTGTGATAGGCTCCAGCACCAACTGTGATCCTGATGAAAATAAGTAGATTGGAAAATGAATGAATAAATATACAAACAAGGTGTTTAGAATTCACAAAATTTAAGACACAAAAAGAATAGGTTGTATTAAATGATCAATTTAATATTTATTATTGTTTTTCTAATATGATCATGTTTAATTCATGTTCTCTCTTCACTTCGGCTCTACTTGCTCTGTTTATTAACTCCAACATAATAGTAATTGTCAGGTGTCTAAAACAATGAGCCATGTCAACACTGATACCCTGAGACAAATGGATTTGGGGTAAAATGGCCTGCAGATTTGACACAACTGCCAATGCCGTTCAGACGACATGCATTACAGAGGTCTTGACAGATGGTATGGTGATATGCCATGTGTGAAAACATTAAGACCTTACAAACAATATTTTCTAAAGTGGGTCATTCACCAGAAAAACCCAAAGTACTTCAAAGACTTTAGTTTCAAAATGATGTTAAGTAACATTTTAATATTAGACAGTTAATTATTGCCATCAAAATACAGCCCATCACAGTGAAGTGAAAAGAAGGAAGAAGACAATTTGCTGTTTTTTTTGCTCTGAGTCACTTTTACACCACATGATCTTAAACAACCATTACTTTAGAACTTGTTAAAGAAAAGCTAGTGTTTACACAGATACTGCCTGATCTGAAATAGCTGTTTGTTAAAAGTATGTTACTATTACTGCAACAGGAACAATTTGGTTATTCAGCAACATCAGATAAAAGATGCACTTTCATAATATAATATTGAATTTGTTTATTCTTATCAAATCTCAAACTCAACTGCTTTTAAAGTATATGATGCAAACTAAACACACAAAAAATATCATATTATACATATAAATAGTATGCATATCTACAGTATGTGATTAATAATGGGATCATAAGACTTTGTTTCTGAAAAAAACTTTTTTTTTGACTGTAGAAACAATTGCATATGAATTATGCATATGACAAACTTTGTATTAGTGACAGAGTATTTCATTATAGGTTATATTAGACTAGATTTATGCATATATTTATTATTATTACTGTATTCGGGTGTATTTTGTTCTTATGCAGGGTTCTATATGATTTTTATAAAACTTTCTGTAAGAATATTTGTACTAAAAATGATGAAAGTAATCTAATACTGTGTTTAATAATACTCCAAGTGTTAGACCATGTTACTGAACTTTAATGTTTTAGTTTTGGTCAGCACTATGTGTTCCGTTCATCCAACCTGTTATTGAATGGTTTCAGTTTCACAAGTGCAAGATATGATCATGAGGGTGAACTTCGCAGAATCATGAAGATGTTGATTAGTAAGTCACCCTCTAATGTTGATTAGTAACTCATTCTCTCTTTCTCCAAAGAAAAAAAAGGTTTTAAAAACTGTCAGTGCACTTGTCAGTTTGAGCATGTCACAGTAAAGGCAATATATGCAGGCCTCTGGCAGAGTATGACCTTTTCTGGATCCTGCGCAAAGACTTACTAATTAACTGAACACACACACATACACACACACGCGCATCATTACATTCATTAGAAAGACATGCAAATGAGCAGATTAAGATCATCTGCATAAATGTAAATGTGGTTGTTTCTGTACTGACAGGCAGGTTGGTCAGTTTTTACTATGCTGTCCATCTGCTTCAAATTTGTTGTTATTCTCACGGATATTAGGTCTGGTATAGCAGACTTCAGTAGGTTAATGCTACAGCAATACTTTTAATTACATCACTAATTAAAAAACTAGACAAATCATGCTTGTTAATTATGTCAAATACATTTGTTAAAGTATTAACATGATTTTTTATTAAGCATAACCAGGTTGACATAGAAAGTATTAGGTATTAAATCATAAAACATTTAATATTTAATACAAAAATCTAAATACAGTAAGTCATCTAATTTTTTTTTACTTGAAAATAAAAATAAACAAAGTGACTTTGATGGGTAAATATAACATTAAGTGTTCACACATCAAAACAATCTTTATATAGCTTTTAACATTTCCATTTTTTTTGTCTCGTTGCTGTGGATTATGGGTAATTATAAGTCTCAGAACCCTATTTTTAATGTATTTGTATTTAAAAATTTGTACTCCAAGGTAAGTATCTCCTCTGCACACAAGGATCACAGGTGCCTAAAAAAGAACTTATTTGAGTAATAATACCCCTTTGCTCTGCTGTGTGGTGAATGCTTCACATAAGACATTTTATTTCATATAAAAAGCTGTTTTCAAATATCAATCAAAATAAACATTTTATTCAATAGTTGGCCCATTACTTCTTTCTTTTTTAAGCTTTTTTTTAATGTTTAATCTTTCTTGTTTGGTTTATAGCTTGCATTGCTATAACTTTATAATTAATCATGTCTGAAAAACGTTTGGAGGACACTGGTTTTAGAGCTCAGTGATTCACGAGAAGCTTACATTATTTTTCAGTCATTATTTTTCAAGTATTCCTATTTTTCAGGAATATTTACATTTCTGCAGTAGATTAGTAGCCTAAACCCAGGAAAGGAAAGAAAGACAAACTCTGCCTTCTGTTAAAGGAGAGTTAAATAAACAGCATGCTTTTGTTTCACTGCTACTAAAATCTTTTTACAATATACACCCCTTTAACAACAGCCATCAGTGTAAATTCTATGTGATGTTTAAAAAGTTTATTAAAAATCTTTGTATAGACCTCAGAAAATAGAGCCAGGACTTTGAACTTTGTGTTCATTAGAAGGCTGTTAAAAAAATCATGTTATGTAAAACCTCAATTTTCCATTTGTGACATCACTGAAACACAATAAATGTATTGCAAAAGGCATCTGATGGGCTGTACCCAGTACTCCACCACCAGTACACACACATGTACAGAGAGAGAGAGAAATAGAGTTTGCACTTTTTATACTTCATTCATTATGGCAGTAATAAGGAAAGAAAAAAAGAAAGAGATAGATGGGAATGCCTCCTCCACCCTCCTCTTTTTCCACTTATTTTATCCCCGTTTCTTTTTTTTGAAAGGGGAAATAATTGTTAATAACTAACCTTTCACCAGAAAGTTTTCAAATCTAGGTAGACAGTATAACAGTGAAATGGTTTAAAGCAGGATAAGAAATATGCATCTCCTAAACAAAGTATGTACTGTGGTTGCCTCACACCAGGAAGGTCATGTGTTTGATTCCTGGGTGTCTGTCCGTGTTCCTTTTGTGCTTCTTATGGAAGCCCCAGTTGACTTGAAGGTGGGTGATGTAAATAAGGTATATTAAAAAAAGACAATTTTTTTAGAATAAATTTGTGTGAAACTGTTTGTGTAATATAATACAATGAGCATTATGATGCATATCTAATATTAAGACAGTTCCATTTCTTAATTAATTTCAAATCAATAAAAGAAAATATTTTTGTTGGTTGGTTCTTTACTTTTGCCTCCAGTGAATAATGCTTAATATAAATCAAACCTGACATTATTAATATTTAATTTTAGTTCCACCAGTTTAACTGTTTAACTGAGCTTGGCAGCAGGCGTGTGGTACACCGCACTAGCAAGGCCAAGCTTCGAGGTACATTAATGCCTGTGTGAACAGAACATTCTCATTCTGCAGCTCTCCCCCTTGATCACATTTTCTATGGCTTGTGAAACTATAGGATGTAGATTATAAGTGAGAGGGACAGTCATCACAGCACTAAGTGTGTCTACAACTGACACCTGTCATTGCCACTTATTATGAGTTGTAGTTCACTAGCATCTTGGCCACCTCAGGCATCACTCCATCTGGGGATGCAGAAGAGGAGGCAGAATTGAGTCCCCGAGTTGCCTGTGTTTGCCCATTCTATCAGCGTTGTTAGAGGGCATGAATGAAAGAACAGAACGGCCTGGGGAGGGAGTGTCCGCTTCTGATGCTATTCGTCCTTCAAAAGCAATGTGAACAATGTGTAGTCACAGCCCATGGCTAAAGCATGAGGGAAAGTGAAAGATAAGTGAGCAGGAAAAAGAATGACGGAGAGAAAGAAAGAGGGAAAGACAACAAAATCAACTAGATTTTTCACAGTCAGCTTTAATTAACTTAAATTTTTAATATTTATTCATTTAAAACAGCTTTGGGTTGAAAGGCAGAGAAGCCCCTTGGACAGGTCAGTGCCTTATCGTAGGACAAATATATTCATGTCTAGGTTAATTTTCTTTTCTCTTGAATTGGACTTAGAAAAGGTGATGGAATTTACACAAAGTCATGTAGAGAAACCTAACACAGAAAAAAAGTGTCCTTCCCACTCAGGAATTAAACCCAGATCTTACTTACTTACTTGCTGTGAGGTGTGAGAGGTGTAACCACTGTGCCACCATTCAACCTCATTAAACTAGGATGATTGTTGAAAAATTATTTTAATTGCTTAAGTGCTTTTGAATAATTTGTTTATTGTTTATTTGTAAAACTGTTAACGTTTTTGTGAACAGGATAAAGCTAATTTAAAGTGTAAGAATCTATAAAATTAAACATTTACACAATTGACTGAACATAAAAAAAACCTCTACAACTTGTAATTTCTGTTACATAGCTACAGTAAGTTAAGGAAAGGCATTTAGAGAGATGAAAAAAAAAGTTGTTTGGTTCAGGAACCATTTAACAACTTCCTCTGGAAATTGAAAAAGGAAATCGTTTAGGCATGGATAACAACAGGGGGGTGGACAAAGCCCATATGAATACCAGATGAAGCGGACATGCAACTGAGAGTAAGAAAGAACGAGAGAAATAGAGAGAGAGAGAGAGAGATGAGTGAGAGAGAGAGAGAGAGAGATGAGAGAGAGATGAGAGTGAGAGATGGGAAGAAAAGAGAGGAAGAGAGAGATGAGTGAGAGAGTGTGTAAGAGAGAGAACAAGAGAGAGAGTGTAAGAGAGTGAGAAAGTGAGTAAGCTAGTGAGGGAAATGCAGCCAGACAGTTTGTGGGGAGAGTGTTTATGAGGTCATTTACCAATCTCATGTTTTCAGCATTTCCGTTTAGCTTTAATTTTCACTGTAGTGGAATAATAATTTCTATGCCTTCAAGTGAGACTCTGGGAAAATCCTGTTTATTATGAAGCTGATCTATCTGCTTTTATAAGCAACTGCATAAATCATAAAAATATAATTTACATCATAGTTGGTTAATTTAAGTCACATTATACATAATTAACAAACAGGTGAAGCTATGAGCAGAAAAGTAGAAAAAAAACTAACATAAATTAAAAAATTTACTTAATTGGGAGTTATCAATCCAAAATATCGCAGGCACTTCCTGCATTTTCTCTTTAAAAGATAGAGAATACAAAATGGAAACAAAAAGTAATTAAATATTTGCTTGTGTGCTAAAAGGTGTTTTTTTCGGGCCCTCAACCTGTGATAGTTAAAGCATAGTCTGGGGACGGGTTGTTTTTTCATTGCCTATTCTCCTAATGTATCACTTTTTCTGCCTATTTCTAACGATAGCGCCACTCTGTCGGCTGCCGTCGCGACTTCTCGTGGCCGTACAAGAATTTCACTCTGTATAACTATGCATGTGATGAATAAACTTGACTTTGACCTTGTTGTTTATTTTGCCCTTTTGCTTTGTAAACATTGTTTATATATTTTAAAACTAATTTATTTTATTTTAATAATACAGCAAGTAAATAGTAAAAATTAAAAATGAAGAAGAAGAAGACGAGTTGGAAGAAAAGAAATAAGAAAAGCAAGACTATTGTTTGAGAAGAAAAGTGTTTGTTAAATTGTAAATTAAGTGTTTGTGTTTGTAAAATTGTTAATCATTCTAATGAAATCATCCTGCACTGGAGCTATGACGGGTTTGATTTTTACAGTCACCCACATTTGAATTTTACTTAATAATAAAATTTATATTCTGCAAATATTGTATCTAGTATTTAAAAACATTTTAAAGCTTTAACATTATATAAGCAACAAAAAACAGACTGACTGAAAAATAATTTTCATAATATATTTTTTTAACTTTTACTTTCACAAAGCATATTTGCCAAACAGGAGAGTTTTTACCTATCCTAAAAGCCAACAGCAGCGCTTTTAAAAATTCAGGATTGGCAATATGTAAAAATGCCCCCTAATAATCCGGCCCCTTGAAACTTTTTCTTACAAAATAAACCTGGCCAGCCTGGTATTGACAGTGACATTGCTGTTTTGTAATATGATTTTGTTTTTATGTATAACCCTGTATTCACATTATATTTTGTTTTAATAAAACTTTTCAAATGTTTTTCAATTGAAAAAATACATTTTGCAAGTAGAATTTTTGTCCATTCTTGCTGTAAACCAGATTTGTGTTGCTGAAATTTTGCTTCTTGTCTTCATGATGTGTTGTAGATTTTCAGTTTCTAGACAGAACTGGACTGCAATCGGGCTAATCAAACACATGCACTTTATGTTTATAAAAGCACACTGTTGTATCTCAAATGGAATAAGGCCTGACATTGTCTTGCTGAAATAGACATAGTTCCACAGAAAAGGCATTGTCTAAATGGCAGCATGTCTCTCCAAAAGACCAGGTGATAAATTTACATATTTGTATATATCTCACCCATACTACAGGCACTTCTGCACCCATATGCTATTAGAGATGGTGTTTCTTTGCATTTTTCTTTGATAACAGTCCAATTTGTATTATTTTTTTGCAATTCAGAATTTGATTCTTGTTTTTCTTGAAAACAAGTTAAATACAAACTTATCTGACCTTCAAAACACTGTTCTTCGTTCTATCACAGATGACTTCAGGCGCAGAAAACTCACCAGTGACCATGCATAACAATAAATAATAATAATAATGGCTTTTTCTTTGCATAGATTTATTAATGTAGCAGCAAACTGTTGTAGCAGCAGACTTCACACTGATTTGTTCTTAGTTCTCCTGAGCGATTTTTACGATGTCCATCACATTGGCATGAGTTGCTTGATAACTTGATGGTCATACACAATTAACAATGCTTTAAACCTTTATATATATATATATATATATATATATATATATATATATATATATATATATATATATATATATATATATATATATATATATTTATATATATATATATATAAAGGTTATATACTCATATACATAAAGGTTTATATACATATATACATAAAGGTTTAAGGCATTGTTAATTGTGTTTCTAAATCCCTAAATATTATGACATTTTATGAACTGTAGATGGTAAACAACCTATTGTTTTCAATTTCGTGCTGATAAATATTATCTTTGAATTTACTAAAAATTGTCTCATTAGGTGTGGCATAAAGTAGTGAACCATTAACTATTTAATATATGTAATAATCTTTTTGTATAATTTAGCATCTGTATTAATTTCTAAATTTATTTTACAAGAAGTCATTAAACCATTCAACACAGATTTTATTTTTCCATCGAACGAATGATTTCAGATGTCACTAACCAAACTAACTCTAGAATATTGGAAATACTAAAGCATCATATAGAATTAATTTTATTACCAGCACACTCTACTTAACAAACCAAAGCATGCATAATAATGCATAATCAAATAAGCTATTGCCTATTATGTTTAAATAATACAGATGTTCCATTATGAGAGATTTAGAAATAATAAAATTATTATGGTGAAATGTTAATAACTTTTTACGGGATCAATCCTTGCTGGGTTCATAATTATTATATTTATAGGGTCTTGTTACTAAACAAATGAATGCTAATGGACACATTATTAATCACTGACAGTTTCATCCATATGCCTACTTAATGTTTAATAGATAGAAAAAGTGAATGACAGACCTGCACTGTCTGCATTGTTCATCAGCATGATGAATCAAGACTGCTGTGTGAGCAGGTACACACTAATGAAGATACAGTTAACAATGGCTTCTCATGAAAGCATAGCAGTCAGACATGATCCTCCCACTTTAAACAGAGACACGAGGGCTATTTTGACTGACTTTGAAGCCAGTCCCTGTAGTCTTGACACTGGCACCAGAGTGAACCAAGGGGTGCCTTGACACAAAGCCAGTGGCTCAGTGGTGATCCTAATGCTAAACAAACGTATTGCAAAAGCCCTTAAAAGGGCTGAATCAAAGAAAAAAGAAAGACTATGGGGAAGAGAAGACCAAAGGGATTAGTAGACTTTAGAAGACGTCAGGGGTGGTTAATTTGACACATAAATACAGTATTACGTTTCAACACACTTTGGCATGCAAACCCTAATATTTCTCAGACTTACTTTGGGGTTCCAAATCTAAACTCAGTACTTACATACAATATACTGTATTTGTATTTAATACAATAGCATTATGTAATAACTCAGTTTACTGTTATACCTGATTCAACAATATAATATCTTTTTGCTAGTTATGTTTACGAAAGATGTTTTTCATTACTCATCATCACATATATGTAGATTTATCATGCTCAAAAATCAAACATTATCTCATTAGAAATAACCAAAACAATTAGGACTTAAAAACAACCTACAGGTAAAATAAAACTAGTGCCCCCTAAAAAAAAGCCCAACTGGAAAGGACAGAACATGCTTCAAACTCTAAACTGTAACAGTGAATAGAGAATTGTCAATAGGTCTTCAAACTTACAATTCAGAAGATACAGGATTGTATTTGAGGAACCGTTATGCATGTTTTTTTTTTTTTTTTTTTTTTAAAGTAAAACAAATAGTATGCAAAAAGCAAGGTTTTATATAGTTCATTTGTGATAAATGTTTAACTTCAAAGATTTGCATTTAATTTTAATAATACAAAAAGAAATTAAGAGGGATATGTAAAATACTGCATAACTTGTAGTCATCAAGCAATACACTGCTAGTAATAAAGGTACAAGAGAAAATTTCTGTCTCCAACGTACAAATTATACTAATGTACTCCCTAGAGTTAAATATTGAATCTCAAGGTAACTATGTGTATTATGTTTTGATGACCAAAAATGTACAGCTTTATTCTTAAACAATAATTAACAGTACCTAGAAGGTACTGCCACAGTGATAGGAATTGTACACCTAAAGGTGTGATGGCATATTTTCTTTTCTGAAAGTGTAGATTGGGCTAAGCCTTTGGGACATGAAAAAGACAAGCATCACATTTTTTGTTACTACATTGATGATGGAATGAACTTTACTGTCTGTCAGATCTTTCTTTGTAACAACTCAGTGTTGTAAAAGGCATTATACAATCTAATTTGAATTGAAAAACATTTAAAGGCCTGCTTCTGTCTTCATGTAAACACCAAAAATGCAAATGCCCCTGTTATTTGCAAACCTATTACTTTAAATTATAATTATTTTATTTTAGTGATATTTATTTTATATGTGTTTTCTGTAGTTAGTTTTTGAACTTTTTTAGCATCAGATTTTTGGTTCTGCTTGTTTCTGTTTAAATGCATGTAAATAATTAAATACATTTTATATAACACATACAAAAATACAAATATACTCATACAGTACATCACCAGTACACGTAATTGGACTGCCTTCATTGGAATTGTACATTTGCATGATATATTATTAACAACACAAGTATAGTAGTAGTAAGTCACAGTGACTCTCTCTCACTCTCTCTCTCTCACATACACGCGCACGCACGCACACACACACACACACACGCACACACACACACACACACACACACACACACACACACACACACACGCATGCACGCACACACTATAAGATTTGCATGCAAATGATTAAATTAAAATGGCTTAGGTGTAAAAAAAGTACAAACAGGTATAGTCATGTGACAGTGTTTGATGAGTTTACCCATAGATCAAAGGAATTCAACAAACATAACCTGTCAAGCAAAAGTGTCACACACTTCGTTTTTGTCAATTTCAGGCAGGTTACTAACAACGCAAATAGTTAATCTACAAAAAACAAGTATGAAATCTCTCACTATCAACACATTTACAATGGAATGTACTTGGACATTGAATACAAAGTGATATTTTAGATATATAGCAACAATTTATATTCTGAAATGTAACATGAGCTGTATGAAGCAGTGGTGGAGAAGTGGTTAATGTTAATGGATTATGGACAAGGTTGAATTTCAAACTTCATCAATTCTGCATAATCAAGTAACCAAGTGGGCCATTAAGCCAAGTCTTTATCATAGAATATGATTGTGTGATGTTTTAATTCATTGAAATTTAGTTGGTATGTAGTATAAGTATGTATGTGCAAAATTTTTTTTTTAATGATAAAATATTTTTTTTTTTTTTGATAAAATTTTTAATGATAAAATGAAGAACCAGTTCTTCATTCCTGTGTGATCATTGTTTAAAATTCCTATACAGCATTTAAGTTAAACTTCCAAAAGTTTTAAAATATATAATATTTATGGACTAACATATTTTTTGTATCATTATAGCATGATGTGTAGATATTCAACTCAGCATGGAGTTTGTTCAACACTTGCTCTTAGAAAGACGTTCCTCCGGTCTGACTCTGCCATGTCTTCCTCAAACCTCACAAGTAAACAATACCCGACACCTGTTTCTAGTAAACGACACACTAAAAATATCTTCTATTTTCTTACAATTTAGAAATATTCTTGTATACATTATTTAGGTCATTCTAAATAAACATGTACACAGCTACATTTAAAACACTACCATCCACAGGTATATTCAAATAAATTACATTTATTTACAAACTAACAATGTCAGTTTGTTTAGTACAAATTGTCTATGAAATTACAGCAAAATGATATGTATGATATGCATTTAAATGTTTTAATTAATTAACTAGTCACATGTTTACAACAATCTTAATTGAAAAAAACATGCAATGACATGCATTACTTATTATGTTATAGTTCCTTAAGATATAATGATTTAATTGGACAAAACATAATGAAAAACTTTCAAAGACTACAACAAATAATTTAAAATAATATATTATTAATGCCTAATTTTAATTGTCTTGTTTTTCATAACTTCAGAAATTCCTTCCTCTGCTGCTGTAGATAAGGACATAAATAACACTGCAAACAGCTGAATTGCTCAACAATTGTTACATGGAAAGATCAATACTTTGTTCTTTATTTTATTTCTTAGAAAGAGTCATATCAGCATTTTCTAGCTTATGTCATTTACTGTTGTTTTGGCTCAAATGTATTGGCTTTACTGTGAAAGTTTGAAACCTTTCATACTAGTAAGCTAAGTGCAGAGTTTATATATTTATATGTATAACTATCTGTAACTTTAAATATTACAATTAGTAATTTGAATTAGTCTCTAATTTGAATGTGTCTGTGAAAGAGCTTCATTATGGTTGTAAGTGAAACATGAAATTAATAAAGTAAAGGCTTATAACCTGTTTGGGTGATGGAGGAGGGGGGTAGAGAGAGGTGGAGCGCGAGCGACAGAGAGAGACGGAGAGAGAGAGCCCTCTAGTGTTAAAGCAGGATATAGAACGGTTTGGTTTTCCCTCTAGCTTATGGAACAGTATGTACATATCAGTATATGCAGGCTGCTGCATGAACACCTTTTCATTCTGGAGAGCTCTTACAAACCCTGTTGCACCTGCAGCCATGACAAAAGCACATTTTTATTCTGTTTATTTCAGTTTAATCTAGTTTAGCAGCTTTTTATGTTATTGTTAGAGTTTTTGACAATTTATGTATAATAATACATTGTGTTCATCAACCCATACATGTAGGAATAATACTATACATATGCATTATTCATTTCCATTTGTGATAATTAATACCTGCACAGAGTGAACAAATGCTATATTTAAGTCACTAGCAAAATAAATCACTTGTTAATTGGTGCCATCATTAGTGCATATTTATAAATGCCAAGACAAGAAAAATGGTTGTTATGGTAATTGACATCTGGTTTTGCCTCTCCACTTGCTTAATTGAGGAGTCATCAGAACTTGGACAACATACACATAAGAATCAATACAAGGGGAGAGGTAGAAAAACTTAGGTCGGGTGAGTGAATTCTGCCACAGACCTTAATTACTGGCTCCATGGTCTGGTCTATTGTCATTCATAGACGACTGGGCAGGACCTGTAGAGCACAGACAGCATGCCACACTAAGTGTTGGGTGTGGTGGGTCACCTAGTTCACCATCTCCCTATAATTACCCACAACACCCTCCTCCTTTCTGTAAACCTGTATGGAGCATGCAGGGCCTAACACAAAAGAAAATAATACAACAAACACCCTGCTACATAATGAAGACTCTTCCCTTTCCCCTTTCTCCTTCACAGTGGGACACAGTATTTTCTTTTTTTTTTAATGTCGGAGTGGTTGGGTATGGGTGAGTCTTTGTGCACATGCATGCACACAGTTTAAAGTTTGCATGATTAACTGAAAAGATGCGGTCAGTGCTAAAAAAGTGTAAATAATGTTGGTGCACAGACACTTTACATAAATAACTGTGTGTGTGTGTGTGTGTGTGTGTGTGTGTTTGCGTGAGCATGTGTGCATTCATTAATATTCGTGTTGCTGTTTGATGAATAGATGAAACCTACAGTAACATCCCTTGTGGTTTTCCTGAAACTTTTTATCAAGCATGAAATCACTTTCCAGTCCCCCCAAGGGCAAAGCTCACCAGGTGAGCCCACACTTTGTCATTAAACAACAGGAGAGGGACTGCTGCAATAAAATCTAGAAGAATTACATTCTTGGTATAATTTTACCATCAGTTTTTGTACATATTTGGGTGTTACCTAGATGTGCGGCATATGATTAGGCTTAAATCCTTGCTGTTTTGTGACGGTTCTTACAAAGAAAGGTATAATCTGGTACAATCTTCTTACTTAAACAGCACATTTTCCACATGTTTTTGTGGGATTGATGTCTCATGCAGGTGGTTGCAGTTTACAGGACTTACTGCAGAGTTGTTGTCTGGCAAGTAGAAAGACCTAAACTCTAAGCAGTAGTCTAGCTCATCAACCTCTGAGCCATCACCCACTCCATGACCTCCACACCATGTAACCTGTTATAATGACTAAGACGATACCCAGAGACAATGTGTTTGACTCTGTTTCCAATCGAAACTATTTCATGAGATTTAGAACATTACATATGGAAAGTACTAAACTACCCACCTTTAAAAAGGACCAAACACTTTCAGAATGTGACATTTGCTTTAGATTAAGGCCTGGCCTTGCACGACTCTCATCTGGTAGGGATTGCTTTGAAATATTTAGTTCGTAATTCTGCATGTACCAAAATGCAGCACAGCCTAACAATAGGCCTCTGTGCAACGTTTGGAAGAGCAGTTTTTTCCCTTATTTATTTTCCGGCCTCTGCTGTGGCAGCTGTGTCCAAATGTAGTGGCACCGGAGGAAAAAGGGACCTTGCTTTATTACACCAGTTTGTTTTAATCATCTTAGTTTCCAATAGATCTTTTTCTTCTTGTCAATTTTTTTTTCATAGACCCCTCCCTCTACCCTCATTTAATCAGATCTGTCAACCCAAAGCAACAGACTCAGATATGATCCCTTTTTAGTGCTTGTTTACCATAAACAACAGGATAGGCATCTGAAGGGAAGATCACCCTGAGGCATGAGGGTTGGGTGAACCATGAATGCAGGCACTTGGATTACCTCTGAATTACTAAATACCTGGAACAATGCATTATGCTAAATAGAGCCAACACAGAACAGAAGTCATTTGCTGTTAGTTTGGCAAAAGTCAATAACACCGTGGGGAAGGAAATATTCAAAGTCTGCGACAATTTACTGTAGGTAATATACTAGTAATAGCAACCTGGATGCCTTTGCAATAGACATTTGGACCTTAGCGTGACAAGACCGATTTTGTACACTTAAGCTCTGACTGACAGTTGGATTTTAGTGTTGCATTTTGTTCAAAGAAGAAGCTCTGTTAAAGGTTGAAGACCTCTGAGAGGGAGATCAGGTCAGATTGCCTTGTCTCTCAAAGGATGACAGGTCTCCCCCAGGCCATATGCTGAGGAGGGCACAACTTTTGTTTAACACTACAGAACAAATTAAAAGTGTGAAGATTTGCTTAGCTTCATCTGCAGTTAGGGTACTACAATAGAGTTTTAACTCACATTAAATAAAATGCCCAGCATTAGCATTTTTGCAGTGTAAGAACCTATAATGTCAATAATGACAATAATGTTATCTTCATGGAAGACCACAGCAAAAAGTTATCATCAGAAGAGAGAACAATTTAAGCATTTATTTAAATATATTTGAAATGTCACTGCTTTTAGTTAACCTTTTCTGAAAAATGTGAATAAACATATGTTATAGCCCATGTAATAGGTTATGTAATTTGCGCATATACATTATTTTATTACATTAAAGGTCTTTTCTGTCTGGTTACAAATCCAGAATGATGCATAAAAATTTTCACAAGTGACAAAACAAAAGCTGAAATTAATCTTAGAACATCATGCAAAAAACTAACACATTTAAAGGCTTGCTTTATGTTTTTAACTGTGATGATAAAATGGGGCATGTATCCACATCACAGAGCAATTACGGTTTGGCAGGTGTGTTTCAGAACGACGAGCAGAGGCCTTAAACCCAACAGGATGCAAATGATCTTTTGGCCCCAGGCTTTTCCAGCCGTGACGCATTTGCAGCAATTACGACTTTGCCATTCTTTACAGGAGGGGTCAGGTTCTCTGCACATCAACTAAATATGACATGAGCGATCCAACAAAAGCAGCTCAACATGTCAAAACTAGACTGCAAGTGAAGTTTTGGCCAAACTTTAGCAGGCACGAGAAATAATAAAAGAAAAAAAAAAAAAACTTTCATTCAATTTATGAGAAGCCTGATATGAAGGTTGTTGAGATTATTCAGTCTATGTATGAAAACTGATTCTAATGTTTAAATCTAGTGTAATATAAACTGGGGATTGTTGGTCATCTGAACAATACTGAGAGGATCAAGGGTGATTTTTGAGGCAGCTAATATATTTTTTATTGAATATATTTTTTATGCTGCCTACTTGGTTTAAATGGCACTTTAAGCCATGCTTTCTCATGCATGATTCTAATACTACTGCCAATCTATCAACCTGGCTCTCTGCTAGACATGACAGGACTACCCCCACCCAATCCTATCCATCCCACCATACCCTAAGGCTGATCTGCCATACGAGCATTCCCCTAGTGTCAGCAAAGGACAAACAGCACAGGTGGTAGTTGTAATTAAATTTTTATGTTGACGCTTTTTACTGTAAATCAGCTTAACTGACAGCATCAGTCTGTAAAAATAGATGACACTCTATTCAAAATTGAGATATGAGTTTCTGGCTGTGAAGTGGAGAAAGTTGAACATTTCTTTAGCATAGTCACATGCCTTAAATGCCACATCTGCAGGTGTAAGAGAATCAAATTATAAAAGTCTCATCAATGTCACCGGTGTGAAAGAGTGTGTTGTAAGTGTTCAAGGGTACTCCAGGTAATTTCTTATTCAAATATAAACCTTTCTTTTTACAAAATACCTTGCTCTTATGTTTGATTGAAACCTACCTGTAAATTAGATTTTGTTAAGTAAATGAATGAAACAAAATAACTTCATCCTGACATTGATTAGCGAGCTTCTGTTTGCTTCAAAGTCTTCTCTCAACTACACAGTGTTGACACTGACGAATTTACAATTGGAAAGCCTTAGGCAAGCTGCAAAATGACACTTCACAGAGAATTGTTGGCATGCCTCTTATTTGTCTGAATGCCAAATTTTCTCTCTTTTATCAAGAGGGAGGAGTGCAGCACACATTGTTTCTTTGATTCCCTCCCCCACACCCACACTTTTTTTTTACTGCTTCTTTTTTCCTTGATGTCTTTTGACAGGTTTTTACATGCAAATGCATGTGTGATTATTTAAAAGACCAGAATTAAGGTTGGTGGTGAAATTGGCTGAAAACATTTTTGTCAAAATTGCTGCAATTCTACATTTCACATTCCAAACTTACGGACCACAGGGACACCACCGTTTTATTTATATGTTCATGTTCTATAAGCTGGCACATCCTCTAGAGGGACTTTATTTACACTTTTGTTGCAATCTTTTTGTTCCTTTCTGGTAACTGAAAATAACAAATTAAGAAATAAATTAAAAAAAACATAAAATATTAAACATGCAGTCACATTTTATGCTTAACGACCCCCCAAAAATCTGATTATATTAATTTTTATATTAGTTAATTAACATTTCAAGTGATAAAGATTTCATCTGCAACACACTCAAAGATGACAAAATTATATTTACCATTACATAACATTGCAGACAAATTGCATGAAATTGCATGATGCAGCATACAGTATTGCTCTCTGAAATATAAGTATATAGTTAAATGGCACATTTATACTTATGTAAGTCACAAATTCTGTATTCACTGATGCATTCTTTACCATGACAGATGTTGGCTTTTGCCAAGGAAAAAATCTGCATGGCTTCCTTTGGTATTTGTTAAGGCAAGCTTTTTTGTTACACATTTATTTATAATATTTTAGTACTTGAAAAGTACTGAAATACCTTATTTTCACCTAGTTTGGATATTTAAGGTGTTTCAAATTTCAAAACAGTGTGATTGTTTGGTAGGGTAAATAACTGACGATTAATACTAAAACATGCTAATGAAATTAATTTTATCCAGGAACTAAGATAAAGACACACACACAAAGCTTTAGGGCACAATAGTCATTTTGATCTTTAAGCAGAGTTAAAACAAAATGAATAATGAAAATTTAACTTGTTAATTACATAATGGCAGACAACATACACTATGGAAAAGAAATTGCAAGCCAGTTACTTTTGGCCTTTTAGCAACATCAATGGTTTATTTTAGAAATGTACTTCTGAATGAATGTACAAAAAACAATGAATGAATGAATGTACAAAAAACAGGCACACTCCTGTAGAATCTTGTAAAAAGCCTTACCAGTACATTGGCAACTTCGATAGCTCCAAAAAGGAGATCAACCCAAAAAGTTATGCCCTAGTATTTTTGTCCATACAGTGGATGTCCACATGTTTATCCCTATAGTTTTGGTATGCTTTTTTTTGCCTAGTCTTTGCTAAATTAATTTGTACAACAGTAGAGCATTTTGGAAATAATAAAAATAGTCATCTGGTTCATTCAGTTAGTAGAACATAAATACCTTTAGTATGCAAAGCTAAAAATATCAGTTACTGAACCTGATTCTCCTACACCACCCCTCAACCCCAACCCCTAAATTCAAGAGAGCCTCTGGTTTCTAACCAAAAAAAAAAAAGAAAACACATTACGTGTTTCTAATAAATCAGCTCAACTAATCATGCCTTTCCACTATGATTCATGGCTTTGCTGACAGGTCAAATTGCCGGTGTGGATCCCTGGCATGGAATGAGTCGAAATGGAGCCGACCTTGTCCTGAGGCAACTAGGGAATGTGTGTGGAGGCAGAGTTCTTTGCTATACCAGGGCTGGTGTAAAAGAGAAAGGATGCAATTTTGCTGCTACTCTTTTTTCCTCTCTATACACTTCTGTGTGAGTGAAAAAAAAGAGCAGGAAATATTTTATTTATAGTTTTTTTTAGATTCTCAAATTCTCTCTCTCAAATCTATTTTCCATCATGTGTAAATAGACTTTTTTGTAAGCCATGGATGAACAGACATTTGCTTGACTATGCATTGTGGCTAAATGCAAATATAACATCAAATGCAGGCTGTGTATGCAAACATAAATGCAGATGTACATCACACACGGAATTCTCACTCTGTCTTTATTACATTAGTTTGAAAAAAATGCATGAAAGGTTTAAAATGTAGGTATACTACCATGTAATTTGCAGACTTTATTGGCAAGTTTATTGTCTGAAGAGAGCAAAGGTGGTTATTTTGCAGCAAGCACATCCTCTGCTATAAAGTGACCACATAGTCTAATTAATAGACTGTGACTAAAAAGTTGCATTCTTAATATCAAAAATCATGTATTAATTAATTACACATTACAATCATGGGCTTGTGGTCAAGGAACCAGCCTTGCGACCTGAAGGTTTCCGGTTCGATTCTCAGTCCCACCAAGTAGTATGGCTGAAGTGCCTTTGGGCAAGGCACCTGTCCCCAATTGCTCCCCAGGCGCCGTGTTCAAGGCTGCCCACCACTCCGGGCACGTGTGCTCACTTCACCAGTGTGTGTATATGTGTGTGTTTCACTGCCTGGATGAGTTAAATGTTAAATGTTAAATGGATGGGACACATTCCTCTGTGTGTATGCACAGTAGGAAAATAAAAATTACTTTATCTTTAATAAATCATTAACATATAAATAAACTTGAATTGTATTTAATAAAAAGTTTTCATAAGCCAAATATAATATATGGACACATTACACCTGACAGCAGCTTTGATGACATGTTATTTATTAAAATTGACCATTATTTGACCTATTTTGTGTGCCTGTGAGAATTTTTGCTTATTTATTACATTACATTAGGTAATTTAGTGGATGAGTTTATCAGAAGTGACTTACATTTATCTTAACTTGATGGTCAGAACACCGGGCTATTAGCCATGATACAGCACCCCTGAAGCAAGCAGGGTTAAGGGCTTTGCTTAAGGACTTGTATTGGTAACTTCAATGGACATGAAATTTAAACTCACAAGCTTCAGATTGATAGCTGGACACCCAAACCACTGAGCTCCCACTCCATGATTGTGTGTTTTTCTGATATTTATTCCAAAAAACACTTGTAAGGCTAGAGACAGATGTTGTTTGTAATCTCCTTTTTATTTAAACCCTAGGCAAGTTGAGGTCAGGACCTTGTGTGGCCAGTCCACAATACACCCACCAAACCACAGCTCAATTGAGCTTGCTTGATTCACTGGGACACAGACATACATGAAAAGAAAAAGACTGGACATTTAGGAGGTCTTTCTTGAAGTTTAGTTTGTTTTATATAAATCAATCTTAAAAGTACTTAAACCTAAACTAAAGATTTTTGGCTGAAAACTCACTGTATACTGTTTTAAACTAAATGTAAATGATATCAAAGTATAAATAGAACAAAAAACAAATACTGTTTCCTTTATAAAAAGTAATAAAATATTTAATGTTTCTAATGAACATAAGTAAATGATGGAAAACTAAAATGATATTATTTTGTAAGTGCCATGCTAATTTTTGCTGAGGTAAAACTTCTATGATGTGGCAACATATATTTGCATCTTTTTTCTAAAGCAAGAGAAAATGCAAATCATACTGATGGACGTGTATGCTAAGGACTTTTTTATGTTGATTATGTGGCATTTAGTTAAATATTTAATTTTATTAGTATGTGTCATATAATTACAATACACAATACTTGGTGTATTGCTTTTAATCCCCTTTCCAATTATGCTGATGACAGAAGAGTAATTTTAGATTTCATGATTAATTTCCACTTTGGTTTCTTTACTTTGCCATAAACCGATGTGAACCATGTCACCAGAATAAGCTTTATAGTAAAAAATATATATATATATATATATATATATATATATTTATTTATATATAAATTATTATTATTAAATGAGTTTGGAGCCATGTAAGGAGTCACATCCTGTTGAATGTATTTTCAGGATTGTGTCAAATAAAAGTGCTGTGTACGAACAGTTATAAAACACAAAAATGCACGCATGGATACACGACCCCAAAGAACAAGCTGGAGTGACAGTGGCAAGGAGAACTCACTGCCATTGCTGAATTGTAAAGGAAGGAACATTGTGAGGACTCAGTGGGGGACTTATCCTTCTTAACCAGCTGGGCAGAGTTAACAGAGTAGGACACTAATATACAGAATTCAGTGAAAAACTACTGAGTAAGCTCAATGCTTTTTATAGTAACCTCCTGGGACGACTGCAAAGCCACTAGTCCAACAGAAATCAAGTGTTCGTTTAAATAATTCATCATTCTGTGAAGATTAAAAGCCTCTAAGGTCATCATACAATTGTGTGTATATAAAGTTAAGATACATGCAAACAGTTAACAAATAGCATTGTAACATTGTTGAGAGAAGAAAGCACAAAAAACAAATTGGATATTTAATGCATCAGACAACATGTATATAGTATGATTATAATATTGTAGTTGATTTATTTAAATTCACTGAAGAGACAAGAGAAAAATAACTTGCTTTGTGATTATAATTTGTTGCTTTTTGTAAAAAGTCTTCCAGCATCACTATTAAAAAAGTACTCTTTGTTAAATCACACATTTCCCATTCACCTTTTTCTAATTACTGATCATTTTCAGGCATGTCAGTTTATTATACAAAAAACGTGGTTTCACTAAAGTCTCTCTCTCTGGCGTTCCTTTTGAATAGGAAAACTGCTCAAAATACAATGCAACCTCCAGAGTCTTCTGCGGTCTGCGTTCCCACTGAGCAACACAGTGATTCAGTGACAAATCCCAGGACCTACCTCCCCCCAAAACACACGGATGTGGACCATGGTTTACAGTTTGATGGATAAAAGACATAGAGATCAGGATTTAACCGGGATGGCATATCAGCTTTATGTCAATGCCACCAAAGCTGCTTTGACCACATGTGAGATTAAAAATTTTGACTAATTGATGAAATTGAAGAACACTGTAATAATGTCATTAGGCCTGTTGTCTTCACACCTACATGCTGTCAAAGCGCTGGCTTTTCTGAAGAATAAAACTGGGTTGCTGCCTATGATTTGTCATCATTCTAGTGAATTAATTAATTTCATATTTATATTTTATTACATATATTATATTAATTTTATATTTTATATATTATTTACTCTGACTTTCTTTTTAACTAATAATATTTTTATTTTCTTTTTTTGTTTGGATTGTAAAACAATTATTTAAGGGTTTTTAAATATAAAGCGACAGAATTATTGTTTTTGCTAGACAACATTAATTTTCTCTTTACTATTGCAGTTTCATTTAATTTAATATTGATTTAATTAATTTAATTTAGTTTGGACTAAATATATTGTTTCTTCATACTCAGTTGATGTAATTGCAGTGTTTGTGATTATCTTCTTAGTACACAAAATACCAAAAACAATGATGACAACAACAACAAAATGTATCTGCTCTTTCTCTTTCGATCAGAGTCAACAAACAGATCTAATTGCCTCCAGGCTCTGGACCAACAAGCCACTACAAACAAAGAGGCCACATTTTTTCATTTTAATCTGACTTGGTTATGGATTGTGAGCACATAATCATCCATAATCAATAACATAAGCAGCCTCAAAACAACTAACACATTAAAGCTTGATGTGTGTTCTCTTGCTCTTCCATCCACCCCCTAAATAGACAATGAGAGAAAGATGAACCACAACCTCACTGACTCCTCTGTTTGCAACACTGGTTCTTTCTCCAAGCTAACCATCACAGTCCTAACACAGAACTTTGCATCAAAGCCCACAAGTCCCTTTAGTTTCTACCTCCCAAGAGTAACACAGACTCGCAAGGAGGAGTGCATTCCTCTGTGGCATTTGAAAAGAAAACACATTGAGTTCTGTCAGAATTTTGTGACTGAAAGTCTGTAAAACAGCACAGAAGACCTCATGATGGCAAATATATCAAAGGAAATAAACTCGAGGAGTTCTTTTTATTTTGAATATAGATGATGAAGCAAGTTCTTTGTTGGCTGTAGTTTAAGGAAAATATATCACACACATAGAACTGAGTTATGTTTTCTGACAAAATTATGCCTGGAAACTGTATACATTGGTTAGAACTATATATCTTTTTAAATATAACTTATTATACTTGGTTTCAATTTTAAACACACACACACACAGACACAGACCCTTCAGTATGGTATGAGTACATTTTTGTATCTAACAGCTATGAATTCTTAAACAGTCTATCTGTAATGTAAGAACATCAAAACAACACATTAATGAATTTAGACATTACATTATGGAATCATGTCAGTGCTATTGAAAAGATATGCTTCTGGCTTAAATATGTCACAAAAACTTTAGCTTGTAGCAAAATTAATCATTTCATTATGTATAAATTGAACATATTCCAAAGTGTTAAAACTCTTACTTTGAATATTTTAAGTGCCTTCTGCAAATACTTTGCAAATTGCTACGTCAAAGCAAGCAACACATTAAGCAAATCAATCAGCAGTAAAAAGTTATTCATTGTATGTTTCTTTTTGAAAACTGTTCAATGAATTGTTATAATTAGTTTCATTACTGGATTATGAAGTTAGGCTGACACTGTTGGGTCTTTGAGCAAAGACCAAAATAACAAATTGTTTAGCGTGTGTGATGTAATAAACTTAGATTTGGATGGTTAATTCTTTAAATGTATATTTACAGTATATAAAGTGCAATCAAAATAATTTAGATGGAAAAATATATGCTATATAACACTCAAATAAACCTTTCATATAAAAATCACAAGATGTGTATTGAAGAATAAAAACTACATATTGCTTATATAAAATGTTTCAGGATGAGCATTAGATAGACTGCAGATAATATGATAATCATCTGCTGTTGCAGTAAATTGATGAAGTTATTGAATGTATATGATATGGACATTATGGCACATGTTACATTCCCCAATTAAAAAGTATAGTTCAAAATAAAAAAAACAACTTGCAAATTCTTTTAAAGAAAAATATATGTCAATGAATATATTACTGTATAAAATGTTAAGCATTGTGTATATTTGTAATAGTCCATTAAAAAAAAAAAATCTAGGTTTGATATTTATAAATTAAAGGTTGGGCAGCACGGTGGCTTAATGGTTAGCATGTTCGCCTCTCACTGCTAGGGATTCCTGGTTCGAATCCCAATCTGGGTGGAGTTTCCATGTGCTCCCCGTGTCCACGTGGGTATTAAAACATGGATCAAGGTCAATTGAATTCACCAAATTGCCCCATCTAGAGTGTGTGTGTGCGTGTTTGTGTGAGTGAGTGTGTGCCCAGTGATGGATTGGCGCCCTGTCCTGGGTGTATCTGCCCAGCACCCGAAACGTTCTCCTCTGAATGGGCATGGGGAACCCCACCGCGACCCTAATAGAGGATAAAGCAGAAGATAACGGATAGATGGATGGATATATAAAGGTTTATGCTTTGGCGCCATCTTGTGGCTATTCCTTTCGCAAAACAAAGACAGAGAAAGCTAAATTAATAAAATATGCAACAGTTCCAAACGAAGCTCATTACGGCACGTGACAAAGTCAACACAGGCTTCACATTTACTCTGTTGCTCTTATGTAGATATGTATTTTCTATAGTTCTTTAATGTCTAGATATATGTTAAGAGAAATAATCTGCACGTGTTCTTTTAAATGCATAGCACTAACCAATATGTTAAAAAAACAAAAAAACAAGAAACTCATAGATATCATGATTTTGAATGTGAACAGCCATACCATGAAGCAAAGGTTGATTCAAATGTATGTTATTATTTAATTGCAGTCACCATACGTCATGTTGGGAGCTACACACCCAAAATAGTGGACAATAAAATGTAGTGCAGTGGCTTAACAGCCATGCATGAAAGTTGTACGATACAGCAATACAGCACAGATTTTTCAGCAAAATTCTGAGCAAAACCATGTAAGCAAATTTGTCCCCTAAATGGTTAACAATAGTATGATAATCTTTCATTAAATCTTTTCTAAACACACATATTGGATGTGCTATAAGTAATCTACTCCTGCCATAAAAGATGACAAAAAAATCTCAAAGTAATGAAGACATGGAATTGCAAAATTATGTCAGATGATTTAAAGTATTATAATTGCCTTTGAAGAATCTAACAATTAAGTAAGCATTTATGCACTATAATCTTGGAATTTTGAAAGCGCCAAGGCATGAAGAATTCAGGCGGGTTTGAGACAAAGCTGGGTTGTATAAAACATTATTTTAACATTGCCAACAAAGGGGTCAACTTTTTTGGCGACACGGTGGCTTAGTGATTAGCATGTTCGCCTTTCAGCACTGGGGATTCCCGGTTCGAATCCCAATCTGGGTGGAGTTTCCATGTTCTTCCCGTGTCCGCGTGGGTTTCCTCCAGGTTCTCCAGTTTCCTCCCACAGACCAAAAACATGGATCAAGGTCAATTGAATTCTCCAAATTACCCCATATAGAGTGTTTGTGTCTGTGTGAGTGTGTGCCCAGCGATAGATTGGCGTCCTGTCCTGGGTGTATCTGCCCAGCGCCCGAAACTTTCTCCCCTGGATGGGCATGGGGGAATCCCCGTCCGCTAATAGATGATGGGGTCAGCTTTTTAATGAGCTACCAACACTCTAGTATCTCCAAATTGTCCAATCCAACCTGAATATATATATATGTTTTATTTTAATTGGATATTTAAATTTTGAAAGTGCTAAACAGCAGCATAAAAAATAAAATAAAAATCACATTTTTTGTGTTTTTCAAGTGTTAAGTAAGAACACAAGTCAGCAAGTGTAAAATATTTGTAACAAAATCCTGCCACAAGACATGAGAAATGTTCTTTGTAAAATAAAACTATGTTAAACCATAATTCATTCATTACCTTCCGCTTTATCCTCTATTAGTGTCGTAGTGGGGTTCCCCATGCCCATCCAGGGGAGAACATCTCGGGCGCTGGGTAGATACACCCAGGACAGGGTGCCAATCTATCGCTGGGCACACACTCACTCACACAAACACATTCTATATGGGGCAATTTGGAGAACTCAATTGACTTGATCCATGTTTTTGGACTGTGGGAGGAAACCGGAGAACCTGTTGGAAACCCACGCGGACACGGGGAGAACATGGAAACTCCACCCAGATGGGGATTCGAACCGGGAATCCCCAGTGCTGAGAGGCAAACGTGCTAAGCCACCGTGCCGCCACTAAGGTAACCACTAAGCCACCGTGCCACCTAAACCATAATATCTTATATAATTTTTGTGAATTTATTAGGGCATTAATTTTACAGAGAAAATCTGGTTTGATTATGTCTTACTAGCTGGCACTAGATGTCCCTGGGAGAATGAATATCAAATACCATGTAAGATTGTAAAAGAAGTTATTTTTAAGTGACATTATACCTCAACAACCCCCCCCCCCCCTAATTTAAAGTATCTGTTAACATTCAATGTAAAATGTGATTATTGTAAAAAAAAAAAGAAAAAAAAAAAGTTGGCAGCAAACAACGAATGGCAAAGAATTTCTGTTTATTACGTTCTGTCAAACAGTATTTTGGGTCTAGAACCACTTGGTGGAGACATTGACTATAGTAAAAAATGTAAAAAGCCTACGATTCAAAAGTTTCAAGATTTCTGTATTATTCGAAATAATCAAACATTATAATGTTAACTATATTCATTTATTTTAGAAGTAAAACGACAAATATTATAAAGTATGTACTAGAGTGCTTTTGAATTTACACTGCATATAAATAACAAAGTATTACTAGGGTATTACTATAACACTTACTTAGTAATAATTCATATTATGATGAAAAATATGTTTAAACAATTGAGGTCTATCTGTAGATTTTTATTGAATTTTGAAAAGAACACGATAAGAGCAATGGCAAACCCCCAAGCTTGGTCTAATGAAGTGGTCCTTTGTGGATTTTGGGGTGTGCTTATGGTCATCATTATGTATGTATACATTATGGTCAAAAGGCCATCATTTATTGACCTTTATGTTTTTTGATTATTTAATGTTCACTTTCAAAATTCCTGAATAATACAATTTCATGCTTTACATCCTTTCTGCATCTTTCACATGTATGTATATAAAAGAAAGAGAAAGAGAGAGAACCCTTTATTTATAGATCTCCAACAGTGCAAATTATCAAAGTTGCTGCCTTGTTAAAGAAAACTTTCCTATTCCACTTTATTTACCTAAAATCCACGGTACCTAATCCAGATGGTATTGTGTTTTTCTTCGCCATCTGTGAGCAATGTCAGACATTATGCCATTTGTCCAACTCCACAGATGGCACATTTGTTAAGTTATGTGAAATATTTTGTTGAAAATCACTTTGAAATGACACAAAAATAGAACAAAAACATAGAAAACCTACCAGCACCACTCAAATAATATTTAAAAAGTAGCCTACACATACCTATACATATGTTAGATAGCATATTCTACACACCAACAATTTGCATCTGTTCATGCCAAACTACAACCACTACGGAAATAATGATGGATTCGTTTCCTTTCTTTCTTGGCAGCTACATGTTCACCAGTAATCTAATTTTAAGTTTATATTGAATCATGCAAATAATGAAAATACTACTACTACTTCTACTACAACTACTACTACTACTAATAACAATAGATTTCTTAAAATTAAATGAACTTTTAAATTATAGCTTCAGTATATTATTAGGTCATTCATTTATTAATTCATTTTTAAATCCTGTCCTCACTCGACCGTCACAATATCGCCTCTGCCACTAGGGGCAACACAACACTAACGACAGTACATGTCTACAATGTATATTATATAAGAATTTATATATCATTTAGTGCGTTTTCTCTGCATGCAAACTAAATGCAGCCACTTAGTCTTTCTGTGAGTACATTCAGGTGTAAAGATGTCATTACATACATATCATTTTCTGTTGTGTTTCTGCATTTATTATTCATGTCATAGACTGATTTAGGCCAGAGTATTTAACAAACACAGAATTATGTACATAAAATGCATCTATAAAGGCGGCACGGTGGCTTAGTGGTTAGCACGTTCACCTCTCAGCAGTAGGGATTCCCGGTTCGAATTCCCATCTGGGTGGAGTTTCAATGTTCTCCCCGTGTCCACTTGGGTTTCCTCCGGGTTCTCCGGTTTCCACCCACAGTCCAAAAACATGGGTCAAGTCAATTGAGTTCTCCAAATTGCCCCATAGAGTGTGTTTGTGTGCGTGTCTGTGTGTGTGAGTGTGTGCTCAGCGATAGGTTGGCGTCCTGTCCTGGGTGTATCTGCCCAGAGCCCGAAACGTTCTCCCCTGGATGGGCATGGAGAACCCCCCCCCCCTCCTGCGACCCTAATATAGGATAAAGCGGAAGATAATGAATGAATGCATCTATAAAAACATTGCTAATTAAATCAGCAAACTTAAAATAGAAATATGATTTCCTGCATTATGTCTCTGTATATTCAGTATCATTATCATTGGCGAAAGCAGGGTATGCTACATAGACTTGCCTAACTAAATTCATTGGTGCAGAGCTTTTTTAACAAATTTAGTTGATTAATTTTGTAGCCTTAAGCTCTTCCTTGCTTTATGGCAGCCCTGATTAAAACTGACTGTATGTATTCAAAGCATATACTTTTTTTTAACATCCAACTTGGTCTAGATGCAAACTATTGTACTGCCCTAACTGTTACAGTAACCAAAATGGTGGCATCATTTAAAATTCTCTATTCGTCTTTAATCACAATTCTCATCTCATAAAGCATCAATCCTGATTCAGTCAGTTAGACTTTTAAATCATAATCTGCCGTACCTACTCATCATGAGCTAAAAATGTAAGTGCTAAATGCTGTAGGCTACAGACTTTTCCAGCTAGCTTCAGCACTTTTTAGACTTTTTGGATCTGAGTACATATAGCATATTTTTTCTACCTTTCTTTTAAAGGACTGGTGACCTTTGAGTTTTGCTCCATACTTAGTTTCAGTTTTTCCTCATGACAGTATGTAAAAAGCAAAACACTGTAAGGAACTAAAACATGTCATGTCCAGCTATGTATTTTCTCACATTCATTCACACTGCAGCTGTTCTGAGAAACACTAACCTCTTTTTGGTCAGTGATTTGCATTTATTTATTAATTAATGATCTACCTTTAAGCCACCTTTCAGTCTGGCTTTAATTAATTTATATACTAGTCAATCTGGCAGCAGGGTGTGTATGTCAAAACCCTCAAGATATAACAGATTACCACTCTAAACAGGCTGATACATGTTCACATCCAGTTTCATGATAAATGAAACCCTGAGTCAGTCAATATCCTCCAGAGCCATTAAAGGGTAATGTAAAATTCATGATGAGGCTATACATGGAGCAACGGCACAGAACTTGGTCAGTTATAGTTCATTTAATATGGTAGCACAAATGTCCTCATGCTCACATTCAATATGATACATTTAAGAAATTTGCATTATTAAGTGTGTTTAAAGAAGCTACCGCAACTTGTGGCTGGAATGCGTTACAGGCAGTGTGGGATGCCTCCTGAGACAGCATTACTGAATGAGACCTAGATTACATTATTAAAATCCTGAAAGACTTCCCATTGGATTTCTTTCATTCTTTTCCCTGTGCACTGGGCTGCCTGAAGAACACTTTGTTCTGTTTGATATTGTTTGGCGAATAGGAACACTTTGAGAATTGTTAAAATCTTAGCTAAGTGAACCAGGGGACCGTCTTATCTGACTTGCCTTTGTTATATAATGGAATATTTTGCAGCATATGTCACAAGAAGTAACAAGGAAGCACAGATTTAAAGCTCTTGACTAATTGCTTCTGGTGTTAAAGTAATTGGATTAAGCAAGCTTTTTACAATGAGCATGTTGTATTTCTTTTCACCCTTCAGCTTAACTACAAATGACCTCTGCATACAAAAAAGCTATCTTCCAAAGTGGACATCTCTCAGTTTAAGTACTGCTGATCTATATCTAAATGAATAGTACAGATTTATGTGACTGAGATCGAAGTTATATATTTACTATAAATAAACACATTATTATAAACACATTGCTTCTAGTTGGTTCACTGGTTCGATGGATTGCCCGAATTGAATTTTCCATGTTATCTGGATTTTTCATACACCAACATAGATTATACAACAGTTGTAAGGCCTCAATCCAAAGCTAATAATATAAAATTTGCTTGCCAATGGAAGCAGCATAGAGTAATGTGCAGACTGGGTACACTGCACTAGTTGAGTAGAGTAGTAGCATAAGAATAATAGTCAGATAATGCTTTAGTGCCACGGTTAATATAATATAAAATAAAATAAAACAAAATAAAATAGAGGTAGAGGAACCTGAGAAGAAACAATAGCCTTGTCAGCAATTTCTAAGATTTTTAGTTTTAAATAGCGCAGTAAAAGTAGTTTGCTGTATTTACATTGTTACTTTTCTATTTCTCTTAAACATACTAAACTTTTTTAAATGCTTTTTTTTTTGTTTATTGTAAAAAAGATATCAAAATATAAACATTAAATTTTATCAAAAACTGATGACATTTTGACAAATACTTTGAACATGGAAATGTAATAAATGGAGCAGGTGCCAAAGATGTTAAGGGGTCATCTATAAAGAGAAGACACTTTTAGATCCCCTTGTCAGATCGTTAAATTTAAATCAGTCCTGTTTAACCCCAGTACTTTTGTATTAAAATTCTTTTTATGTCATACTCGTCAATGCACAGGGGGCAGAATCGTTGTGGTTCATTACTTTTTTGAAGTTTAGTTTAAAAGTAGTTTAAAAACAATGTTTTTTAATAATCAGAATCAGATTAATACATTAATCCCCAGAGGGATACTTCCAGTAATTGCAGGATGGAAATTTTTGTTAAAATATTTTTAAAAAGTTTGTAAATACATTATTTTTATATTATTATTTCAATATATATTTATTATAATATAAACATTTTACTTTAATATGGTGCATTTATTATACTATGGTGAACAATTATATCAGAAGGTCTACAGGTACCCCAAGCAAAAAAAGAGAGCCATCACTCCTTTTACTTATTTAAGCTTGTGTTAAATAATGAAAGCTTTGTGGTTTTAGAAATATTAATGCAACCTGAGCTGCTCTACAGAGAATGACACTTTCAGAGGGCATTCTCTTAAATCAGATGGATATGTAACATATCAAAGTGCTGGAAAAAAAACAGAGGGAAAAAATGTCCATTAATACAACTGATCAGTTTTTATGGTTCTACTTTATCTTTTTCTGTGTGAAGCAGATAGACAAAAACAAGTATGGTGAGCATTAATAACGTACTCTTTCTTATAAATATGCAATCAGATATGTCATATAATACGTCTAATAAAGAACAGAGAACACACAGTGGCCTAACAAAAAAACAAACAAAAAGAAAACAGATGTACAAGAGTCAAGTCCATCTATATGGTAAGTATAGAATTGAAAATGTTCAAACTTTTAACTGGTACTGTATACCACATTTATTTTATCTTGACTTTAATTATGTTTGAGTAAACATAATTGATTTGTACATAAACATAAAGAATCTCAGCCTTCCAGTGTAGAGTATATAGTTCTGACAAATCCTTTTCAGGTAACTGTAGTGGTGTATCTACGACCACAGTCAGCGGTGTCGTGGTTCTTTTTAACATGGCCATGCTGGATAAGTGATCTCAGTGGGACTATTTTGATATCATTTTTTATCTTCACAATGACTGCACAGAGAGTATGGGGAAATCATAGCCCTTGTGAGATAGCATGATATTAAAGTGTACTATTCTGCCTTCATGATTCTTCTCTCTTATGGATCATCTGAGGTCCTGTGATGCACAACTCTTGCAGAATTCTGGTGCCACTTTCTACAGGTTTGTTTATATATTGTACACTTTATTATAGTTACATATTAGATTGTGTGGGTTGTTGGTTTTAAGATGTACATAAAATATTAAACTAATAGGGAAACTTTATATGTATATGATGTTATTATACAGTATAATGTCAGTTTTGGACAGTTGTCTGATTATTTGTTTTGAGGTATTATTTCTACTTGGGTCAGAACTGATAAAATGGATCTGGTAAAGAGTTAACTAAAAAAGAAACACAACCAAATGAGCAAACCTGATAATTTTCAGATGTTCACATAACACTAAAATGTGGCTCAGTTGTTTTACTCTCTAGGCTGTTTTTTTTACTTCATCTAAAATTGATTGTTGGTGCTGTTCCACAGTCTAGTGCATATCAATATTTAGTAGAAATAGCCTAATTTTAATTAAAGGTTAACGATTGAATTTTGGAAGTTGAACAAAACCTGTTTGAATAATATAAGTTGAATATTTTATATTAAAATGTGCAGTCTTCATGGTTTAGCCATCCTTGTGCCATCACTAAAGCCACACTCATTCATTATTGACTAATGAATATACTTTATATAGCTCTGTAACTTGGGTTGATCAGCCCAGTAAACAAACAAACCAACAAATTAAAAAAGAAATGTATCTGTAAAGCAACATTTTCTTAGGGAATATTCTGGACTTGAATGTAAAGCCAAGAAAAGAAGGTTGATCGGGTCAGGTTTCATTTTTTTGTATTTGACATTTACAATCTAGCACCTTCATTATGAATCAACATGTTGAAATATCAACAGGTGCATGCTCTATTTCTCTGACAACACACTTACGATTCTGTTTTCAATTAAAATTTTTGTCACCTGTGCAAATTAAAGTATAGTAGAAAAAAATATTATATATTATATTCTGTTACTGAAAACAGATAGGTCATTTGTTGGCTTAATGATTAGTCTAATGAAATCTTAAACTAAAATTAAGTGGCATTAAGTGGAAGTCTGAATGTGTTAAATAAATAATAATTATTACAACATTAAAGTTACATTAGCAAAGGTTTGTTGGTTTGCTTAATTATTAGTTATCCCTAGAAACTCTTCATTGACAATAAAAATCAAGTAGACACACAGCTTTTACATACAATGATAGAAATATGAATATGAAAAATTCATTTCATTAAAAAAAATAAAATAAAATAAAAAATTTGAACAAACAAATACATGCCAACATAAAAAGAAATAAACAGGGGAATAAATATAAACTGACTTATGCTGAATTGTTTAACACAGAATAATCTAAATCCTTCCAGGTTTAAGTACTTAGTACTTAGCACTTAAGCAGTTATGGCCATGTCCTTCTGAATCATCAGACTGTGGTAGAAGAAGGTGCAAGTGTACTTGGATAATGGTTTAATGTCTGTTAAATTTTTAATCTTGCCATTAAAAAAATCAATTATGCTTAATATTATCATGATTTTTTTTTTCTTGCCATTGTATCCAATGACTGTGACCAAAAACCAATGCAGAAAAGGGAATGTCCTGACTGCAAAAATGAGGGAAAAAAAACCCCTGTGTGTTATTACACAGCACGCAATACTTACTGGATCAGAGGTCCAACAAGATGTGTCGATTTTGATCCAGTTCATTCAAAGGAAACCCCTAGGAACATAGAATCAACTGTGGTTTAGACTTCTTTTATCGGTTTATCTTCTTATGTATATTGGTTATATTTGTAAAATTTAAATGGAAACATGACAACTGAAAAAAAATCTACTAACATAAAACAAAGTATGTGTATCATATATATGGATGTGCAAAACCAAACTAAGGGCTGGTAGCCATAAACAAAAAATACTATTATTATTATTAATAGTAGTAGTTTGTTAACATTGAGCACAGAGAAGCATATATGCAATATACATAAACTAAAAAAACCCATACCATACATAACATAAACATGAAATAATTAAATAAGTCCAAAAATCAGTCAGTAAATTTGCAATGAAAAATATGCTTAGAAGAGGAAATATTTAACACCTGACCTAAGTCTACACACATTCACAGGTTTAATGCTGACAAGTGACCTGCTGCACCTGCACGCTCGCACAAACACAGTGACCTCCAAAACAGAACTACAAACACATTTATAGAGGCAATACACAAAATCAGGCAGAACACTATGCATCCTGGGAAAATGCAAATGAGTGGCTAACATCCCACCCCAGACAGGCCAAATATGGCCCTGGCGCCACAATATATTTGGAAAGTGGGAGGAAATGCAAATCTTTACCAACACATGCACTTCTTTTACAGTCCTTGTAGAGTTGGCAACCTTGGTCTCAGTATTCAAAATCCTGTGTATTTTAGAATATTTAAATTACATAAAAACACAAATAAATCTGGTTCTGTGCTAAGGAAAATAGATAAATATATTCAATGAAAATTTGTACACTTCAAATTCATCTTAAGGTGCTAACTACCATTTTATAAATGTAATATAATATAAAGTGTTTTATGATGGAATGAACTTATGATCCATCAATTAGTTTCTTCAGCTCAAAGCTGTGATAAATATTATTTGGATAAACAGAAACTGAGAAATATCACCAGGGCTTTCTCAGTGTTAAAGTTTGGAACACATTAGATGTACATCAAAAGATAAATTATGCATATAAAATTAGGAACATGAGTTATTTATTTACAGCGATTTCTCTTGTAAAAAAAAATGAGCTTAATGCTTAATCTTGAGCACAACTTTCTTTGTAATCTTGAAATTACATAGATTTTTTATGCATAACATATTTCTTGGTCTTTTAAATCAAGTTAAAAAGAACTGCTCTTAGAAGGTTCTGTGGGAAAACAAGCAATTGGATATTTTAAATAAACATAAAATATTCAGAGTAACAAGGACGCTCTTGTGGGAAGTTGGAGAAAAAATAATTACATGTAATTATTTTATTTGTGAAATATAAATGATTTTGAGATGAAAGTCTGAATTAGTATTTAGACACTTTGATTTGATTAATGACTTTTTACGTACAGACATACTGTATTAAAACAAAAAGCTAATAAAAAATATTGCACATTTAGACATAATGCAATGTGTGTAATGCAAACAGTAACATGTGACCTGCATGAAAAAACTCTGGATAAAATAAAAACTGAAATAAAATACAGTAGTAAACAAGATGGCCTATTTGACTTTAGTATTATTAAATGATTTGTGACCAAGTGCCCATACTTTACATTAAAATGATTAACAAAAAGTTAATTCATGCGTAAACTATAAATATGCATGTATTTTATTGCCCCCTTTATCTGAATTATTTAGATTTAATAGAAGGTGAACCTAGGACATTTAGTTATTTAGACATACATTTGCATTACATTTTACATTTGGTCATTTATTGGACGCTTTTATCCAAAGCGTCTTACAAGGTGAGCACAGGGTTAATCACAACATCCCTGGAGCAATGAGGGTTAAGGGCCTTGCTCAAGGACCCACATTGGTAACTTCAGTGGACATGGGATTTGAACCCCCAACCTTCAGATTGATAACCCAATGCCCTAACCACTGAGCTACTGCGCCCACCAGTACAAAGATTAAATTAAATTAGATTAAATTAAATTAGACCAGATTAACAAAGACATCTTTGTTAATCTGGTCTAATTGTTTTACCAGTACATTATTGTAAATAAAAATTGGTCACAAATCAGTTTTATTGTTTTTTTATTAGGTGCTCTATGCATTTAATTTTTAACACCAACATATATTGCTATTTAATTCTTTTTGTTTGCCAGGCTCATAGCTGGTTAGGGATTTCATGTTCTAGATAATAGGCAACATATATTCAGTCATTAACCATGTGAAAAAAGTTCAGAAAGCAAGCTCACTGTTAATCTATATTAATAAAAGAAAAAAAAATACTAACAGGATAATGAGCTTACTAATATGCACACCCCAAAAGTGTGTAACCTTTGGACCAGCATTGCTTAGTATTTGTAAAAAATCCAAATGATCCTGCATAATTAAGCATGTAATAGAAAATTTTCTTTTCAAAAACAGCATATAGACTGCTATTAGCAGTTCCTTGATGAGCCTGATAAAAGAGGAATTTCATCTTAATTAAGCTTTGCCCCCTTCATTAGCATAACTGCAGTGGTTCCTTCATGGTTTCTGTTTGTCCTTATCGTTGACCCTTACTGACTACATTTAGCTGTATTGCTAAATATTACAAACAATATGCATATACATTAATTTATACAATTATAAACATTGGAAAAATATGCATACAAATTCAAATATTGTAATTAAACAATTATTTGAAAACTAGGAATCATTTATTTAGCTAAAAAACTTGTTTACCTCCAAATAAATTCATATATTTAACCAGCCCAAGCGAACTCATATCACTCCATTGGCTCCCTGTAGCTGCTCGCATTCAGTAGAAGTCACTGACTCTGGCCTACAGAACCATTTCTGGATCTTCCCCCTCCTACCTTCACTCTATCTTTTCAAAATACACTCCGACTCATTCACTTCGCTCCAGTGATGATTGCCGCCTGGCGATTCCACCTCACCGAGGAGCTAATTCCCACTCCGTTGCGCTCACCACAGCAAAATGGTGGAACGATCTTCCCAACTCTGTCCGTAAGGCAGTATCACTAAGCAGTTTTAAGAAACTACTGAAGACGCATCTCTTTAACAAATACCTGTTGTAAAAAAAATATAATAAAAATAAAATAACAATCAGGTTTGATGAATTTACAGTATTGTTGGTTTTCTGCATAACTCTGACTTGTAATGTTCTCATTTGTAAGTCGCTTTGGATGGAAGCATCTGCTAAATGACTCAATGTAAATGTAAATATGAACTAAATATGGAGTTTTTTGGCGAGAGTAAGAGAGCGAGGGAGAGAGAGAAAAAGAGAGTGCATCCTGGTGTGTAAGAGAATAAGGAAAGGGGCACAGAATGATAGGTGTTTAATTGGGTTCACCTTCCTTAGGCATCGCTTCTCTTCCTTCTTCTCTCCCGCTTTCTTTTTTTTTTATTGAGTCAATTTAAGACCGGTCAAACAGTGATGTGATACATTAACAAGGATACCACCTAATTACACATAGGTGGTGGCAGACACTTTGATGCTCTGTTTCCTCTGCTTCATTAACCTGCCACGAGGTTCTGAGTATACCATACACAGACTGCAGAAACATAAGCTGGGGGAATGTGTAAATGTAATTAAAGAAAAATAAATAAAATGTAGCATTATAAAAGCATTAATTCATATGTATAGGAGTTAGACAATATAGCTGTATATGTAAAAAATTTAAATTCTGTGCTCCACAACTCAAACAAATTTTCAACTGTCAGGTTTGCAGCATTGGAAAAAAAAAATTAATATAGCAAAGGCATTGTGTATAAAATATTGCTATTCACAGCAGATTAATTTACTTCACGGGATTTGTAACCCCATTAACTAATGTCACAGCATTTATTTCCATTTGCAGTTATATTGCTAATATATTGTATTGGCTGTCATGAAACTACTCAGTTAAGACTTCTTTAGTGCATTCCAAAAACTTTTAAAAGGTCAGAATGCTGGAAATATGTTAAAATGATTCCTTATGCTCCATGATCCACTTTTTCACAATTTGGGCCTAAAGAAGTCTTATTATTACCATCCTGGAATAAGTCCATGCCATTAGAAAACAAAAAATAAATCCACTGATGGGATAGCCAGAACAAATATCAATTTAGCTGAACATCAGTAAAACCTAATAAAGCAACCACAAATTATAACAATTAAAAGATTATATTTATTATAGTAATAATCATTATAAATAATTATAAAAAATATTATACTTATACGCATAAGATAATGGATGAATGAATTATAATACTCAGCAGAAGAAAATGTTTAAGTATACCTAAACAAATCAGTGTCACCATTGCTTGTTTTGCTGTGAATTTTAGATCTAATCTCGAATAGTATAATTCCCTTAGTGTATTACATATTCATAAATCAGGAATAAAATAGTAAAATTTGACTGGTGTGTTATTTTATTCATGTTTTAGGCCACTGATAAAACTAAAAGAAATCTCAGTGTAAATAATGTCTGTTATAGTTTTGGTCAACAAATAAATTATTTAGTAACATTTCGTTTTCTTTGTACAAGGACACTAACAAAAAACATCAGACGTTTGTAATTGTATGTGGGTCTTTTATGTGCATTCAACCACAAAAATGTTCATTATTGTTTCAAATAAACAGAATGTTTGCACACAATAAGCTCAGTTTCTATTATGGTACCAGCTGTTTGCATGCTGTGTGCCATCACACACACAGATGTACACATGCACACATACTTAAGCATACACGCAGACTTGTGGCCACCCACAAACACACAGATGTCTACTTATAGGGGCATTTTATAATAGTTACACCTTAATAAGGCCCAAGTGCCTTTTTATGTTCTAATTGTACTTACTTTTGCTCCCTGTCTATCACTGCCCAGCATGCAAATTTAAAGTAACCAAATCATCATCCTATCAAGAGTGACGCAGTTCTCACACTGTGTCCCTAAAGAGAAACACATTCATTACCTCAGATTTTTGTCCCTTCCTCAGCCTTCTTCAAATTAAATAAGTGACTTTTGTTGCAGTGCAGGATGCTCTGTAAAATGGTCCTAAGATTAATCATAAAAACTCCATTACTGTGTTAGAAATTATTGTGAAAAACAAAATTAAATTAGTACAAAAATTAGTAAATGAAATCAGAAAGTGAAATATGTCTTTATGTAGACTTTATCTTTTGTTCTTAGAAAATTAAAATGAAGAAAATAAAAATATTTTAAAACAATAATAATTTTAATGTCTTGTATCTACCTCACTGATCTTAGTCGAATGTTTTAGTACACTAAGACATCTTAGTAGAATGTCTTAGTACACTGTTTGTGTACACAGCCTTTGTATTATTGTCAGAGAATTTGGAATTTGTTTGTCTGGTCAAACTTTTTTTTTTTTATAAAATACTATTAATACAACAATAAACATAACTATAAGTAACAGATTCTATTAATGTGCTGGCTCAATCTAGAGCCTCGGGAAAAAAAACCTTTATACACACAGCAAGCACATGCAGCTAGTCAATTCATGACTTTGTTGGTGTGAGCTGAGAACCCTAACCACTGCTCCACCATGTTACCCCTCATTTTCATCATGCAGATGCAATAGATTTAATAGATCTAATTCCGAATATCAGTGTGGCATAAACAGCAGTTTAGCGTGTAAACAGAAGTGCTTTTAATTGAAGGATTTTTGTTTTACTATCAAATACAGTGTTTGTAGTATATGACCAGCGAGTATCGAAGAATAAAATTCAATAATATATAAGTAGAAAAACTTGACAATGCAATTACTAGATCTCAGTCCCCCAAAAATACATTTTCTTTCACAAGTTTGTTTACCTTTATCAAATGAAGTGGAGAGTTCAGTCTGTGTGATTGTGCAATGAAGCGCAAACGGGGCACATTGATCATGGATGCCACTGCATGCAGGACTAGTGAGCTGTAAATATCCAATTATTTAGTGGATGAGTGGCTCTTCAGTGAACAACATAGGTCATGAGGAAATCACTGTCCTATAATAATCACAGTAGGCCAGCAGCAGCAAATAAAATATACATGGATCATCTTTTAGAGCTTGTGCATCCCTTTTATCCGGTCTGAGTTACTGAAATCTATTTTTAAACCTAGAAACATTACATTTGAATTTGTATTAATATTAGTCTAAAGTTATTAACTATAAAGTGGCACAATTTGAAAAAATAATAAATTCAGTATACTTTTCTATACTAACATTAATGCTGTTTACCCTTTTACATGGTCTTAAATTCAGTTTGCCCATGTGGTATAAACCCTTCAATTATAATAATTTGCAAAGTGGTGTCCATGTGGCGTTCACCACTGCAAAATGGTGGAACGATCTTCCCAACTCTGTCCGTAAGGCAGAATCACTAAGCAGTTTTAAGAAACTACTGAAGACGCATCTTTTGAACAAATACCTGTTGTAAAAGAAATAAATAAATAAAAAAAAGGGGGGAAGGCGCAGCATCAAATAACAATCAGGTTTGATGATTTTACAGTATAGTTGGTTTTCTTCATAACTAATGACTTGTGATGTTCTCAGTTGTAAGTCGCTTTGGATAAAAGCGTCCGCTAAATGACTAAATGTAAATACAAAGTTCTTTTTTTTAGAGAATTGCATTTATGATACATTACATATTTGTCTTTTATTTATTATTAGATCAAAGAAGGCAAATTTTTATAGTCATATCCGTTCATTTCAGGACTTGAACACAGGTCTTACATATTGCATATTACAGAATTTAATGGTTTATCTCATAAATCATATAATTAAAGCTAAAACACCCATGTTTCATTGCAGAATAAAAATAATAAACCTATGCTTATTTGATGGTGTGCTCTTGCTAAAACAATTGTTTTCTTAGTCAAAAGTGTATACAATTTTGTTGTATACTGCCCAATGACAGCCAAGGCATCATATCTTATATATAAGCGTGTGTATGTTGTAGTTGCAATTTTCCTTTGTCATGCTTTTACCCAATTCTAATTAACTCCTTGATGGAGATGTGTCAGATGTGAAAGAAGTCTCTGATATTCTTGCCCTCAAAGCAACTTGTGATGTTATGGCCCAGTGCAGTTCAATACAGCCCAGACTTTAGTCTTGTTCTGCTGCATGGAAACTTTGATCATAACCCTCTCAACCTGTTGGCATTTTGTTTCTGTAACATTTAACACTCCACAATGTGCCACATCAGTTTCTTCTGTGACTAACCCCCCCACCAAGTGCCTTTGTGCTTGAATGATGAAGTGTGGGTGATCTTGAAAACAATACTCTTTTATTCTAACTCAAAACACATCACAAAGAAGCCAGGCATTGTGGCATGGCCAACAATCAGTACTGTAAATAGCATATGTACATTTAGCAGGAAAATGGGCATAAGAAGATATGCTTATTATTGTTCTAAAGCTGCAGTACTTGCATACAGAATACAAAGCAGGCTGTCACCAAAGCAACGTCTTGTGGTTTGATTTTGATGCACCATTGATTCATAATCTATTGCTCATGTAGACTGTACATTATATTCAAACGAGAGGGAAAAGGCGCTCAAACAAATTGACATTCTATATTTTTGAAACAGGGTTAGATGACCAGATACAGTTCATTGTATTAGCAGTAGCTAATTAATAAAAAATTAACAATGTAAATTTTTATAAACAAAAGGGTATAAAAGTTGTATATAAAAAGACGTAACAAACACGTTAGTCAAGGCAATTGGGACTAAGACAAGCAAAAATTGAACCCAAAATAGGGTTTGCACATGTAAATATAAACAAAAGCACTTTTCAGTGGAATCAGTTGTTTACTTGTTACAGTTACCACTGTTTCCAGCATCCCTGCTCCTTTTATCTTCCCTTCCTACTGCAACATACAGAACATCAATTTGGCAGATAAATAAACTGATTCTCTAACTTTACCTCACATTTACAAACTGGCTCCCGATGATGCCCCATTTCCCCAGTGTTAATCTCATTCTGGTTATCTTGTGGCCTGTAACTTAAAAACCTCCAAATTTCCTCTATCATCTGGACCAACCCATCACCCATCCCCAATCCTATGCAAATGTCTGCAAAATAAAGGTGATCAGAAAATCGGGGTGTACAAGAGATGTCCATCACAAGTGCTGCTTGACATTTTTCTAAAGTCCACAGAAATGTGTACAGAGCCATCAGCTTTGGGAACTAAAACTACACTGCTGGTTGCTTGGTATGTAGTGTTACGTTTGCTCAGTAAGAATAAGCAATGCTGCAAAACATGGACTTGTAGAAAGATGGATATTCCATCCAAGCATCAACAAAACTGCAGCCACTTATAAAATGCAAATCAAAGTAATATAAATGACCAGACCAGATGAAAGAAACCTTTGTAGAAATCCCTCGTGGTCATCAACAGCACTGTCAGAACACTAAATGTGGTCTGGTCAGTGCTGCAAATCAAAACTCTATTGGCAGGAACCACTCCCTCTATCCTAAAGCAGAGGGAGTGCAAAGCTTTATTTGTTTTTAGTAAATCTGATTTACACAAATACGTTTAAACATATGCCAGAACAGGTGACATTACCCGCTGTGTTGTTGAGTGAGTTTCTCTATGGTATTACCTGGATGGCATAACAGACTGTAGCATATGAAAAATTAACTCATCTGTCATTATTATGTATGAACCTCCTGATAAAAATGTGCTTCTTTGATTCAGATAACTTCACTTCAATCCCAAATTTGATTATTAATTTAAGGCTGAAATTTTTTATTACACAAGTAAACCAACAGCTTCTTAACTTCCTCAAATATTTAAAACAATTTAGAAATATTTCTTAATATAAAATTATTGCTCATATTTAAAGCAATACAATACACTAATTATAACATTGTAATTAGTTAATATCTATAGCATATAAATTTCTTTTACTTACATGTATTACGTAAATAGTTTGCATTTCTACCTTTAAAACTGTATCCTCCATTCCTCTGTGCTGACTTTGGTGTGGTGAAGTCTTTTAAGCCAGTGTAGAGTCAAATGGTTACTTTCACATAATCAGATTATACACACTTTAATCCTTTTTATTTATTTTCTCAGGCTAATGCAATTTTGTGCTGCTGTGTATCGATCCTTGGGGCAATGTGCCGCAGTGCTGTAATATGGTTCATTCAGCATAGATGATTGCTTTTATTGATTTATACATTAAAAACTGCTAACTTTTTGTAGGTAAATATTTTACTTCCCCCACCCCCGATCCCTGTACTTTACTCTGATTTAAACGTGCTTGCATATATTTGCATAAATAATGAAGCATTTAAATAATTATTTTTTAGGTTATTGCATGTATGGTGCTTTGCAATTGCTCAAGAAAAGTAAAGTAGGTCAAAGCAAACTCTACGACTTACTAAGCAAGGAAAGAAAAAAATAATCATATCCATGCATGAAATGAGCTTTCCTAGACTTTTCCTTACATATTGATATCGCTACAAAATCTAAATGATCCCATTAACTTGTTCTTCTTTTAGCTATATCTTTCCCCTTGTGGCAAATGACACACTAATCTCTTAGTTATTGCAGTTGTTAAGTTGACACATTAATCTGATCTGTTGTAAGTACAACTTTGTGTTAGGGTAATTACAAGGCTGCATGCTTGAGTGCTAATGCTTGCATCCATCAGATAAAAATAAAGAAATATTTTAAATTCAGAGTGCTTTATCTATTCTCCAATTAATATTTTACAGGTCTAATTATTATTTAATTTAATTTATTACTATCACTATCACTATCATCATCATGATCATTATTATAACATTATTATATTATATGAAGTCATTTTTATAACAGCTGAATGCTTTTTGATTCCAGAATTAAATGATGTCCAAATCCTATTTTGTTTTAGAAATGTTAAGACCCTTTCTAATAATGCAATGAAAAAATTTAACTTTAATTTTAATTCAATTAATTTACTTAAAGTTTAAAAAATAGTAATAAAAAATTGTATTTGTTCACCACTGCTAAATGGTGGAATGATCTTCCCAACTCTGTCTGTAATGCTGAGAACTCAGCATTTTGTGTGTCATGTATATTGTCTTTTATATTGTCTTGCATTGATACTAAAACTTGTTTTGTACAAGCTATTTGCACACATGCACTTTATGTTGGATTGTGTAATTGCTGGATGTAAAGCACCTTGTTCTTGGAGAACGCTGTTTCATTCCACAATATAATGTATAGCACTTTATATTGACAGAATGACAAATAAATAAATACTTAAATACTACAGAAAAAAGTAGTTAAGAAGTTTCTTCTTAACTACTGACTTGTGTTGTTCTCTGATTTGTAAGTTGCTTTAGATAAAAGTGTCTGCTAAATTACTGAATGTAAATTTGTTAAACGTAAACACACTTACAAAATATTGTCCGTAACACACAAAATGTTGGAACAAATGTTGATATGATCAAAAAAGGTTAAAGAAAATAATTGTTGCACAGAACAGTTCAAAAGGCTCTGGATTCAGCCTTCAGCCTACACCTCATGTTATCTCAAGAAGAAATTTATTTAATTTTATTAGTCTAGAAACATGTTGATTTGTGAATAAGAGATGTTCCCAGATAGAATGTGTTAGTGTGTGATGGATTGGCAATGTATGCAGGGTGTTTCACTGCTTTTGCTCAGTGAGCACTGGGGTGGCTCCAGAATTCCTTATAAATTGATGAATACACTGAAGAATAAAATTTTTAAATGAAAATTTATTTTTTATATAAAACTAAGATGTCCTTGCCAAACACATTCTCCTCCACAAAATGGATATATGATGAAATCAACAAAAAATTTGTGAAATTGGAATCATATAGGGCGGCACGGTGGCATAGTGGTTAGCACGTTCGCCTCTCAGCGCTAGGGATTCCCGGTTCGAATCCCCATCTGGGTGGAGTTTCCATGTTCTCCCCGTGTCCGCGTGGGTTTCCTCCGGCTTCTCCGGTTTCCTCCCACAGTCCAAAAACATGGATCAAGTTAATTGAGTTCTCCAAATTGCCCCATATAGATTGTGTTTGTGTGAGTGAGTGTGTGCCCAGCGATGGATTGGCGCCCTGTCCTGGGTGTATCTGCCCAGCGCCCGAGATGTTCTCCCCTGGATGGGCATGGGGAACCCCACCGCGACCCTAATAGAGGATAAAGCGGGAGATAATGAATGAATGAATGAATGAATGAATGGAATCATGTATAAAACTGATTTATTAGGTTTATTTTCAAACATTTTACCCATATTTAAATGTATACATCATTGTAATCATGTAATTAATCTAGATCTTATCTATCCCATTCATAACAGAGCCCAGTACAAAACCTGATATTAACATTTATTTGAGGTTGTTTATCACAGCTGAGAAATTATCTTAAATACAATTTTGTATTTTAAATACAAAATCTTAAAAAAATTAAATACAAATGATGCACAATCCATATTACAATTTCGTTTTTTTGTTTATTACTTTGTCTTCGGGGATAAAGGAAATAAATCCTTGAGAACTAGGTGTTGTAACACCCCCTGGCGGATGGCCGAGAACCTGCATGTCTATATCTATAAACAGTGGCTTATCATTAGTGATCAAATACTTCACCGTATTTCTTATGACAATTTTAGTCAAACCTTTTTGACTCCATGAGATCATTAGACTTGTATGTCTTCACAATCCCATTAACCACAGCATCACTCATTAATGTCTCACTCTTCAAAGTGTTAATGATATTTCAGCCTGGCGAGCTGATTCAAAATTTTGCAGTACAAACCATGCTGTGATTAATTTATTTGCACTATGAGCAGAATGAGTAACAAAAGCTCAGCTAGCATTTTCAGTAAGAAAGCTATTGTTTCACAAAGTTAATATTTTAAGAAAACATCATTAACACTTGAATCATTGCCGATTTATTGTAAATCTTATTTTGAGAAACAAATGTAAAACGTGTTTCTATTTCACTTAAAGTTATCTTCCAACTTACTTTAAAGACAAGCTCAACCATGCTAAGATCACCTATATATTGAATCACAAAACAGAATGGCCCCCTACTGAGAGTGAAATTGAAATCAATCTACTGTAACCTGCAGTCAGCATTCATAAGCAGTTACAATCTGTATCAAATCAATAAATGAACAGAAAAAAGCAACATTGTGAGTATGTTCATGTCTAATAATGAGCATGGTTTGACCACAAGTTCCAAATGTATGTATGTATTTTTGCCGAAGAGATATTTAAAATAAATAACTATAAATAAGGGCCTTGAAATGTGTCATTGAGACAATTTTTGTGAGATAGGGAAGGGTATTGGTAGCTCAGTGGTTATGGTGTTGGGCTATCAATCTGAAGGTTAGGGGTTCCAGGTCCAAAGTTACCAATGTGGGTCCTTGAGCAAGGCCCTTAAACCCTTATTGCTCTAGTGATGCTGAACCCTGACTTCACCGATAACTAGTATATATTTTTAGGGGAAGGACTGAGCTTTTGGTATGGAACCCTCCCAGGAGGGTGCTGTGCTCCTGTCATAAAATAGCCGATAGGGTTTGTGCTCTAGATGTGAATAAAAATTGACTACTCACATCCAGAGACAGAATGTGGATTAGATGCGCAATCTTGAAATTCAAAGATAATTATTTGAAGTGAATCCACTGTAAACAGGACATTTGTGGTACCACTGAAAGTGGTTGTGTTGTAGGGTGGCAATAAAGCTATGTTTTTGATTTATATCAAATGCCCGTCTTAAGCATACCAGTCGAAATTCTTTTTTGTGCAAAAAAATTATTTTCAGTGCATTTATGACCACAGTTAATGTACTTTTGTGCATCCATGTTAAAAATATTGAAGTCTACCATTTGCTAGTGTTAGTAGTCAAAGCACAGTGTAAATATATAAACTGAATCACCTGCAACTTAAGTACTATTATTTATTGACATTTATTAATTTATCATATATATGATAATATATTTTTTATATATAATTATATATATTTAATTTAAATAATATATATATATATATATATATATATATATATATATATATATATATATATATATATATATATATATATATATATATATATATATAATAAGCAAAAAACATGACAGAACAGCATACTTTAAATGAAGTCAAACAAACAGTCTGTCAACAAACATTTGATAGGACAACTTAAGTGTTTTTCAAAAAGCTGGAAAATGGTATTTAGGTACTTGCATAAAAGGATGCATGCCTTTAGTTTAGTTTTCTTTATACTATGATGAATATCCTTTAGCTAAATTGTCCAAAAGATTTGGAAAAGCTACAAAAGGCCCTACAAATGACAAAAGGACCTTTTCCTCATGGGAGGAAACTCAAAATGTCAGTGTTTAAAATTTTACTGATGGGATCAAATAGGTTTAGTCTTGAAAGGAAGCCGAAAACACCACATGAATTTAATTCAAGGACAGCAATCAAGTAAACATGTTCTGTCATTTGATGTCAGTAAATAGCATTAAGGCGAAACTGATGTGCTGAACTGCAATGCATCTCTCTTAACTTTCATGCTCACAAAGTTGTGCAGTGCATCATGTTGCCTGTTTTGTATAATTTCAAGTCACTTTCAGAGCCATGTGCTGTGTGCCTGACAACAATGAACATTTAATCCATACTATACTATCACGTTTAGCAACATGCAACTATTTATAAAGTTATATAACAATAAATTTACATGATCTTTAATAGGTAGATGGATAGACAGATGGGAGTAAAGATTGTTATTTAGAAAGGTTCTTTTACACTAATTTAAGTTACAAAACATTATAAATATTATAAATTAATTTTTAAACTGAAAGTCAAATTCTGTAAGAATGGTCACATTATGAGGTGAGTTTTCTTGTGCTCTATTATGGAAAGTCCAGTTTGTTTTAAGGCAAAAATGCATGTATAGGAAGCAACAAAAATCTTTAAAGTTTAAAGACAAATGTTATTGTGATGATATTGTGCTGCACCTTTTAAATGCTTTCGATGAGATACACTTTTAAGATTAAAAAAAGAGCAAGTGAAATATGCTAAATGAAAGCTGGTGTGTAATGTAATGATGCATTTCCGAAATTGCTGACGACCCAAGCCATGGACCTCTGCACCTCATTAAATGCAAATGAAAGAGCTTGTCTAATTCTTCCACTCCATTTATGCCCTTAATTCTAAACTGAAAACGAAGAAAAAAATCTCAACTGGAAATGATTATGGCTGCTTTCAGTTGTGATAGGGTAAGAGGTGTCATAAAAGGAATAGCAATTGGCCTACCAGTTGAACCCTTGATAAATAATGTGCACTTGTTCCAGACAGATTGAAGGGAATTCACGATCTGATAGAAATCAGCATTAGTAAATAGGTGTGGATAATTTAAATAATACTGTTAAGGAGATGGCTTGCTATATAAAGTTTCAATTTTTATTGAATTTTGTAATTATTTAATTAATGCTACAGAAAGAAACAGAGAAAACCCAAGTTCTACGCACGCCTTTACAGCTTTTCCCTGGAGTGTTTTCCCTGGAGACTGTGTTTGGAATAGCATACTCTGTACTGTATATTGCAGTAGATCATGAAGATGCGTAATAGATTTAACAGGAGTTTATCTTTTGAGCATTTAGATACTTTAGTTTTAATTTTAGTAATATCTAGTGAACAAGGAGTGTTTTTAAAATAAATTTGAGATTAAATGCACAAGTATAAATGACATGGGCCATTTGCACAGGTGTGGGTGGGTGTGGTAGCTTAGTGGTTTGGGTGTTGGGCTATCAATCTAAAGGTGTTCAAATCCCAGGTCCACTGAAGTTATCAATGTGAGTCATTAAGTAAGACCCTTAACCCTCAATGCTCCATGGTGCTGTACCAACCTTGTGTTCTGACCGCTACCAGTTTGGGATATAAGTTTTTTTGGATAAAAGTGTTTGTTAAATGCACAGGTGATAGCACAGTCTGCAGACAGCCTACACAAACATTTGTTATTGCTATTGAGATATCTGTTTTAGTAAATTAATGTTTACATTTATTTAATCTATGTCTAAATTCATTGTTGAGTTTTAACTGACTTTGACTTGCTGCCCAGAGTGGAGGAGTGATTTAAATTCAGTTGAGACAGAAAGTGCGTTGAGTTATTTATGAGAGATAATCTCAGTGGATGTTGTTTTCCCTCTGGAGTGGTTTTATCCTTCATGAGAAATTCAGCATGCCCACCAGTGTCTCTGCTGAGACCCCAAATTTGGCCTTATGCTAACTTAACCAGTATTTTCATTAAAGTGCACCTTGAGGGTCACTTGAGTGGTATATATAGGCAGAGGCTAAAATGTTTTAGTAACAGCTGTTTAAGACCACACTCGGTGAAAGCGAAGTATTGCGGAGGTGTTCAATAAAGAAAAGAAAATATGTATGTAAGCTCTTTTGACCTCAGCCCTAACCTTCGTTTAGATAAACCAGTGGCCCTTGTGACACTTCATCAGTACTATGCAGATGTGTTGAGTGGGATGCTGTAGTTTGCACAGTGAGGAATTGATGTGATACTGTAATGAAAAAAAAAAAAAAAAAAAAGAAAAAGATTCAGGTTGAAAATTGTAACAGAGGCTAAGCACTCTTTAATAAAGAATTTGTTGCAATTGAACCTGCAAGCAGTTTGTTTAAATTGGGGTATCCTATATGTTAATGTTCAATTCAAATCTTAATTTGAATGTAAAACAAGAAAAAAAAGTAAAAAAAAAAGAAAAAAGAAAAAAAAAAGAAAAGCCTTTGATTTTTTTTTTGACATACCTGCTTGATATACCTTAATATAACAGCACCAGCTTCAGTGAATCATGCTGTTGCCATGACTGCGAGAGAGGTGCATTAGAAGCAATTTATTCGATATGCAGGTACACAATCAAGGTGACAGACAGAGCTTTATCTTCTGGTCAAGGAAGGCACTTGATGTCCCTGTGTTCTTCAAAGTGCCCTTGAGAAATGCCACTAATATGTATGGGGACATCACAAAAGAGGAATTGGGAATGTTTTAATGAGAACCTTACAACTATTTTCTTAAAAACAGCTCAAAAATATGTTTTCACTTCATGGACACATCATGGCTACATCAAGCAATTTGTAAAATATATTATATTTTACACAATTGCAGTTGGAAAATAAAGTATCTTCCACCAGAGTCAATTACTGAAGGCAGACAGCCAGAGAAAAACCTTTCTATCTGGCCTCTCCATCCATTCATTTAAAAAGTTAGACATAACATAGCATATGGAAATGAGTAAATAGACAAAGTAATATTAATAATTGAGATGTAATAAGGAATTTAATAGCATTCACATTTACTGTTGTTTATGCATCACCTTTAGAAACAAAGACAGTCTGGGTTCTAGGTTCGAATCCCTAGCTGGGTGGAGTTTCCATGTTCTCTCAGTGTCCACATTGGATTTCTCCCAGGTCTCCGGTTTCCTCCCACATTCCAAAAACTTCCGCATTTAATGCAAATTGGCTGCTCTAAATTGCCCTCATATAGTGTGTATGTGTGTGGCCAGTGATTGATTGTCCCCTGTCCTGGGTGGTTCTGCGCAATGTCTGAAATGCTCTTCTGTGAATGAGCATAAGAAAACCCCTTAGCAACCCTAGTATAGGATTAAGTGGAAGATAAGAGGATGAAATTTGACATTTTTAACATATGTTTAACACAAATAACAAACAGTTCAGACAAAAATACAAATCAGAAAACTTACAACTCATTATACTAATATGGTAATGCTTACTTAACTAGCAATTCATAATTAATGTTGGCTAAGCTTAATGTTTTTTAGACACTGGACGTTTTCAGCCTACAGCAAGGAACCGGAATTTGTAGTTAAAACCTGTTAAGAATTTTATGTTAAAGGGCACATTGAACTATGGTTGTCTTTTAGAGTGGAAGGAGGTTCTTATTCACTTCAAGTTGTCACCAATTGTTGATTATACTGCCCAGTCTTGCAGAAAGCTGCAATTTGATTGAGTGCCTTTACTCTCCACATATCCATGTGAAAGTGTGCTTAAGTACTACCTGTCATGTGCTGATTAGTAAGTGGTGTGAACTAAGCTAATCTCTCATTCCATCTAGAGCCTAAAGAAATGTCAAGTTCTTGATAGGATAAGGACACAAAATGCAGGTACGTTCCAATTCCAAGTTGTTACAGGTTTGCTACATAAAGTTTACTATATACAGTTAATTTTAAATGATTCCTTGTTTGTGGAAGTGTGCATTAACAAAGAGGCCTTTTGACCTCAGAGACATGTTTTTTTGCTACTCTGACTAAATAACATTACATAATTTTTAAAAAGACATTGTAGTACTAACATCCTCTTCAGTTACATAGTGTTACATATTTTTTAATTTGCTGATATGAACCAGAATTCACTGCGCCATTCAGGCCAGGATGCATCAAAACTGGTACACAACATGGCACTTCCACCATCACATTTCACAGAAGGGAAGAGGTTTTAATCCTAAAATGGGTGAATTTTCTTTCTGCTACAATAACCCTGCTAATTTAAAATAAAAAAAAGACCTACTTTGGTTTTATCTGTTAACAACCTTCTGGTCTGTCCAAAGAAGCTTTAACAAAGTGTATTTCAGTCTTTTTGGAAAGCAGCAGCCTTCTCATTCTCCTTGCCCTTGATGGTTTGATTGACTGTGATTGATTTTAAATTTACTTTAAGTATACCTAACATATAAACACAAATATGCATTTTGACCTTGATAGATGTCAGGTCCTAACAAAAAAAGATATAACAAACCTGTTATATCATTAATTGAGAACACTTGACTCTAATTTTACCATCAAATTATATGCTTAGTCTGAAGGTTCTGATAATTTTATGGATATGTAATATGGAATATTTTTCCTCACCAAATTAATATGACAGAGTATATTATTGTCTTATTTGTTTGTTTGACGTTTTTTCCTGTTTGAAAATCAAATGTCTTTTTAGCAAAAAAGATACAAACATGGAATATTATTTACACATTCCTCCTGTATACAAAGATCAAGTTATAAATAAAATAATATTCAAATCATATACAATATATATATATATAATACAAATCATCTACTACATTTTAAAATTAGTTCTCTCTGATTGTCTGATTATTGACTTGTAACGCTGGCCAGTGAATTTTTTTTAACCTGGAAAGATATGAAAAATCTTTAAATGTGCAGAGAATCCTACAAGTGTTAATTAGATACAGCCAAGAATTTGAAAGCACTTCTGGATACAAGCAATTGGTATAGAGAGCTAAAATACCTATTTTAGTTCAGAATACCACTTACCTTTTTGATGGCTAATATTGTGGCTTGCTGAGCTTACAAAAAGAATATATTGCCAAAATAAATGACATTATTTTGCTTTCCTGTGTAAAGCTTTACTTTTATAAGACCAGGGACAATTTTTTTTTTTTCATTGAAAGAATATCAGCTAGAAGAGCAGAAGTGACAGGCGGAATTGTGGTCAGGATAAGACAAAATAAAATACAACAGTGATGAAATGAAGTATACGACGAGCTCCAAACACAAAATTCAATTCAAGTACGATAACAGGGAATCTAAGTAGACTAAAGAATGTCCAGATTTGCAGACTTCACAGTTTTAAGTCTGGTTTAGGTCAACTGGTTAGCAGCATAAAACCAGTTAAAATTCAGAAAAGGTGATGGAACCATGGGACTGCCAAGGCTGCCACTGCCAATTGTACCTGGTTAGAAGGCTCATACTGTTACATCTTCTGCGGGATGACCATGAAACATAAAACCAACCAAAGGTAAACCTAACAATTAGGAGGTGCTGCAAAACTAAGTCAAATCACAATTAAAGCAACCATTAAACACCAAACAAGGCAAATGAAAGAACCTAAAAGACTCAAAATAGGTCTAAAAACTAAAAGAACATATAGGAATACAAGCAAAAATCGAGAATACAAACCAAAAAACATCTTTGAGATGGATTGTGCAGACATCTTATCAAAACCCACAAGGAGTCTTAGCATGAACAAACAAAAAGCTTATATAAACAGCAGGAACCAATTAGAACATGGAAGATACAAAATAAAGAAAACCGGTTGCTTGTAACTATCAAAAGAGAATGAACACAAGGAGGAAACTCACAAAACAGAAAGTGTCAAAACAAAAGTCAAGATTGATTTTTTGTTGATTATATTTTTGGTGTTTTGGAGAAAGGTATGATTTGTAGAGCAAATTTTTGTCATGTAGTTAATAAATCAAAAGTTTTAACAGTGGACAAAATAGAAAATAGACCTGATTCTGTAGGATAATCGATTAGACAAACACTTTTCAATCATTTAATGTATAATATAAGATAGGCAGTGGTGACCATGATGAATTTAAAGAAACAGTTTGAAGCTGTATGCATAGATTATACCTGAGTAAAATGATTTATTTGATATGTAGAGAATGTGCAGGTTTTCTTTAATTAACATCATAAAATTGTAAAACAACAGTCATTTGACATCACTGGAGCTAAAAGATAAAACAGTCAGTTTGATTTGCAAATCACATTCTAACAAGCCAAAGTAGGGAGCCTTCATTATCCTCGACCTGACAGGAGCTTCAAAGTCCCAAAACTAGTCTCTCCAATTATTGTTTGATACTTGACTTATTTGACTAAGCACTGTATTCACTTTGACACATGTGAACATGGGGTGACCCTGTTGGAAAAGATACTGGAGTGTGTCAATCTACAGCTTTATGCATGTTCATAAATTAATTTAAGCTCAGGGCCTTTACAACAGACAGACATATGAGGTGACATCATAGATCTAAATACTGAACATTTCTGCTTTTATTGCAGCATAAAAATATTTGGTAAAACTGCTATTTAAAATAAAACATATGGTTATAATATCTTGATGGACTACTGTGTTTTGGTTAAGTTCAGCATCATGGAAACTAATCCTTACTTTATGACAGTTTTAAAACATAATGGTGGAGTGATAGAGATGGATCATAGCAAGGGTGCTTGGGCATGTGTTTAAGCAGCCTGATAAAGCAAATCCGTTCACCTCTTGATTGATCAAGCTGACTTATGCAGTTTTGTCATACAATATAGGTTCTCTGCAACAGTGAACCACATCAAAGATTGCAGTAAAGTTCAGGCCACACTGAGAAGCCCTTACACCCAAAGGATATTCACCTACAGCATATACTTTTTATCATTGTACTGTAAGAAATGAATATATTCATCATATTTAGTCACCATTATGCTTATTATTACAAATTCCTTAAAAACATGTTTGGACTTTAGATTAACAATTAAAAAATATTTCCAATTTGTTTTTGTTTTTTTTAAACTAACAAAACTAATATCAATACTAATGATGAGGATGATGGCATCATAGTGGATATGCTGAGCATGCGCATAGTCTGGCATATTCGACCAAGAGTCAACAGAGTTAGCCTGTACACTCTAGGGCCCATGCCCAATCTGGGGGACATTATGTGCCATGCCTGTGGCTTTGTGTGCCCTCTTCGCAAACTGATATCTTTTAGCATGGGCCACAGGCAAGGCCAATCTCTACATATTCAACTTGACAGCTGAGCCAAGGGAAAACTAAGAGCAATGACCCAGATTGAAGTCTCTTTAAACAGAACTGAGACTAGACAAGTAAATATGTTACCTTTTTTGTTTTTGTTACCCAATACTTTTCTTGACTTTTTGTTGTTTCCACCAATATTTTGTGTTTTTTTTTTTTTTTAACAATATTTTGTGTTGTACTTTTTACAAGACAAATAGTCTACTAAATGCACTATCGTGTCAAGACAACAAAACAGAATTGCTGATAACAGAACAAATAAAAACCTATAAAAATTCATGATGCAAAAATACAAGACTTTGTATTATTAAGTATTATTAGTATTAAAATACTATTAAGATGTTAAAATAGGCCAGTTCAGTGGAGCATTGGTCAGATCACCAAGCTCACCCACTCAACATATATTGAATAGGAACATTTAATTTCCACATTTTAAGAAAATTAAGATTTCTTGTACAGAGACAAGTTTGGCAGTAAAAAAAACGATTATAAATGTTTATTGTTTTTTAAAATAAATCATCCTAAATGAATCAGCAGCTGCATTTTTTATAGCTGTGACTCCCTAAAATCCATTTTTAATTATAAAATGAAATATGGTAATCATTTTTGCAAAAGCAACATGACTTGCTAATGACAGGAAGTCATATTAATTTTCAGGCAATTGATGTGCTATCATCAGTTGATGTAGTGTATATAAACTCTTGTATGACTGGCAGCCTAATGAGAAGCACAGTGTCTTGGCCCTTGGTGATAAGTGAGAGCTCAAAAAAACCTGAAACTATTCCAAAAAATATTTTGTATTACTCATAATGAATTATATCTAATGTGATTGTATCATACATAATCATGATAGAAGTTGACTATATAGTTTTGTTTACTGAACATAAGAGATTTGAAGATTTTTTTTTTATCGTTTTAAGGAGATCTCAGATTTTCATCTCTGACAGAATGCTGAAGGGCAATCAAACATTTACCCAAGACTCAAGCAGGCTTCTAGCTCCAGATAATCTGATGAGTCTTGTTTCTTATCAGCTGTGGTCAACATCTGGAGGAAAAAAAGTGTAAAGATGACAATATGAGAGAGAGATGGCCTGCATATCAGTCAGGCTTGAACTGAGAGAGGCCAGTCGAGCTTCATTGGCATTAGTCACAGGGCTAACAGCCATGGGTCTGCTCCAGATAAGCCTGCCCCGAGGCTGGACAGATGGCTTTGTGAGGCCCAGGGCACAAGGCATGTGAGCACTGACCCATCAGATGGACACCTATACAACCACATGGGAAGTCACTACAGCTATGCTTTTTATCCCTATTAATAGAATTGCATTACATCTTCCACAGGGTCAACTTTGGAAATCTGTTAAGAAATAAAATAGCATAAATAAAACAACTAAAACACATTCTAACCTCATTTTCTTCTTCTTTAAAAAAGTATTTTAGAAAAGATCCTACGTATTACATTATCCCATTTTGCAGATGTTTTTTATTCCAACTTGATTTACAAGTATTTCAAATTGATGGTTAGAGTTAGAACCTCTCATTTACAATCAGTGTTTGTGTGACTTCTTATAAAAAATTGTTTCTTCAAAATACTACATTAATACAAAACAATCTAACTCACAAATTAAGAGTTAAAAATAAGTATACTGTTCATATAAACACAGAACACATATTAATATTATAATAGTCAATAAAAAATGTCAACAGGATCCAGTCTCATAAACAGCATGTACAGAAATTATCACCCTTCCCATTCCTCCATGTACTGTCCAAAGTCATTTAAAATAAGGCTAAGACAAAATTAATGAGGATAAATAGAGAGTGAACTTCAACCATCATCAGCATTATCAAATATTTTATCAGTAGTACGTTTTAGGGTTTAAGGGTTCAGCACTGGTAGTTTTTCAATGACAAAAGTTATTATCTGTCAGTGACCAAGGTTAAAGGCTAAATTTCCATGAAAATCAAAATTGGAAGGAAGGACACTTCGGCAAAGTAAGGGCATGTTTTATCATATCTCATTTCATAATAAATTACCAGTGTCATTATGAACAATGAGGCAGGTTCTTCATTATTTAAAATACTCATGAGTCTCATTTTTTCCAGATCAGAAAAACATCAAAGGCACAGATATGCTGTCAATGACTGAAATCCTTTATAGTGGTTGGTTTCTCATGCAGCCAGGTTTTGGAGGGTAAATATTTTAGAATAGTATTTTCTGAAGCCTTTATTCATGTACTCTGCTTTATTTACCAAACTAATTTTACAAATTAGTTCATGTTTTATATGTTTTTTAGAAATTTTATTTTATAATATTTATTTCAGATGTTTATTAACTTTATGAATAAATTAGAAGTTCTTAAAACCAACTCTAAAATTAACAGAATTTCTCAATATATCTTCTGTTTGCTTGATTCACATCATTTTTTGTATTCAATAATGATTTAACCTATGCCAGTCAACTTGTTTGCATCTATTTACCATACCAGCATAACCGGGGGAAAAAGAAGGAGGAGAGAAGAAAAGAAGCAGTTGACTGCTTCCTTTTAAAAGAGGGAGCAAAATTAAATCAAAACTAATGAGCAATGCACAATAAAAGGAAGATAAATGGTCTGACAGAAGCAAGACGGGCAAGGTTGCCAAAGTCAAATAACTTTCTCCCCTCATAATTTCTCTATTTAAATGGGTACCAAAGCAATCAAATCCCAGTTTTTCTGGAAATGTCATCCTCTGCCCCCAGTTCCAAAAGAATAACCTGGTTTGATGATGAAAGGCATTGGAACAGAATCAGATGTGAAATTTAATTCATTAAAAAAATGTTTCAAGCTTATATTAGTAAAGAAGTGGTCCCTGCTGGTTGAGTTCAGGGAGCAGTAATGAATGTACAACTAAAAAAAAAAAAAGCATGCAGTATGGCAGAAATACATTAATGTCGTTGATTTATGAAAAGTAAAATATGTATTAACTTATATTTTCAATAATTCTACATATATGTTGAGTGGGCATCGTGGTAGTTTTCTTATCAAAGTTTGGAGAATGGTTAAAAAGAAGGTCATGCCAGTAGTAAGTCAAGTGATAGTTTGGAGCAAAGATCTGTGTCTGTATAACAGCTAAAGTATAGTGGCTAGTAGCAAATTTGCCGTAAGAAAACATTTTAATGCTATATATTATAGATCGACAAAGACAGACAAATAATTTTAATTTTACATAAAATTATATAATTATTAGAACAATTGTACAATGTGTACATGGCACTTGGATTCTCATCCTTGAATTGTTTTTGTGAAATTTTTCTATGTACTAATCCCCTGCAACAAAATTAAATGAAACATCTGTCCTTGGATGTAACCAAATTAAGTGATTTCTGGATTCACCTTGTTTACCTGTTGCTTTCATGTTAGGCAATAGCTCATTTTAGTGACTGCTGAATAAATATATTCCACCCTTCTCATTAGACTGAAATCATATTGTGAAGTCTTGCATGGCCCACCTGCTCAGGGGAGATTACTTTAGCTTTCATGCACTTTCCACCTGCATGTTATTGAACTAGTTTCTTTGAGAGAATTTTTTTATGGCTTTATAGGCTCAGTATAAAATTCTGTCCTTTAATAAGCGATCAGCAATTTCACATTAATCTCTAAATCAACCAACTATATTTTACAGTAAAACTAAGTACACCCTTTATGAATATATGACTTTTAAATGAAATAAAATTAAAGTAAAGGAATTGCTACAGATCTCAATTGCTACCACAGATGTGCTGTAATATTGTGTAATTTGCGTCAATAACTTTCAGGCCTCCTATATGATGGCATGATGACTGTTAAAATGTAGAACAAAGGTCCATCATTCAGGTTAGAAACAGAGAAGCACAATTTTACTGGCACCCTGCTGTGACACTCAAGTAATATAACAGGAGGAGTGCAAGAAAAGTGCCTTCTTATTACCTTCCTAAATTCTTTTTTGATTGTCCGCAGCATGTCAATAAATTGTAATTGGATGAAGTGATGGGAAATTAATGTATTTTGCACAAAGCAATCTGCTTTCACCCAGATACCTACCTTCCCTATCTGAAATTATTATTATGGTTCAGACTACGATCAAGTGAGAAATTGACTAGTCTACTGCTACAGTAATACTTATGTGATGTGTCTCTAAGTGGCATCCGTTTACTTTCTAAAAAAGGATCAGGCAATTATGAAGCCAAAGAAATGTGCATTTCATCATTTTGCTCCAACACAGTTTGGGTTGGTCTTAAATTATAAGTAGAAATAGGAGGCAATACTCTGGCTCTGTAAGTTGCTATTTCCCAAAAAAAGGCTTTTTTTTTAAATAAAAAAAATTGATTAATACGAATAAATTTCTTCCTTTTTATTATCATAATCATAATTAATACATTAAAACTACAATTAGAATTTTATAAAATTTAATCATTAAATTGGAATTATTATATAAATAATACAATAAATACAAGTACAATTGGAATTATTATATAAATAATACAATAATACAAATACAATTTACACAAAAATGTCATGGTTTCTATATTGTATGTAAACAGTTTTGAGTACAAAGCAGCTTTATTTGGTTACAAACACACATGAAATATCTCTAAATTATTTCTAAACTGCTTCACTGTGATAAATTTAACATCCAGCATGCCAGTTACTGCATGTGAGTGTAGAACATTCATGCATGACAAGCAAAACAAATTTTAAGATTTTTGTTTTTTGCTTTTCAGTGTGGTAACAAGTGCCAAATGATGTTATTAGATATCATCATGTAAATAAAGTTCATATGACATTTTTCAGATTAGTGTTAGTTCAAAAATGTCTTTCAGGAATTAATTTTCTTAAAGAACTTCAATTAATCAAAGCAGGACACACAAAACTACTGTAGATGAGATTAAACAGGGCATATTTAAACTCTGGAACATAATAATATTATTATTAATAATAAAATGTTGACATAGATTACATCTAGATTCCTCATCTAATTTATTCCATAATAGAACTAAGGCAGCCTTAAGATCCTTTTAAATTCTGTTCAGTGAGGGAATTTTGGGCATCCAATCCACCTTGCCTTTCTGTGTAATAAGCATCAAATGTGGAATATTGGGTCTAAGTTGTTGTGAATTTAAGCTGACAATGAAGGTAGTCATAGAGCTAGTTTAAACACTGTCTAAAAGGAAACTTCAGTAAGCTTAAGCTTGAAGTGGAAGATTACAAAAGAAAAAAAGTGGAAGATTACAAAAGTGGAATAAATAAAAAAATAAATAATAAATAAATAAAAAAATAAAAAAATAAAATAAAAAAACCTCAGGTAACAAAGCATCTTTACATTAGGTTGAGACATATTTTAAAGGAATATATATATATATAGGAACCAAAGTGATCATTTTATCACATGCATCACCTACAGTATACCTGTAATTTCAAGAAATAGGTTTAATTATCTTGCTACAAAGCATTCAACACTTAACATATCTCAGAAGGCAACAGAGCTGAAAATAACATGTAGACGAAGATGAAAGTGTCATAATTTGCTAAACTTACTTTCGATCTGTATTGGCAGCTGAAGTGATAGAAAATATATATTTAAAGAGAGTGTGTCCTTTACTACTTCATGGTTTGCTTGAATGCACAGTAGCAAGTCAAAAGTATGATTGATTGCTACTTTACTTATCAAAGCAATTAAGATTGAAGAACTTAAAACAGAGGGGAGGGAGGTATGTGTGTGTATTTACATGACATCAAAGCTTTAGTAATGTACTTGTAAAAACTGTTGCAAGGACATTATATGGCAAGTTATTCAACTTTTATTGGATCATCATTAATACCATTAAAATAATAAAATATTTATGATTGTTTTTCATTCTTAAGGTATGGCTTTTAACATCAACAACTATGTATAAGACTTACACAGAATACATAATATGTCTTAATTTTACAATGGATTATTCTTGACAGCTTTAGCAATATAGATCATTTAAAAATTTAAGCAATATTGCAAAATGTATAAGTGTATAGTTTAACGTTTTGAGGCCTGTTTTTCATGTGGAAGTCCAAGTTTCTTCCTGTAACATTTGTATTTTCCTCATGACTGGATTTTATATTTGATCACGGTTTTTACTCCAACTGAAGACATGCAAGTCAGGTAACATGCAAGTCAAGGAGATATTAAATTTGCTGTGGGTGTGAATACGTAAGTGAATGTCCTGCTAAGTGACCTGTTCAGAGTATTTTTGCTGCTTTTGCTGGGATGGGTTCTGACATGTCCTCTGATCCTAATTAAGATGTTACATTTTGTGGAACATAATAAAGAACTAATATGATCTAATTTGCATGAAAGGATTCTGTGTCAAATTATGCTGCAGACAATAAGTATGAAATAATACATATCTATTAATGTTAAAAAAAATGTGCTGAAACAGAACATTTATTGAAAGAACAATTACGTGGTATACCTGCTCAGACATTTAATTTTTATGCAATACTCCTGGTAAAACAAATGTTGACATTATGAAAGATTACAATTACTGTGATGTCTAAATAAAGTAATATTTTATGCATAGTTTCCTATTTTTCTTAGGAAAATTCCTTTTAAAATTCTTTAAACAGGTGTCTTATTTCCCAAGGTTAAAAAAAAGGTTTTATGCTCTATATGTGGAAATGTGTTTAATAGAAAAATAGCTTGCATTAATAAGGGGAAATTTAAAAAAGGATCTAATATTAAAACACAGATTCTCTACTTAACGAGTCTAACAAAAGTAAAGATCATAAATCTGCTCCTGAGAATTCCAAAAAAATCTGAGTGTTATACATGAAACACTTTAAAAGCAAGACTACTGATGACTTGATTAGGACATATCAGCATATTGCTAAATATTATGACTAAAATCATAAAACAGTAATACATGGCTTATATGTTAATGCTCACATGCTGTTTTATTCATTCATTCATTATCTTCCGCTTTATCCTATAGGAGGGTCGCGGTGGGGTTCCCCATGCCCATCCAGGGGAGAACATTTCGGGCGCTGGGCAGATACACCCAGGACAGGGCGCCAATCTATCGCTGGGCACACACTCACACACACACAGAAACGCACACATACACACTCTATATGGGGCAATTTGTAGAACTCAATTGACTTGATCCATGTTTTTGGACTGTGGGAGGAAACCGGAGAACCCGGAGGAAACCCACGCAGACACGGGGAGAACATGGAAACTCCACCCAGATGGGGAATCGAACCAGGAATCCCTAGCGCTGAGAGGCGAACGTGCTAACCACTTAGCCACCGTGCCGCCATGCTGTTTTAATCTTTATTTAAAATAATAAATTGTAATATGAAAATGTAATAAAAAAAGAATATTTTCATTTGTAGTATATTACCATAGTTTTCTATATTAAATATAAACAAAATGCCAGTGCAAAATATGAAGATATAATACAAGTGGTTCTCAAATAATTAATTTATTTTTAATAATAATTTAATTCATAGTAAAATATTAAATAAAATTCTGTGAGGTCACCCGACAGACAAATGTCAGCATGTAAAACATTATTTGTTGTCCAACAGAATCACATGACCTTTTAAAAAGATATTTTAGGGTTATTCAGCTGCCAGGGATTTTTGGATTGGCCCATCAAAGGCCAGATCACTTTCACAGAGTTTGGCCTTTGGCCTTTCTATATTCTAATTAGCAAGGAGATAAGATCTTTGCCAAGATCTGCTTGTTATACCAAAAATACAACCTAAATAAGTCTGCATAAGAATTAATGTAAGTTTAATAATTTAATAATTTTAAAAGTAAATCTTAAAATTGCCCAGCGCCCTGTCCTGGGTGTATCTGCCCAGTGCCCGAAACGTTCTCCCCTGGATGGGCATGGGGAACCCCACCGCGACCCTAATAGAGGATAAAGCGGGAGATAATGAATGAATGAATGAAATCTTAAAATGAAATAATTTGGGTGTTTTCTAGTAGGTATCTTTAAAATCAGTCATTTTCTCCACTTAACTAATTAAAAATGACCAGTAATAAAAACTGTTTTTTTATTATTTTTTTATTATGAATATAAATAAAGCCGACAAATAATTTGATGAACAATAGTAGTTTTTTTAGTTTTGTAGTGTAGTGTACAGGAAAGAGTATGAATTAAAAAATCCATTTTAACATCAGGTTATATTTGATGATACAATTAAAAATCCAATTATTCAGCTGGTAAATTGAGTTATCCATGAATGCACTTGTTTCATTTTCTACATTTCAATTAGTTTTAACACTCATTTACTAAAAAAAATCCTCCTAATATACACCATGAGCTGCAAAAAGTTTAAAAGTATATGATTACTTTTAACATCAGATGTTTGTCCTTAACATCGTGGACCACTTGGGCACACAGGGACCAAAGACAGTGTTTGTGTTTGCACATGCGTGAACGCATATGTATGTGTGTGGGTGTGTCTGAATGAAACACCATTAATCTAGTCTAGTTTGTATGGCTGCTTGGCTAAGGAGAAGTGACAATGCTTTCCCTGAAGGAAGGGTGACTGTGGAGGACACTTGGTGAATGGAAAGGGGAGCCACAAGGGAAATATTAACCACTGAATAAGGATGGAGAGAGCCCTGTGTTTTCCAAAAAGACCAATAGCTAAATTTAGCTGTTTATTCTCCTCACAGCTTAGAGAGTTAGAGATCTTACACAATAGTTAAAAGGTGACATACAGTAGTTTTTACTCCCAAACTTTTACCTGTCAATAGAAACTCTGTACACGGGTATTACTATATTTGTAAGACCTTTAAGATAATGCCAAAGGTGACAATAAAAAAAACAATAATAATAAATAAAAATGTACAAATGGCTAGTTCAGTGAAAACCCATTCACAGAAAAACCAATAAATAGCTAATAATAGTACTAAGGAATTAAGCTTATTATGCATGAAAAGTCATTAATCATTAATGTTTATATAAAAAAAACTGGCATCAAAAGCCAGATTGCAATTTGCAATGGCACAGAGGGAAGAATATCTTATATCCTGAAGAAATGACCTCTAGTCTGATGAAACAAATAGGCAACAGTTAGGCCATAATGATTACTATGTATGAAAGAAAAAGTGAGAGACATGCACTATCCTAACCATGTAGCATGGTGGTTGCAGCATCATTTCATTTAGGTGGGGGATATGGGTGGATTGGGCCACTTCAGCACAGCAATAAGGACTGAATTGTGTACTTTTTTCCCCCAAAATTGTGAAAATATTATTTTAAAATGATGAATACACTTTACAATAACTCAAAGTTAAAAAGTTTAGTCAGTAAGATGTGTTGGATCTAGCAAACCCTTAGACAATGATGAAAGGTTGGGGGGAGGGGGACATCTCTGAAGCATCATCTCATAGCTGCATGCTACAGTGAAACTGGTTGGAAACAACATGAAAAAAGCATGAGCAGATTAAGAGGAACAGATAGTATGTAGCTAGAAATGTTATATTCTCATACAAAAGCCGAAAATATTCTGCACAGTAAACATGAAACCTCTAAGACCTCATACCTCTGATTATATTCAATTGCTACAAGGAAAAAACTACAAAACATCCATTGTGGTTTTATTAAGGTCACCTTTTCACCACAACAACTATTTGACAATTGCAGAAGGTGAACCATCCAGATTACCATGCCAACAACAACATTTTAAGTGATGGATAATGTATGTAAAAAGACTAAACCATCGTGTCAAAATGGATTAGTGGTCAGATGTACATTCTGTCTTTTACAAAAGGAGTACTTTAGTTACTCCTTTTTACTTTAGTTACTTTAGTTTTAAAAAAAAATCAGTTCGGGAATAACAATAAACAACCTTGTGTAGATTCTGGGAAACTGGTGGAAATCTCTCTATACCAACACTAAAACATGTTTTATATCGACATAACCTGAACGACCACTCAGCAAGGAAGAAGCCGCTACCATAAAAAAAAAAACTGTCATAAAAAAGCCAGAGTGCAATTTGCAACTGCACAGGGGGACGAATATCTTACTTTCTGAAGAAATGTCCTCTAGTCTGATGAAACAAAAAGGAAACAGTTTGGCCATAATGATTATTATTATATATGAAAGAAAAAGTGAGAGACATGCACCGTCCTAAACATAAAGCAAGGCAGTTTCAGCATCATTTCATTGAGGTGGGGGATATGGGTGGTTTGGGCCACTTCAGGAGTGAATTGTGTACTTGACAAGAAGGAAACACAAATAAATAAAAATGAGCATTTTCCCCAAATTGTGAATTTTTTTTTATTAATAAGTCTTTGCCTCAAACAAAAGTACAATTTATTTAACCTCAATGCTTAATCCTATACTAGAGACAAGGGTCACTCATGCCCATAAAAGGAAGAAAGTTTCGGCTACCGGGCAGATACAACCAGGACACAGTGCCAATCCAACACTGGACACGCAATATATCGGGTTTCGGGTATGATAGGGGCAATTAAAGCAGCCAATTTACATTAAATTCATGTTTTGGGAGAACGTAGAAACTTCACCCTGATTGAAATTTGAACCTGGATTCCAAGCGCTGAGAGGTGAATGTGCTAACCACCAAGCCACTGTTGCCGCCTAGTACAATTTAGAACATAATCAAAAGTTATTTCAGAATCAGAATCACTTTCTCACCAATTATGTTACACATACAAGAAATTTGTTTATTACGCCTCAATAGTAATGTTTATTTAATAAAAAATCTACAAAATTATTATTATTTAATGATTGATAATATATGGCTTAAAATGAATAAATATGGCAATTAATTTTACACTCCCCAAACTCAACTCATAAGACAAAAATGAAGAAAAACAAATTTGACCTTATGTTTTTGTTCCACATCACGATAGTAAACATGCAAGATCATTTATACCACTAATGAGTGAGTGTTTTTTTTTAGCTTGCAGCATTCTTAAGGGCACCATACATAAAGAATCCTGGTGCGTAATAAGCCTGGCAAGAGTCAAAAGACAAAATACTTCAAGCATTTCACCAATTAGGATATGTTTCTGTGAGCAGAATTAATTCTTTGTGACATGCAGCATGCTCAGGGCGGCCCAGGCAATATGCACTAGTTTATGAATATATTTGTTAAATTATAAAGATTTGCTAAAGGAATCCTGAAGTGCCCTGAGGGAAGTAGATCATATATAGAGCCCTGCAAATGGCCCACTGTAAATTACAAATGTTATTTCTTTTTATGTCTAAGAATGCTTAACAAAAAGTTACCCTGTAGTTGGGGAAAAAGACTTGCGTAAACATACAAACATATCATTTTCAGGTAAGGCTACTACACGTACACTGTAAAGTACATTTGAAGAATGTTCTACAGACTGTAATAGCAATTTTTCTCAAGCAGAAACTAATCTGCCAGGTTGGCTTTTCTAAATCTTTTTTTTTTCTTGATACATTTTGCTCCAATATGGAAGGGTGATTAAACAGAGATAGAAATAATCACAGCATAGTACTCACTTTAACATTTAATTGTTTTAGAAGCAATTCAAAATTTATTGCAGTAATAGATCAAATGCTGAAACTAAGTAAGCAAACATACCAATAAACTAGATTAAAGATTCTTTATTAGGTGAAAAATAGCAACACACTCACCTGCCTTAGCTTTAGTGTATTGATTGTTAACCACTATAACAGTGTCTCCACTTTCCAGCTTTTACAGACAACAGTAACACTTAACAGCCATTTTCTATATTTTTATGTTAAAATGAGGGTTTATGAGACACCGGTCATTTACTTCATTATACCCTTTTTATACTATTATACTATTCATTCCTATGTTCACATACATTAATGCATTGCTTGATCAGTGTTATTTTTAGCAAAACTGCTGCTTCTTTTTTACCATTTAATATGTGTACATACTGCATATGTAATATTTCCATAGTGTTTAAAATCTACTGTTTATCAGAAAAGTGTAGTGTGGTGTTTCTCGATTCTGGCCCAACTGTTCTGCACTTCTGTGATTGTTACAGATTCAAAAATGCACCATCAAAATTTGAATTCAATCTATTCTCATACTGTTATTTATTTATAATGCTTCTGTGTTACTTTTTTGAAAAATTTTATTTAAGTTCAGTTAAAAACAACATTATTTTAGTTAAGTTTGTCTATTGACCTACAATCTTTAAATTAAGGACATGATTGAGCAGTAATTTTAATCTCCCCTTAATCTCTAACAAAATGGTAGATTCTGTTATTTGAAAGTCAAAACAAATAAAATGTAATGTAATTTCCTTCTTATAATAGGTTATGAATCATCACCATATTTACTTCACTTTCATTAATTGCTATAACTGCTTTCATCATCAAGAACTTTCATCATTATTATTATTATAAGTAGTAGTGGCAGTATTGTGAATTATATATTTAATTATGTTGAACTTATTATTATATTAATACTAAAAAACCTAGATTTATTATTTGCACAAGAAAGAAAAAAGATTATTTTAGTAACTTATTGTCAGGAAGGCTTTTTCTCTTACAGACAAATTATGAACTAAGGTTATGTTCATTGTCCATGGAATTCAATTGCAAAACTGATGGCAGCTTAATGTTATGAATGAGCAGCCCATATGTTTTTGTTAATACCCCATGATTGCCTGGTAGGGATGTAACAAAATGATGAATACCCCTTCCTATCCAGCCTCTTCCATTATTCAGCTCTTAAGTTTCAGATCTATAAAGTGTATTCATAATGAATTATTAGAAAATACACTGCCTAAAAGCTTGAGGACAGGTAAGACCAAGATGGCTTTCTTTCATTTTCTAGTTTTTATGGACTAAGGCCTCCGATTTATAGTTTTCATAAAAGAGTTGTATTTCTTTCAGTCTGGTAAATTTATGGAGCTCAGAGTTATACCTGCACACCTTATCTGAGTGCAGATGGAGTTATGAGGACATCACACACATCACTGGAGATGTATCAGCAGTCTGAAATATGGCCAGCCTATCAGTCTGGATGCAGCCTCACAATGTGGATTAATTATCTGTCAGCATAGATGAGCAAGAAAAGAAGGAGAACTGCCAATAGAAAAAAAAAACAGAGGAGAGGGATGTGTGAGAAAGAAATAAGGAGAGGAAAAAAGAAAATAAATGTGGATATGAGTAGACAAAAGTACTAGAGGGTGAGAAGATCCATTTTGTTTAATTCCATTCAATTTATATTTCTCTGTCATTCATTGGTGAATTTTGGCTTCAAGGAAGATTTTCAATCAATGATGCCCTGTATCTGCACAAGCATAGGCTGCTAACTCAAATTTGCACCTTGCTAATATAAACCTCAAACTCAGATTTATTCAGGCAGAACTGGCTGTTTTAGCTTCATTCAGTGACAGAGTTTATACAGCAAACAAAAGAACCTTTATCAATGCTTGCTGGTTTAATTTCACCCTTAGCAATCCCAATACACAGGATGAACAAATGTATGTTCATACTGCCACAAATTGACAAGCTTAGCCATCAGACCCAGTGTTTTTCACACTTTAAAAAACAAGCACACACACAACCTAATTCCAGTTGATAAAGGTGCAAAAAAATGTGTTGTTCTGAAAAGCACTGAATGACTTTAAAAAATGTCACCATGCTGGACAACAGGGTAATCTGCTTTAATTTTTCCAGTGAAGGCATAGTACATCAATTGCTAAGCACTACAGACTATATATAAAATGATATTGAATTATATATATCAATTTGATCTGACAGAATCATACATATTTATTAACTGCGTTAGAATTTTGCGTCGAAATACAATAAAAATTGCCAGCATTCAAATCAAATTCAGTAATGTACATGGCCGATTGATGAACAGTAATTTTCTGAATTTCTGATTCATGCTTTCCCATCAGTCTACACATTAGTGTATGTCAACAAAACAGTGGGTGCATACCTTGTACTAACTATAGATTTGTGCACTTAACTTTTATACAAAAATTATGCATTCATGGTCAAAATTGCTGTCATTGTGAATAATCAAACAACCTGAATCCAAAATGCATGAAGATAAAAAATTACATTTGTATTAAAAAAAAATACATAATTTATTGTTTTGAAATAGCACAAAACAATTCATTGCTAGATTCTAAATAATCAGGTAAAAAATTAACTGCTCATTGGAAGAGGGGCATAACAAAAACATCAGCTTGCACATTTTTGGTTGTCCAATGAGGTTTGAGGAACAATCATCTATTATACACTGATTGTCCTTAAAAGAAAAGGTCACCCTCATGCTATTTGAGAATAAGTTCATTTTCTACTCACTTTACAGTAAGAATTGTCTGAACCAACATGCTATGACTCTACTGACCATGCATGAAATCTAACTGGCATTCACTTCCCAGGTTCCTCATGGTTGGAGTTTAGTCTTAAGAGGCAGTCTTGTTCTCAATGTGTGGATCCAGGCTGAACACCACTTCCCAGTGTTCCACAGGGTAATTAGGCTAACTCTCATCACCTGTAAAGCATTTTATTCATAAGAAGCCAACTGGCTCCCAAAGTTGTTTTTTGTGTTATAGAAAAGGATAAATTAAACACAATTAAAGTCAAATTTAAAAAAAAGTAAGAAAATAGCGCAAAAAACAGTGAGGTAAACTGTAAATTGGAGTAATTTTGAAAAGTAGTGAACTATGTGCCCCACACATCAATGCCACTGTAGCATGATGTTTAATCAACTCTAAATAGTATTGATGTGCACCACACACACGCACACACAGTAATTAACATGTATTTATTTATTTTCATACTGTGGGAAAAAGCTGCTAGAAAATATTTTTATTAAAAAATATCATCTTGCGTTAAGAGTGCACCTGGATTTAATACAATGACAAATGTCTGCTTCATGGCTTTCCAAATGTTTGCATGTTACTATAGATTGCAGACAATTAGCAAGGACTTTTCACAATGTTTGTGGTGTCTGGATAAATTAAAATTTTATGACAGATGTTCTCCACCAGCTGAATAAGGAGTGAAACTAATTATTGATGCAGAATTATAGCAAAATGACCAAAAATACAAATGTCCATACCTTTACAATGCATGTAAATGTGTGTGTTGTGGGGACCTATTTATCTAAGATAAATAAACTTACATGAACAATAACAAAGTTTTATTTATAATATAATGTTACATTACAAACCCTGTAAAAGAGAGAGCAGAAATGTGCTTCATATGAGTAAATCTGAGTGGTAGGTATACTTGTACCATATGGTTTGTTAAATCACTGCAATAGTACATTAAACCAATGTTTGGAATTCTATTTGTATGCATTCTGTTCAACATTTTCATTATTACTTAATTCAGTATGCACAGTTGTCAGTCAGAACTTGCAGTCTTTCTCCACCGAGATTAAATATCATCAGCTCATACAGAACTTGCAAATCCCTTCATTGCTCTCTTTCGAAATAGAGGAAATACACCTTGGTCATGATTAAAGAGCTCGATGAAAAGTGTATCCACAACCCTGTGCTGCAGCTTCATTACGATGCACTCCCATGTTGTTCGAAATAGGCCCTGAGCCCTCCCTAATCCTGCTTAGAGCTAATGGGAGCTCTGCTAGCCTCTTATCGAGAAAGACAACAAGCCAGTGAAGATAGCTAATTCTGTTAATGCCCTACCTCTTCATATTATTGGTAAATTATAACTGTGCATGGTCTCCTGTTTTTCTCCTTGAGGCTCATTTCAGATGCTTGCTCAAGTGTAAAATGAAAGATGGGGAGTGAGATGCACAAGTGGCACAATTGGTAAACAAGAGGCAGAGTGAGGGTCTTCTTCACTGTCCATCGAACCATTTTCAACAACAGAAGCACCACAGGATGAATGCTAAAAAAGGGACAAACCGTTAAACCAGACACTGCATTTAAATTGGTGCTCTGGAAAATTTCTATCTAGAGCTTTGACAAATGGAACCAAGGTGGGGGATTTTTCCTCCATGCACAAGTTTGTTAAAACTATAAATCCATATTTAAATATACAGTATGTCCTAACATTTTAGCATTATAAACAAAATATTTGCAGAAATTCTCTTGTCATCAACAATTAGTCACGTATGATTAATCATGTACCATGTCAAATGGACCAAGAGGCTACTGTCTCAAATTACTGACAGACAATTGTTTGGATTCTCTTTTCTTCATTTAGATATGGGTCTCAGAGGCAGACATACAACTCTTTTGTCTTGCCAGTTTGTTTTTATCCAATGTTTTTTTTATTAAAAACTCCTCCCAAGTCTGGAAAAAAAGAAAAGGAAAACAAGCTCTGATTTAATTAGAGACATCTCCTGAGTTAGTTTGTTGCAAGAAGTATTTTGAGCTTTGATGTGCAAGTTGTCCTTGGCACCTGCCTGACAGAATTTATAATTACAAATGAAATTTTATTGGTGAATACAAAATAAGTGTACACAAAGGCATAGATTGCTTGCATAATTTTATGTTATGATGCTTTACTGCAGTAATTCATAACATTAAAAAATTGCAAAATGCTTTTTATTTTTAACCATTGCTCTATAGTGTCATCACCTTAACACAAAAGGTATCATCTAGTCACCATAATATTGTCTGAAGCTAAAAGTGATAACATGTTCTCATTTATGACCTTATGTGCTGCAATTGAAAACAACATTCTTTAGAAACTTATCATAAAAAGATCATAAATAGTATTATAAGGGATTTTCTTTTGCTTCATTGCATATTGAATTTTATAATGCATCCCAATGCAAGTATTGGGTTAGTATGAATCATTGTTTATGTTGAAACCCAACACAAACAAAATATAAAAAGATAAATATAAGAAAATAAACTTTATAATATTTTAAGGTTCCCAAATGATTATGTGCTACCACATGAAAAAAAGACAAAAGTAGGCAATCCTCATCAATGAAACGTAAATGATTATGGCATAAAGCCAAGAGCACCTGTTTGAGAAAGAGGTGCTTAGAGAACATGGTTTCCCTTGTCACATCTGACTAGTAGACTTTGTTGTCATTAATCATCCACTATTTATTAAAGCTTAATGAACACCCACTTTTAGAAACAATCCTTGGTGTGTTTAAATGTTAATAACAAGTGGGAAATGATCAAGTCACATTCCATGATGCATCCTCTAATGACCATTATTTATTTTAGCTGACTTCTCAGATGATACTATCCTTCCCTGATCTATTTACCACTAGGTTTAAATGGAAATGCCATTAGAAGAGAATGCAGGAGTAATTACTCTGTCTTGTTAATTGCAAATAAAATGGCAATTAATAACCTGCTTGAATGGTAATAGGCACTACAGCATTGTTATTTAAAGGAATGGTTGACACCAAGCTGGGCAATTTTGCAGATGTTTTTTTAATTACACTCTGTCATTAAGATTCAGTGACACAAAGACCCAAGTTAAGTGTTGCAGTAGAAAGAAAAGACAAGGGGAAAAAAAATCATTCATCCAGTCGGTTATGCAGACTAAAGATTCAGCATTCAACATTTTGATTAAAAATTTTTTATAAATAAAAATAAATAAATAAATACAATATATACATTCACACACTAATATGTGTATATATATATATATATATATATATATATATATATATATATATATATATATATATATATATATATATATATATATACACACATACACATACATACATACATACATACACACATACATACATACATACATACTGATCAAACATGTTTCCATATGAAAATTTCTTAAATTGAAATTGCTCGGACAAAGTTGTGGAACTGATTGATTCATACATTTGTATTGCCTGCTCTGCCACAGTTCAAATATGATTTGACTAGTTTGAATCCAATTAACCTTTTTTTCCAAGTGATGAAGACTGATCTGATTAAATGTACTTCTGCTAAACAATATAATAGAATGTACTTTCTTAATTATATCTGAGCAAAATTAAATAATAACGAATCATATTTGCATGTTACATAAATAAATATGAAAAGCAGATACTTATAATTAATGAAGCAAATGATATCCAAATAAAGCTCAATATATTTAGCCCCTCTCTATAGACAAATGAGTGCATCTTTCTTAAGTGCACATTAGCTTTTTACATAATGGGTCGTCAGCTAATTTTGCATATAGGCTAATGCGTATATCCAGCCATTTCTCTCAATACTTAATGAATAAGAACAAATGGTTTTGCAAATAATTTAAAACAATGAACCAATAATAAATAGTTATTTATAATGGATTTGCCTAATGACAGTATAATTTTGGCCGAGTTCTTTTTGATCATTTATTGATGAAGACTATATATTTGTCATGTTGTACCTTTACAAATATAGTGTTCATATTCAGTATAGTGATTAATATTTCATAAAAAAACTTTATTAATAAATAATTAAAATAATTTACACAGCTATTTATTTGTTAATTCATTTTATTTAATTTTTAACTCACTCAAATAGTTATATTTCAGTGTCGGACAGTTTGGAGACTTATTTCTTATATCTTATCTGTCTGTAACTTAAATATAGACAGAGGTCCACAGAAAGCTTAACACGAGTTGTAAAACCAACAATGTCATAGCAGTAAATTATAATTCATTGAACAGGTCAAAATTTGCTTGTATTTGACTAAAATTAGGTCAGGTGTGATTTGCCAAATAGGGAGCCTCTGTGCATATTAAAGTATGGCTAAAGGTTCTCATATAGTACTGTATAATGCTTTAAATAAAAAGAAGTCTACGGACAGGACAAATGACAACTTTGTATCTTTGCGGTTAAGCATAGCCCCAAGGTCTGTGAGAAACTGTGCTTTTTAAGGATGATCACTATATATATATATATATATATATATATATATATATATATATATATATATATATATATATATATATATATATGAAAAAAATGACTGGCACATTCTCACAAAAATATCTGAAAACAATCCAGTCTGAATGTTGAAAGTTCACCTGCTCAATACTCATACATTCATTCATTCATTTTCTAACAAGCTTGTCTAATCAGTCCAGTCACTAGCCCATAACAGGAAAGACAACAAGACAAACACATTTATACCTGTGGTTATTTCGTATCACCAGTCCACTTAGTAACACACTTTGAAATTGTGAAAGCAGCCTAAAGCTCCAGGAGGTAACCCAAGCGGACAGCAGGAGGACCTAGTCTGCCCACCCGGAAATCAAACCCGGGACCTTTGCTCTATGAGGTTAGGGCACTAACTACTGAGTTTCCATGCTGTCCTGGCATCATGTGTTGTTTCTGAAATTGGCACATACTCTAAAGGTTGTCGAGCTGAGGATGTTTGCAGGGACAAATATATATGTTGAGGATATCAGAGTTTTTAGTCTATAGTTCTAAGTAATGATTACATGAAATCTCAAGTCACGTACAGAAAAGAAATACAACCAACATGGTGTCACACTATAAATAATATTTTTTAAAATAATGAGACTACAGAGTAGTGTACAAACACAAATGACCTTTTTATTGGAGTTCCTATAGGCGTTAAATAAAATTGGATTACAACATCTGCTGCTTGTATAAGTATTTTATTGAAAGATTTATATGATTTTCATTAGCCTTTTGTAGGTTTGAATAATCCCTCAGGTTGGTACTGTATCTACTGGGACAGTTTTAAAATATGGGATTAGTTTCCTTAATGTACAGACATTATGTAATATTATCATATACTTGTACTGTTCATTCTGTTACCAAGTATAAATCAATTACGTATTTACAATATTAGCTTCTACATCCCAGATTACCATATTCAGATCCTTACAGTCCTTACAGTGTTCAAAATATCTAATTAACTGATGTTCAACAGTGTGCTTCATAAATATAATGAAACAAAAAACTAACAGGCTGTTACTTAATGACAGTGACATAGATATGTACAAAAAAAAAACAAGAGGACAAAAGAACAAAAAACTAAAGCACATGAAACACAGACTTGAGATTTAATCAGCAAATAACAAACACGCACAAGCTTCTCTTCAGTTATAATAATAAAGATAATTGGCTAAAAGTCTAGAGGAAAATACAGAAAAGCTGCGCTGAAGATGATCGACAATGTAACTAAAAGACATAGAACAGGTTTATATAACAAAAAGGAATCAATCATTTCACAGAAGAATATATATATATATATATATATATATATATATATATATATATATATATATATATATATATGTTTTTTTTTTGTTTTTTGTTTTCTTTTTTTTATTATTTATTTATTTTTTACATGTAAGTCAACATTAACACATTGAGGACACTAACAGAAGGTGGTCAAAATGAAAGTTCTAAACAAAATGAAAGGTCTTGCCCTCTGACAGCTTTTAATGGTGGTGATGATCATACAACCAAGTGACTAAAAAGGAAACGCAAATCATAAAGCTGTCATGACACCCATCAAATAACTGTTTAAGACAATCGATGATTTTATTGACTACATCCAAGTGTGTGGGAATAGCATGACTGTGCCTCAATGTGAAATGCCAGTTTGAAGTAAAGACACTTAACTGGCCCTGACCTCAACCCTATCAAATACTTTTGAAATGAACTTGAATAGAGATTGCAAGTCAGAACTTCTTACATAATGCTTATATGTAAAAGTGGATAGAACTACCAATAGAATATGTACCAAGTACGGTGCAAGTGCAAATATATGTGAATTGAGTTTTAATTAACTTGAAACTCTGACTTAACTGCTACCTTAACTTGAAACTTAAGGTACTTAACTGCTAGCACACACAATTTCACATAATGCATATATATATTTAGAATCCCATTCTGGGATTTTTTCAAAAGAGCAAAATAAAAAATGCTACTGCTGTGATTCTTTATTACAGCTCTCCTCTCACTTTCACAGATCTTCTCTGTTAACGTCAATCTAAAACAAACTTAAATAAAATCTTGATTCTTTGTTCTAAGCGCACTGCAGTCCAGACACATTCTGTCTAGGGATGGAGTGACATCCTCATTATTTTTAATAAAAGACTCAGGAGATATCAGAGAAGAAGATACTAACCTTGCCAGGGGCAATTTTTATTTTGGTTTGCACGTGTGTGTGTGTACTGTGTGGTCACTGAGCTAAAATGCTTAAGTCATGCTCGCCATCCATCAGGCCTCATATGACATAAAGCTAGGGCTGTGTTCTGAAAGTGTATAGCCTTCATAAATCTAAAACTCGATAGAAATATTGTTTTTCAATCAGACAAGAATTCTCATGTCAAACATTTAGGACCATGAAGTAAGTCAAATAACATTTATATATTACCTCTGGTCAGAATGGGTTGAGAAAACTTCTCATAAAGACATTTTATTATGATTTAGTAAGAAGTAAAGTGGTGTCATTTTTAGACTGATAACAAATGTCTTTGAATATTTGCAATCTGACACTGAAAAGGATAAATTGACCTTTGGCTTGGTTTGTGCTAGAAACATTTTCATGAAATTCATTCTAGCAACCAATTCCATTTCTTTTTTGTGCTCTTTTCATCTGCTTTTGTTCAGTGAATCTTCAGTTTTAGCTTGAATAAAAATAATTTGCATAATGAAAGATATCAAATTTAGTGTATGGGAGGAGAATAAGAATTTCTTGGTGAGAAGATGATGGCCAAGAGCATGACAAAAAGAGGGAGGGGAACAAAGGTGACAGTGAGAAACAATAAAATGTAATTATGCAGCACCAGTAAATGTCTTTAATTCCTGCACAGTCCAATAGCCAGATAGCAGACACACATTATTTCATTTAACACAGCCACAAAGCCTCATTCAGAGCAGTGATATGCTTTACTGCATGACAATTCTGTTAATCAGAGTGGTAGGAACACAAAAGAAAAATGTCGATAGCTGCACCATACCCCAAACCATCCTCACTCATTTTCTTGAAGGTATAACTAATTAGAGTTCTATTATCATGTTAATATAAGGCCTCCACCAAGATCCACACCTAATTATTCTGTTATTTGTTATATCCTTGTTCAGTGAGGGAAAGGGAAGAATCAAGTTCATTGAAAATGACTTTGCATGCATGGTGAAGGGTGCCAGTGGGTATCATGTGGGAGCACTTTCACTAGATTTTTAGTGTGTAATTCTTTAGAGGGATTGAATATCAAATTGTTCAAACTGTCCCTGAAGAACAAGAAACTCCCTTTCATTTTAGTCAATTTCTCCTCAGCTCAGGATCGATACTGTGATATGAATGAAAGTGCTAGGGTGCATATTATCCTTTCTTAATAATTTTTTTTCTTAATTCAGGAAAGTGATCTAAGTACATGAAAAAGACATAAAGAAAACTATACCCGTTATGACCATAAGCGCAAAAGCAAAAAAGCCAGATTAAAATAAAAAAAATAGTAAAAAAAAATAGTATACATTTGGAAAACATTGTAATAAGAACAGAAATTATTATTGACTAGAAATATTAATTAATATTAATAATATTAGAAATTATTAAGGAGAGATTCATGATGATTAAAGACTTAATTTACAAATCTAAAACAAACTTATTTATTACACCAGAAGAACAATAGTGTTCTTTTTACTCTGTTAGTGTACTATGAACTAACAAATACAAGCATTATCCAGAGGGTGGTCTTCCTCTTGTGACACCTTGCAGAGAGACACCATTATTTACTACTGGTCTTAACCTACTTACTACATATCCTGTTTTTTGGGGTTTGCAAACCTCTGCAATAAACTTTGTATACGAGTATTGCAAAAAAATACTATTCAAATGTAAATATGTATGTAAAAATGCAGTTTGATCAATTAAATAATATTATTAGAAAAATGCATTTTGTTTTTGCTTTACCATCATAGTAATTCCTCCGGCTACCATTATTGTCTCTTAAAATTAAAGTTTTTAAAAATTTAGAGATAAATCCAACTTTTGTTGCGAAAAGCAAAATTATATTAAAGTGTACTTATTTTTAACTTGCATTTCATTTCACTACATTTACAGTATATTAAGGCATAGAGTAGGAAACCAAATAATAAATAAATAAAAAGACATGATTTATAGTCAGGGTTTTAGTAACCAATAACATCAGCTGTATCAGGTCCAGATTAGCTCAACACTACTAAAACATAAAGTGCATACAAAACTAAAATCCCTTACTTAAACAGTATCAAGTTTTAAATTTTATATTCGATTACCTTTTTGGTAATTTTTTTACAGATGGAAGAAGGATTAGGGACATTTCCAAATAGCTTAGATAAAAACATTGACCTATGAAACATCATCTAATACGGATCTAATACGGAAGTAGAAATTTTCTAAGAAACTGTTGTATATTGCGGCATTTCATTAATTGATGAATATTTAAAATTGAAAAAGTTTGAAAAGATCAACTATGATTAATAAACTCACCCTACACCTAATTTTCTTGTCTCATGCAAGATGAAGTTAATAAAGTTTTTAATTGCTTTTTTGTTCATTCACTGAAGATGCTCCTGATATACCCTGCTTGATTTGCACTCTGTTACCATCAGAAAACCTGATGAAGTTAAAAGTCAATAACAAATAACCCAACAAAATGATTGTTTTTACCATCAACCTGTTTTACATGACCATTTTAGAAGGCTGGATCATTTGACTGTTTCTTTCCAGATAATGACATGTCTGAGTTACAAGTGTGTCTCACCTGCAGTAACTGCCTCGTGCTTTTAAATAATGCATGAGTATCCACATCTTTTCTCTTTTGTCTGTCTGTGCAAATGTCAGAGGTGAGAGGAAGAGGAGTGTGAACAAAAAAACATTTTTAGTGTCTTAAGTGTTTAAAGTGAAGAACACCCTTGTCCCGCTACTTTAAATACACACCAAGTTGTACACAATTTTAGTGATCCAACCCAGATAAGTCATAAGTCAGGTGGCTTTGTTTTTCCATCTGAAAAATCTAAACTATTTTGCAATGTGTTCAGCAATTTAGCACAGGTTCTGCATTATTTTGTAGTGTTTCTTAGTTAGACAGTAGAAGTATGTAGTAGCAAGATAACATGATGCCAGGAAGAGTGTGTAAGAGCTAAAGTATTATTGTGAGTAGTATTAAGTATAAATGTATAATTAATTAACACTTTATTTAAATGTATATTTGTAAAGGAATACTGAGCACTGTAAAAAGTCTGTTAGAAGGGTTAATAATATATCATTATGAAATGTGCCTGATAGCAATATAGTATTTCTATATAGTAAAAAAAAAAAGAATGAAACGTTTTTATTAACAAATGATATACAACAATGCTTTAAAAAATAGGGAGTAAGTAAAATACATGAATGTCTTGCTGCAGTCTTGCAACCCCATATGCTTTTCATTTGCTTTGACCTACTTTAAATGTATACCACAACTGTATGAAAAGAGAAATTGTTGGGCTTCTTAAAGTCAGTCAACCAAATGTCATGTTTACTGAGGATATATAGTTACTTTACATACACATACTATAATTCACCTACTTCTAAGCCTATCCTATTTTGCTTTGACTTTAGCCTCCCTATAGAATATACTGTAATGCATCAATGGATATTTGTATGCTGCATGCACCCTGCACGAGGTTCCTAGCAGTTCTTGCTATAATTTACACAGAAAAAGCAACGTCAAAGGAGAAGCTTTTGGCATTTTGCAGAGTTACTCTCCAAAATAAGTGAAGCATGAGGTCCAGCTGTCAGGAAACACAAATGAAGCATATCATGTGGAGGAGGGAGGGGATGTCACTGTGGGTAAATAGACAGTTCTTCACACAGTGTTGGCTAAAACTTCATCCTTATTATCCTATTCACTGAAAGTCTGTATAAAAAAATAACAGGACAGCAGAATATAAAAATCCATTATCGTCTGCTTAATTCTCTACTAGAGTCGTGGGGGGGGGGGGGGGGGGGGGGGGGGGGTAGGTTGTTCCCCATGCCCAACCAAGGGAGAGCATTTCAGGCACTGGACAGATACATCCAGGACAGGGTGCCAATCCTGATGACTGATGTAACCCAGTCGCATGAAGGTAATCTGTCCATTATCTTCCACTTTATCCCCATGCCCATCCAGGGGAGAACGTTTCGGGCGCTGGGTAGATAGACCCAGAACACTCTCACTCACACTCTCACTCTCACAAACACACTCTATATGGGGCAATTTGGAGCATTCAATTGACCTTGATCCATGTTTTTGGACCGTGGGTGGAAACCGGAGGAAACCCCTTGCGGACACGGGGAGAACATGGAAACTCCATCAGAGTGGGATTCGAACCGGATATCCCTAGCGCTGAGAGAAGAACATGCTAATTACTAACCACTAATCCACAGAATATAAGATTTTTTTTCTGCAGAAAACAAACTTACTGAGATTGTATCTTTTTATTACCATTATTTCTACAATTTTTATTAAAACGCATAAACTAAACGTGGATGTGTTCATAGCAGTCAGTATGTACTGTATGTTTATGTTCATTTCTCACCTGTTAGTACTTTGTACAGCTTTCCTTTCCCGCTGCTCTTCTGTTGTGCCTTTCTCCTCTGCGTTTGTCCTTTATCTTCTCTGTCTTTCGCTTTTTCTTTCTTTTTTTTTTTATTTATTAGTTTGTTTCTTTTCTTAGTTTGTAAGTTCGCGCCGTTTAGCAGCAAGATCCGGTTCATATTGTCGAGCCGTTGGATGAGTCGTGTCCTTATTTGATTCTCTTCGGAGTTTTGGAATCAGAGTCGATTCTAATTGAGGTCGATTGATTTAGGTTATTTTCTATTTTCTTCCTTTATTAAGCACTATAAACTGTCATTTTTTGTGCATCTTCTGCTTATTAGTTATTTCTTTTTTGTTTGTCACTTATTTCTTGTTAAATGTATGTTGTTCTTTTGAATCATTATTATCCTGTGTATTTTCCTGAATCCTGGCTTTTTATTGTTTTTTGGTTTGCTCCTCATAGTGTGAGAGTACTCATAAATATTTAAATATGTAATACACTTATAACATAAAACAGCTTAAAACAGACCCATAGCAGCTTAATTAGATTTATACAGTACTGAATATCCTGATAAAATCTATGGGTCAATGAGTCACCTTTTCATTTGTCATTGATTTAAATTTTCTTCATTAGTATCTTTGTTTGTAGGCATTGTTTTAGAAAACAAAGAAAATTTTAATGATGTATTTCATTATACCTAAGAATAGAACAGACACTAAGAATAAAAAAAAATCAAGATATATTAGTGGCTGCTGGCCCATCTCTTATAAATTCCATTCCGAAATTACTTTCAGAAGCACTGGTGATATGTCTCTTACTATTTAATGACCAGGTTCACCTGCCAAATGCCTTCACTTGTCATTTTGTAAAGTTTTCTTTTACTGACTGTGCAAAAAAACAGTCAGATTTTCTTTAAACATCTCCAAGATCTACAGTTGCAGGTTTCCCTTCCAGCTATATATACACTTTTCCTTAGCTATCAAAATGATTAAGCTAATATTGTATACAAGAAAATATCATAATGCTGCAGCAGAAGTGGGAAACAGGAATTTGTGTTAGTAGAATGTATAGGTTTGTGTTAGGCAGACATCTGACAAAAATAAACAAAAAGCTAATGAAGGAAATACACTTTTATACTGTGATGTTTTCAGGCTATTCTATGAATGATCCAATGAGGATCAGACAGTTAATGAGTAATAAAATGGTGAAATTAATTAATGAATCGGTGAATTCTTGTTCAACGCATGAGGATTTAATGTGTGGTCTATTTTAAATTAATTGGGTTTTTGTAGAGACAATCACAAACATAACAGAAAATAATTCCTTCTTAAAATAGCTGAACAGTGGTTTTTGCGCACCTGAAATGATTTATAATGATGATAAATAATAACAAAGTGCTTTGGTGCCTTATTAAGATAATTACTATAAAACTAAGGTTATTTTCAATATCATACCAGCAGTTTTGGATGCACTAGTCCTTCTCAGCCTGACCTACATTCAGATTACCTACACTGATAAATGCTGAAAACACATTATTTAGGTGTCCATCAAACACTCCCTCTTGAATGCCCCCTTGTCACCAGTTCTATTAAAGCATCTGTTAAGTAGCTCTTTCACAGGTTTTTAATTGTGGAAAAATTTATTTTTCTGGTATTGCCGATTGATGTATTTGTGCAGTCTGAAATACTTTAACAGTTTTCACACCCTTGGTTTTAAAAAACTTTTACAAACCTCCTACATCCAAGTTGGATTCTGTTGCAGCTGCTGTATTTTTTTTAAATCCTGGAACTGAATGCAATTAATGTAGTTAAGCAACTACTGAAGACAAACATCTCACACACAACAAAAGTGTTCATTTTCAAAAGTAATGTGTTTGAGCTATTAAAAAATAAGAAAAAAAAAACTATAAAACTATAACTAAAACTATATAGCAAAATAATATTACAAAGGATGTCAATTTAATTTCCTGTCCACACATTTACAACATTGCTATTGGTAGCCCGAATAAAGTCTTATCTATCCCATTTATGTTTGGTATTATAAGATTATTTTATCAAAAGTAAAAATGTCAAAAAAAATTACTTCATACCACACTAACTTGCATATGATACATGACAAAGTTAGAAATGTAACAAAAACTGATAAAACACACACAGTACATGAATAATAATTATAAGAGTAAGATCATAGTTTTAAAAACCTTTGTAAATTTGAATTCTCATTAATGAATAAAGGCATGTTTTGATCTCTCACAATGATGTTCATCTTTTTGTGCCTCTTTTATGTTAAAAGTATTTAACCTGAGATCCTTTTTTTGATTTCCTTGTGGACTGATGAACAGAAGAAAATTATCTTTCTAGCAGCTTGCTGCAGTATTAAATATAAAGCAGATCAAAAAAAATATAATCTGTAAAATAAATCCAGGTTGATAAAGACAGAATATTACCACAACCCAGTACAGTTAATGGTCCATCAATATATAATAATACATGTTTTAAACTTATTTTTAATGTTTTATTATATCGGTCTGTATATAAACTGATTTCTTTTACCAAACCCAGAGGAAACATATTATAGGAAATAAATTATAAACTGACATATTTGGAGATCATATTCCATATAATAAATGTCAATTCTTTAATATTGTTTTATTTATTTTAATTTAAAGTAAAATAAGTTTGATACCTATTATGATTCTACATTAATCAATATTTTGTCAGACATTTCTGGTGAGTCAGATCATTTATGTGTTTCTGTGTTTCCTTTAATGCTGTTGTACTTAAATCAAAATGGTTTCTGTGATCTTGCAGCTAATAATAATGTGGATTTTAAAACTCTTGGTTCTCATAATAAAAACTTCTCATAATAATACTGGTCAAGTAGTGTACTAAATTAATAAATTATTTACATTACATTAGGTAATTTAACAGACGCTTTTATCCAAAATGACTTACAAGTATCCCAAGTTGGTTGGGTTCAGAACACTGGGTTGGTATAGCAGTCCTGGAGCAATAAGTGTTAAGGGTCTTGCTCAAGGACCCACATTGGAAACTTCAGGGAACCTGGGACTTGAACCCACAACCTTAAGATTGATAGCCCACCACCCTAACCACTGAGATACCATGCTTCAATACACAATAAATAGTAATCTGTAGTTTGTTAATTCACTTAATTTTTTTTACAGCAAATAAGGTGGTTTTAATTACTTAAAATAAATAAATGTCAGTATTGATGACTGCAAGCAAAATACAAAGGACTGAACAGGAAACAGTAACACTATAAGGCTCACTTTAACAGTCGAGTTACACAAGATGCACACATATTAAAAAAGGCATTCACAAAAACTGTGCCAGTAGGGTTGGGTTTTAGTTTATTACTTCATGGCAAACTTAATGAGCTAATTGTCAGTCATTAAAAAAAACAATGTGTTCATAATATCATGGATCAAAACATCATGAAATGAAACCAGGGTTCTAATAGTAAAAAAAAAATCTAATAGTAAAAAAATTTAACTACTGAAGGTTTTAGATAGGTGGCACGGTGGCTTAGTGGTTAGCACGTTCGCCTCTCAGCGCTAGGAATTCCCGGTTCGAATCCCCATCTGGGTGGAGTTTCCATGTTCTCCCCGTGTCCGCGTGGGTTTCCTCTGGGTTCTCCGGTTTCCTCCCACAGTCCAAAAACATGGATCAAGTCAATTGAGTTCTCCAAATTGCCCCATATAGAGTGTGTCTGTGTGAGTGAGTGTGTACCCAGCGATAGGTTGGCGCCCTGTCCAGGGTCTATCTGCCCAGTGCCCGAGATGTTCTCCCCTGGATGGGCATGGGGAACCCCACCGCGACCCTAATAGAGGATAAAGCGGAAGATAATGAATGAATGAAAGGTTTTAGATAATAAAAAATATTAATTTTAAATATTAAGATTTAATTAAATATTAAGATCCATGATTAAATTTGTTTCTTGTTGTATTCAAACACCAATATAGGGAATAGATGTATTGGTTTCTTCAAACACTCTGAACACTCACTACTATAAACAATATAACAACCTAGTGTCTATTTGGTGTAATACTATTATACACTTCAATAAAATTAAGTGTAAAATATGAAAAATGTTTTTACTTGCAAAACCCAAGACCCTTGGCTCCAGTGAAGGAAATACCAGATTAATAGGAATTCCCCATTAAATCTCAATTCTGATTTTTAATTAAATGCATTTTAAGAGGAAACAGGGACACAACGTCAATCATTGTGCCTGTACTCATAGGTAGAATAAAGCTTAAGCTCCCCTACTTGCCCTTGGTGGATAAGAGCTATGGTTTGATTTATGGGTAGGCATTAATACACTAACAAGTGAAGTCCATTAATGAAAAAAGGAAGGTAGCTCGCTGGACTGTGGCAGGACGTTTTAATGGAAGGAAAGTACAGAGTGACCACCAACAGTTCTATTATAATTCTCTCTCATGAACAATATCAAGTGGACTGAGATAGCCAGCTGCATCATTCCAGACTCCTAAAGATAAAATATTTCGTCTGCCGGTTTTAAATAATCCATGTGTTACTTCAAAAGCTCAGTATATAGTTGTTTTAGTGTCAGATTTCAGTTTTCAAGTTTTAATTTTTGAATAATCTCTTCATTGTGTTGAAGCTGTACCTTATTGTAATGCTCATAATCTATTATCACCCCTTCACACACAGTGAGTGCAAAAAAAGACTCAAAGAGGATGCTTAGAACTGTCATGTGAGCTCATCCATTTTAGATGATCATGACAAGTCGGAGCAAAATGTGGGAAAAAACCCAAGTGGTAGAGTGTTTGCTAAAACAGAGCCATTAAATTTAACAAACTAATAAGGTTCAACTTTTATCATTCTGTACACTAGCAAACTTCAACAGTTTATAAGTGTCTATTAGAAAAGCTTTAGTATTTATTGATTTTAAATGTACATTTAATCAATACATTGGCAGGTTAGGATTGATAATAGATTCAGCTCCAGGTATTGGTTGGGGGTGAGAAACATTGAATGTGTATTAAGGCCTGGATACACTGTTGGACATAGGACACAGTCCATGTTGTTATTTCTCAAAGGAAGAAAATGCTGGTTTTAAGGTAAATAACATGATAGCAATGTCCATTTTTTGTTTTTTGCCATTCAGTTAAAAAAACACTGATAAACTCACTGTTTATCAAATTGGGCTGGTAAGTGCACAGTAAGGCAGGTTTGTGCCACTGGTAAAAGCATCAGAACTGATGCTTGGATATTGGGCGATATTAAAAGACACCCACACCATTGTTTCACTCAACATTATTATAGTGGATCAGGAATTCACAGTGTAAACAGACCATTAAAGCAAAAAAAAAAAATTCTCATTCATCAGCCTCAACCAATTCCAAAAGCTAAACAAAATAAAAGAGTTTAGAAAATCAAGTTAGAAAGAAGAAACACATCGTAAATGACCAAACATGTAAACACCATTTAAATAAATAAAAAGAAACTATGATTTTCTCTAATTATTCTTATTATATGTACTTCAAGTCTTAACAAAATAACTAAAATACAGCTTTAAAATTCAGCACATTTATAAATATCAAACGGACCACATTATGTGATTTGAATTAATTGATTTAAAAGCAACACAATACATAAAATGTATAACAGGAAGTAAGACTCTGTAAATGGTATAGTACATATACCTTGTACCTTTTACACAAATTGGCCAGATAGCCTGATTTACCTTTCAGCACATGTATACACTCTTTAAAGTATGCATTTACTATTTGCAATTTACCTGCTGCCTAGAAAAATTTGTCACCTCAAACCATTTCCCAATTATTGAGGTAATGAACAAAATACAGCACTGCTCATGAGAAGGGATATGGTTGGTGAACTATTCTCAGTTGCCTGGTTATGTGCATATAAAAGCCAATGTTAATGACATATTTTATAGTTGTGTGGGTAGGTTCAATAGCGGTTTTGCAAAAAAAATTTCATTGGTTTATGGTCCACAGGACTCTCTTTCTTTAAAATATGTATGTGTGTGTGTGTGTGTGTATTAGACAGTCACCTCCTTCACTATGGCACTTAGCCATGAATTTTGGAGAAATATTGGCTTTCTCATTTGTGTAAACAGTTTTGGGATGTCCTTCCTTTTCCATCAAGATTGTTTTCAGGGTTCCAGTGCACAAAATATATGGTTCATGGTTGAGTGCTTAGTTTGGAGGAACTGGCTTTGACAGAGATCTGACCTGTTGGATGAACTAAAACAGTGATTGAAAACCAAGTACTCTAATCCAACATCAGTGTCTGATGTGCACTTCTGAATACATTACCAAAACCTTTCCCACATCTTTTTCAAGACCTTTCAGAAGACCGCCAGAGGAATGAAAGCTGCAAGGTGTAGACCAACTTGGGATGCCGTAAAAGATTTTGCAGGTGTAATGTGTAGATATTTTAATGTGTTTATCCATATAGTGTGCGCACACAATTATTCCTACACACATAGATACAAACTTATGCTTGGTTCCAATCTTAATAATCCCAGTAATATTTAATCACAGTTAGACCTCTTCTGATATTGTTTCATAAAATGGTGTTAACCAAGAATCTATAGTCAGTAAATGCATTGCTGCAGATAATCCAGCCATATGGTTTGCAGTTTATAGCCATATGGTAGATAGACTATGGCATGATATGGCCAACAAGTGTAGGTACAAGCACTATATTAATATATCCCTCCAATGATTGAACTATAATTTACAAAACATTTTTTTTCAAAAATAAGTACATTTTTTTGAGACTGAGGCCAGATCTTCCATCCACAATTTTTAATTTCTAAGGTTCAGTCTCTCAGTGCAAAACAACCTTAGAGCTGTCCACTGTGCATCATTTATCCAGTGCAGCGCTATATATTTGCTATATTTAGTCAGAATTAAGTTCCCTTAATGTGTAATGTTATCAGGATAAATAAATACATAAATAAGTAGAAACGAATAAATACATAAATATTTTCTTTTAAAATAAATACAAATTTGTTTCAGGGGACAGTTTGCCTTGGCTTAATAAAAGATCTGCTGCATGGTATCCCAATGAGTCACAAGCCTTTAGCAAAAGACAAGATTTTGGAACATGAAGAGAAAATGATTAAGAAAGGGAACAATGACATTTCGGCATTGTGCATATGGCATGGCTTGGCACTCATGTAGCACTTTGCCAGGTGCCAGGTTGTTGGAGTCCAGCCCAACTCCTTAGTTACTGCCAGGCCATTCTCCATTTTCTAATCCATTCTTCTACAAAGGCAAATTGTCTTCATCTGTTTCAGAGTGGCATGACAATATCCATACCATAGTGGGATCCAAAGATCAGCTCTGAAGGGCACCGATGGAGGAGAGTGGTTGGTAAAAGGAGGGCATGTGGCTTAAGGACAAGGCAGACAATTTGTCTGCTTGGCACAGCAGGCACTAGACAGTTGGCAGTGCTAGGAGCCCTCTTCATCAGGCTGTGGTGGAGCATAGTACCCTGCCAGCTGCTTAAATCGAGGGCCCCAGTCCCTGAGGTAAGAAAAGTCTTGCTCAGAGCTGGTGGACAGGGTGTGGATGGAGCTAAGTGAAAGTGCAGGTGAGTCGTTGCCCTCCAATGCATATGTTTGGAATGAGTCATATGGAGGCACCGTTGGGTCCGCGTCTGCTTGTTCCACCTTCTTACGGATATAGCCTTTAAATAAAGAAAAATCGGCCACTTCCCTGTCGCTGTTTATGTGGTTTTGGATGCGTTGGGGAAGTGAATCAGAACTCTTGGCTTCAGGGAAGTCGTAGAGGTTTCGCAGGGCACTCATGTCATAGGCCTGTGTATCCTGCTCACCTCCACCCTCATCATTGTACTTAATGACGTTGTCACGCATATCTTCCTCATCGTCACACATGCGCCGCCCTTTCCTGTGACGCTTTAAAGTCACAATAAGCAGCACAAGCACTATAGAAAAGGAAAAACAAACAGGGAAATATGGATGATGCAACTGTACTGAAACAAGTGGAGCAAGTAAAACAATAGTTTAATTAATGTGAAACTTCACATTTCATAATAAAATTCTGTAATCATAAATAAATACAGAGATAGCCAACTAATGAAATATATTACTTTAGGTTGAAAAAACTAAATCACTGGTGTACTAGAAAGACAAGTATATAACAAAGGAACAAAATGTTTTGCTTCATGGTTTAGAGTGTTGATATCAAACAATGATTTTTCAATAACTGATATGTCTCTCTAGCTCATTACATGAGGTACTGACTCACTGCAAGTTCCACTCATAAATTATTGATGATAATAATGATTTGCTGTATAATGCAACCTTATGACTGTGCTGTCAAAGAATACAACAATCTTCAATAATCTACACCAAATTTTGCTTTGTATCATATAAAGAAACTCTTTAAGTTGCATTTTAAATAAAACATAAAAAATACAATATTTATATCTATATGAATGTGTGGAGAAATTAATTGATGGATGTCCAAAATGAAAAATATCAATAGTAAGCTTATAAATGTAATGTAATCTAAATTAAATCATAAAACATCATACAAATACAATACAACCAATATTTTTTTCAATAATTATCTGATATAAATTTATTTTTACAATTAGAAAGACAAATGCACCCCTCTAAATCAATTATTATTTTCCCATAACAGTTAAAATAAAGGTTGATTATTTGATTAGGGTGCAAAGACAAACTAAACTGTTACTGATGAGATGCCCTGTATTTTTATAGTTACTGTTATAAAGTATAAAGTCAACTGGGCTTAAAAGCAGCATCTGCACTGAAGAAGCAATTAAATAGAGCTTTACAAAAATCTACAGTTTATCTGGAGTTTAATCCTGGATCATTAATAAACAAGAGATCCATCATTCTAGCCCAATTTTGTGGAAGCACAGTTACACCCCAATAAAAAATTAAATACATTTTGTGCATTATCTAAGGGTTTTATTCTTAATATGTAAATATGTTTAGGCAGCTCTAATTGTGGGCTTTCTGTATGGAGTTTGTATTATTCCCTCCTGTCTGTGTTGGTTTCCTTATAGAGATCTGGCTCTGGACAAGTGAAAATGTAAAATTAATATATTAATTTTCTCATAAGTTTGATAGTAAGAGTAAATGCATTTGTCTTGTAGTGCAAGTCTCAACCCAAAATAAATAGGAGGGAAAGATCGGGAAAGGCATTCAGTGTAAAAACTGACCTAAAAAAAATAAAAATAAATAATAGCATCTGGAGCGTTCCTGAAAGAAGAAAAAGTGTCAAATACGAATAGTTCAAGATGCCTTTTTTACTATTTGGCTGTAATTCACATTAGTGGCTGAATATACTGTATATTGCAATACCTATTTTCCGCCAAGATTTGTGCCTGGGTGGATTTTCAATTAAAAAAAATACCCTTAATGTTTGAATAAATTATTTTCTTGTCAGTGTAATTTCTGTAAAGGTCTCAGGTGTTCAAGAATGAGTCAATACACCTAACTCTCTTCAATTTATTACTGTGGTGGGTTAGTTTTAATGAGAGATGTGTCCTTTTAATATAAAAAGGATATTTAACAGGAAGTCACTGGAATTCTTAACAGGAAAAATGTGACAATAAGAGGTGAAACTACATTTTCAAACAAGGGAAACTAAATTTTATGGATTAAAATGTCAGAAGTAAATTGCTCTACATACTAATTGCTTTGAAAAATGACATGTTTGATCTGGTAATTGCTTTAACTATGGAGGCAAAATGAGAAGACTCATGAAACAACTGTCCAATTAAACAGTTTTGAAGCAAATAAATATGTCAATGTTCATGTCAGCTCTTATTCCTTTAGGATAAAATATAAATAGCAATAAAGCCAAAAACCAAGAAAGCTGATCCAACTGTAGTTAACATACAGTTGAGTTAGGTAATTTAAAAAGCATCTAAAAGGATAAAAAAAATAAGAAAACATTGCCCAAGAGCGGCATATAGATATGTTTATAATTAATGAGAAATTAAGACAAAACTGAGAAGGAAAACAATTGAGATGGATCATTTAATCCACTAATGAGAATGAAAGAAAACAAAAGCTTTATTCATCTAAATAAATCAATGAGCCTTTCAACCAGGCTGAATTATCTTAATTAGTTCTTTTAGTTGTGATTTGAAAACTCTCCTTTTTCTCTTGATCTGCATGCAATTAATTACACTCTTTGACACACATCACATTAGGAATTGGAACCCAAGTGAAAGGAACAAAAGTCTTTGTGAGCAATTAATTTACCATGACAGATGCTTCATACAGATGAACCGGTGATAAAATACAGTATATTCCCACAAAAATGTTGATGACATTAGTGTCTTGGATGAAAAACCATATACTAAAAAAATGAGTTCCACTGACCCTACAGTTCACTTTCTTTAAGAGATAAAGGTAATGTTTTATTAATGGTCTCCAGTCTGGAGGCACAAGCTAGATCAAAGGTCATTAATATGCCATGAGTACAAATGTGATAAGACTGATACTGTCCTGTGGAACATGTTGCTGTCTCATAAAAGAGAACTGTCTAAGGTCAGTTCACAAGGCTTTCATCTAACCACATTTGTGGGTATACTTTATGATAAAAGCTCTTTGAAGAAGTATAGCCATTAGGTAAGAAGATAGTAGCAAAGTGCTAAAACATAATTAAAATACCCTGGGAGAACAGCAAAGCACACATTTTGAGGTGTTCGGAATGACTTTGCCACCATTTTTGCATATTCATCAATCTTCATTTTAATTAAACCCCATTTTATTAGAGCTTCATTTTCTGAATACTCCTGCAAATATGAATTAGTTCCATCCTTACCTTCAAAGGCAATTTTCCAAATTCACTTTGTGCAAATTTAACTATCTGAGGCATGTTGGTAATTGTGGTACTGACGGCTATGTCTAGCTGATGGCCAGTTTACTAATCTGAACCTGAAAATGATCAAGTGCTTTACTCTGTGCTGTGATTTTTAAACTTTCTAAAGTTTGCTGTTGCATTTGTCATTTCTAATGTGATCAAAGACAGGGGACAACAGTCTTCTTGCATCAGCCTAGGGAATGTCCATCCATCATGCTTGACCTAGCATGCAGAAACAGTATGCCAGATGAATGTCAGATCCAAACACATCTGATACTGTTAAAATAAAATAATGGTTGATTGCAGTGGATCTGAATTTAGAATTTGATGTGGACTACCAAGCTAACCTCTTTCCCAAAAACAGAAATGCATCATGAACAGACATGCTCATTATTATAATCTCTGTAGTTATATTTTAAATCTGTGAAAACACATGTCCACCAACAGATGCTGGGGATGCAGCACCAGACGGGACTCCATATATCTGTTTCATGTTGTTTTGTGAATAAGGCTGGCAACTGTATTTTACACTGTCAAAACGCAGTTAGCTTTGTTGTTGATAGCATCTGCGATCTGTGCAGATCATATAATGCCCATATTTACAGCTAGAGGAGGCTAAGGGAAAACGTACAAAAATTGGCAATCTCAACTGTATGCACATCAAAGCACCAACGCATTAATATTTTTACTAATAGACAACACTAATGGCAAACTGCCAAAGTGATTTTTAAAATCTGAGCTCTAAAAAAGAACACTAATAAATATTCTTTGTTACAGAGGAGTAAATTGTACACTGGAAACAAAAAGCCCTTGGTACCATACTAGATGAGAGGAAAAGCTCAATAATAGCCGCAGTAATCTGTACAAATTACTTGCAGGGGCCACTTTAATTGTTTTTATTTGCTCATAAATTACTTGGAAAGTTGCAGAAAAGGAAATTGGTGGCAATCGCCCAGACAGAGCAAAGATTGAGACATTTTTCTGGGACTGTTGATTACTTTCCTCAAATGTCCTATCCGTGTCTGCTTCTCTTATGGTCAATTGCTAAATTGGTGTCTGTCGTAATATTAGGGAGAAAGCTCTCTGACTATGGGTCTCTTTAATCTTTCCATTCAAATAAATGAAAATCAGATTCCAATGAGATTCTGTTACTGGACAAAGGCTTCAAAAATAGATATGGCTCCACAGCCTGTCTCAGATCTCAACGTATATATATATATATATATATATATATATATATATATATATATATATATATATATATATATATATATATATACACACACACACACACACACACACATATATATATATATATATATATATATATATATATATATATATATATATATACACACACACACACACACACACATATATATATATATATATATATATATATATATATATATATATATATATATATATATATATATATATATATATATATATATATATATATATATTCAGAAATAAAAACTGACAAACTAAAGTACAAAAGCATGATTACTTTTAAAATATTTTAAATGTACTGTTCAATGTATTATACTTTTCATATAGTGGATTGATTGGGACTGTCATAGGCTTGTGGCTAAGGACCTAAAAAACCTTGGTTCAATCCACAGTCCCACCAAGTACTATGGCTGAAGTGCCCTTGGGCAAGGCACTTAACCCAATCGCTCCCTGGGTGCCTTATACAAGGCACTGCTTCATTAGTGTGTGTTTGTGTGTGTGCTTTACCTCATGGATGTGTTAAATGTGTGGGACAAATTTATCTGTGTGTAAACAAATCATGCAAAATAGATCAGTATCACTTGTTCCAGCTTCTCATGTTTTTGAATTAACTACTTCTTTAACTTATTGTTAAAGAAAGAAACTACCCGTATGTAGCCATATGTAATGTGTAAAATCACAACCACCCAGAATTGATTGTGGTGTAATTTGGGTTAAAGTCTGCAGGTGCAACATCACGTTTAAAAAAAAATATATCAATCCATTAGTTAATAAAATATTATTTTTAATGTCTGCAGAATTATTAAATTAAATTACCTGCATATTATGTTTGACTATTGTTGGTTATGGTAAAGAGACAGTAGCCACAATCAAAAAAGATTACATAATTTAATGGAAAGATACTGGTACACAAAAGGCAAAACGATCCCATAGTGCACCAAATACACCAAGCAGGGCAAAGATTATGCAAAATAAAAGAGAACTAATCTTATGCTTCTGTATGCTGTAAATGTCTAGAACAGATTGATCTATTTTGAGCCTGGACCACTCTACAGGGACAGGAGTGCTGATGCCTCTGTTTTCCTGATCGAGGCTACATCCATTCAAACTGGTCCTCACATCATTCAGTGGCAAAGTAGTTGGATGTCATTTACCAGGGACTATTTTGTGTGTGCACTCCATCTGGACAAAAGCTTTCTTCTCTTCACATGAAAGAGAACATCCATAAGCAGAGTCATCAGAGTGAGGGAGAAGAATGAAATATTGATTGGCTTTCATGTCAGTTCTGTCCTGATTTTCATTTTTTTGTTTGTTGTCCTGTGCCGGATCTAAACCCATACACAAATCAAAGTATAAAATAAAAATAATGATGATGGGCTATTAGGGACTCAGTAACAGCAATAAAATCAATAGAGTGATAAACACTCAATGGAGGTTTTGTGTAAATGTCTGTGTGATTCCCTTTATAATATTTTGACAGATATCAGTGGAAAGACCACTAGTAAACAGACAGATAGGTATGTTAGTGCATGCAGAGTGGATACTAGAAATTTACTGTACCATCACTGTACCAAATTGAAGTGTGATGTACAGCAAGCTATAACAATAACTAATTCAGACAGATTTCAAAAACTAATACCAAAAGTATTGTGATTTAATAGACACACTTGTTTATACTTTGCATAATAATCTGAAGATTTTGTGGCAGATGGTCAGATGAGACCAGAACAAAACATAGAGAATTCATGTCTTTAAGTTGCAATGTTAGAGCACTAACCATTCATTCATTCATTATCTCCCGCTTTATCCTCTATTAGGGTCGCGGTGGGGTTCCCCATGCCCATCCAGGGGAGAACATCTCGGGCGCTGGGCAGATAGACCCAGGACAGGGCGCCAATCCATCGCTGGGCACACACTCACTCACACAGACACACTCTATATGGGGCAATTTTTGGAGAATTCAATTGACTTGAACCATGTTTTTGGACTGTGGGAGGAAACCGGAGAACCCGGAGGAAACCCACGCAGACACTGGGAGAACATGGAAACTTCACCCAGATGGGGATTCGAACCAGGAATCCCTAGCGCTGAGAGGCGAACGTGCTAACCACTAAGCCACCGTGCCGCCGAGCACTAACCAAAATCCAATAAAAAGAATGAGAAAAGCAGTACATTGCCACTCATCACAAAATCTTAAACAATTCTGCAAAGAAGAATGGTGAACATTCTTCACTCCAGGTGTGCAAAACTGGTACAGGCCTGTCCAAACAGACTGATGGCTATAATTAAAGCAAAACATGGCGCTACAATATATTAAATCAGGGGGAACTTATTACTTTTCTTACCAATTTATTGCAGTTGATTTTTTTAATCACTTTCCAGGACTGATGGGCTAAATGTAGAAATACCCTGGGCAAACATAGTTTTAATGACTTTAAATTAAGGCTGTAAGACATAAAACCTGTTTTAAATGGAAAGGATCATTCAGCTTACTTAGTGTTGTGGTGATTTAGATGAGTCCTATCTATATTAGATTTCTAATTCACAATTAATTAATTATTATTATCATCATTATTATTAACTTACTTTTTGTGAGGCACAAGTGCTATGCAATGCATACTGAAAGTCAGAGTTGTGCCCATTTGGCATGAAGTCAAGCACGTACAGTGTTCACACTTTAATTGAGTTGGAAAATATTTAATATTTTTTGTAATTTTTGTAACAGGATTGAAAGGTTTAGCCAAAAATAACATACAGGCTTAATGGTAGATCTGTGTCATGCTTTTCCGTATCTCATGCTTTTCCGTATAAAGGCCTCTGAAGCACTCTAATAATAAAAATGTCATGCACTGTTGAGGTTTGGTTCAAAAACCTACCAAATGTGAAGGAATCTTCAGGTCTTGGTCATGACTGATGTGAAGATAAAGCATGAGAACTACCGAAGGTAAGAAAGAGACTACAGTAATAATTAAGCAAAGCTCTTGATTTATGGGTCTTTATTAATTGGTTGACCTACCCCCACCCTTACGTATATAAGCCATAATTAGTCTCTGTTGGGTAGCTGGGGTCACACTCGATAGTAAAAGATCAGTAATCTGTAAGGAACTTTGAATAGAGGGGTTGCTGTTTTACTTTTAAAATTAACTGACTGAAATTACCTTTTATAAGGGTGTCCCTTGATCTATATGAGGTAGAACATGCACAACACACTTGAGACCAAGGTAAGGTCAAGAACATGGAAGAGGGATTAAAGTTCTTATAATTCTAGGCATCCAGATTGCTGAAAGCACCGAGGGATAGACATACCTAGTCTTCTTCTCTATTCATTCACCTCTAAACAGATTAATAAATAAAAAATAAATTAAATAAAAAAAACATGTCCAAAACCTAATAATCATGAAATGCTAATCAAATTTAGATGATCCTTTACATTTTCAAATAGAGTACTAGCTGTTTTTTGACTAAGTTGGGAGTAATTATGGTACTTTTCAGTCACTAGATCTAGATCTAAAGATAAAATTTTTAAGGGTTCCCAAGCTTTACTGTGTAGCTGATATATTTTTTTAATTACATCTACAGTACAATATGTCATGTAGTCATGTCTATTTAACTCAGATTTGTAGTAAATGGAGTATGCATTATACACCTCACCTATAAGGATGAGCATGCAAACAAGCAGGGCGATGAGAGCTCCTGGGCTGAGTGCTGTGCCCATGCTGAAGGCTGTGGCATTGCAGGACAGGATGGCACCATCTGTGTCACAGCCACACACGCGAATAGTAAGTGTGCCAGTGGTGCTCAGAGCTGGAGGTCCACTGTCCACAACCATGATGGGCAACAGATACACATTTTGCTCCTGCCGATTAAAACCTGTCCGCTGGGTTGTGATGCCTGCAGTGTTGTCTGCAAAAGGACAGAGACAAAAAAAATAAATGATGGTAAGAGTAATTTATTTTTCCTAGTAACTCTTTTTAACTATTATCTGACCCCAACCCCATGCTGGTCAAGTAAGGTTGCTAGCAATAACATGTTTATGCTTATACAAATAATGAAAACTTGTTGAGACTTCAGAGCATTTAGCAAAGGGTTACAGATTTGTTTTGGTCCTATTGCAAATGCAATACACAGTGCGCATGTGCAATATCTCAGTATATAGTATTGGAGAGCAGCACTATATGCTTCATCACTTCATCAGAAGATTCGAAAGCACAAAAATTCCCAAAAAAATTTAGACAGATCAAGGAATATTTTTGATGTGTACTACATAAGCTTTACAAAAAGTGGAAATTAAATTAATTTAAACCAACGTGTTTCATACCTTGGTGCTTTAATCATACCTCCAAAAACATGATTTAAAAAAATAAGGCAAATGGCCAGTATTGTTCATTATACAAAAGGTTCCACAAGCCTTCAATCTTTGCTTTATACAGATGCATCCAGATCTTGTAGAAGTTAGGAGGGAAAACTGGGTGACGGGACCTTCTACCAGTAAAATGAAATTCAAAATGTTCCTGACCTGAAAACAAAGCTGAACACAGTGGGGAAACTCGCTTAGGAGAATTTGCTTGAGGCACAAGAATAGAAAGTCCGGCTGTACAATAGGGACACACAGTTGAGCGAGTTTGCCCAGGGAGATTAAGTATTCATAGTACTGCCCACATCAAACTCCAAATTACTTGCAAAGTAGCAAGGGTCTGTTAAGGTCACACAGTGAATAGGAGATGTCGACTATGAGGTGATGTGAACAGATAGTGGCAACACATGACAGGTGTAACACCTCAATCTCCAAAAATCCCTGGAAAGATGTGGTACTGGTGGCATTGGTAACATCATTTTCTGACAAAGAGTAGCTGTGTGAGGTACATTTTAAATTAGCCAACAGATTATTGAAGCTACACTATTAATGTTGTAAGATTGGTTACATTACTGTATGTAACAAAATACATGATTCATGTAACTTATTTCTTTACTTCTTTTTTTAAATAAGTTAAATACATGAAAGTTAATTGTTATAAGAGCTTTCTGGGCTGGGCAGATACAAGACAGGGCACCAATCCATTGCTGGGCACACATATAGGGGGCAATTTTGATAGGGCAATTTAGAGCAGCCATTTTACCTTAAATCAATGAACATGACTGTGGGAAAAAACCTGAAAACCCAAAGAAATCCCAACAGGACCCAAACCTTTGGTGGCACAATTCAAGGGTAATTAATAAAGTCTTTGGAATCTGGTTATAACTTCCAATGCATTCAACTAAACATTTATCTGACTTTCTGGAAGAAATGCTTTGTCATAGTTAGGAATAGTTTCTTGACTTTTTTGGCCATTTGAAGGCCTAGAAACAGTGCACATTTGTCCTCGTGTGTCAGAATCCAAGAAAGATGGAATGCAACGTGAAGATGCGATAGTGAAAAGAAAAAGTGACAGATCTAATGTGGCAGGTTGACAAATGTGTCCGTGGAATCAGATGTATGGTGTGGGAAAAAAAAGCAGAAGAGGGGACAGAAGTGTGCCATTGAGAGAGAAGAAGACACACATACACACACACACACACAAACACACACACATACACAAACACACACATACACAAACACACACTTACACAAACACACACTTACACAAACACACACACACACAGATTGAGTTGGGGGTAGCTAAGGTGACACTAGAGGATGGGTGTGTAGGTGTACATTTGGAGTAAGTCTGCAAAAACAATTGTTTTGTTGCACTGGGTATAAAATGTATACTTCTATTTTTCTGACTGACTGTTTGGCTAAATTTATTTATGTCCACTTGAGTACCCACTGTTTCAGGCATACATATTTACAGTAAGCACGTGCATAGATCCCTGCAGATTCATGGGAATTTGGAGACGTTAATGTGTATGTGTGTGTGTGTGTGAGTGCGTATGTGTGTGTGTGCATATATTCCTTCCTGGCCTTGTGTGCTCATTTGACATTTCCCTGGCTCTCATAGTTGACATTTTCATCGTGTCAGATCACTATCAATTTTGATTTTGCCATGCGTCATACTCACTCATACACCTCAGACACAATTCTTTTTTAAATCCATGGGGTTATATTTGGGAAAATGCCAAACAAAGGACCAAACACGAAACACGTTATATCTAACAGATACGGGTCATAACACACTAAGACACAAAAGACTGACATCTCATTAGAACATATACACAAACACACACAACATTTCTTTTACTTCACTGTGGGATCCTTACATAGACTTCTATTCATTTTATAAAGTCATTTTATTAAGTAGTTATATAAAAAATGTAAAAACGCATAATCACATAAAACAAAAGTAAAAGAAGACACCATATAATGGAAGGAACAGTATGTTCAGCAGAACTAGGGGTGGCTTTTAGAATATTATGGTGCTATGCTGAGGTCAGAGTCGATCGCGATCTTGGGCTTGGCTTGGAAGAACACACTGCTTTGACTTGGTTTTCCATAAATAAACCTCTTAATTCGAATAACTCCAAAATTGACTGCATTGTGGTTTTTCGACAACTTCGAGTTACATTGACACATTGAGGAAATTTGAGGAGATTTCCTAACACTAAGAAATACTGAATTTTTATCAAATAATTGTTATGAAATGTACATTGGAACTGCAATGCTTGCCAGTGGCATAATCATAATACTCTAACACAAACACACCAACACGTAACGATTTTTATTTATAACTGATGATTAGTTTGACTTCTGGGAGAATGGAAAATACTGCACAAAACTAACTGATTGTGCTCAACTGCTTGAACATCATTATATCAAACTGACATGTGATTAGTTTTAATTTATGCAGACTTTACACATTTTGCAAAAATGCATGAGGAACAGATGTGTAATGTATGAGTTACAAAGTACGCAGCTCATAACCCATTCAGATTTATACAGCTCTTTCATACACAACAGGGCAGCATTTTTTGGCGAACACAGAGGACTTAGTTTATCTTACCCAGCCCTAAATGCCTACACTTGTTTTACAGCCTGTTGCAAATAATGCTGATACAATATCAGCCAGTAATCAGTGAGTTTTGGATATTTGCTATAGTTTAGTTTTTGGTCGATCTATTCACAATAATGCATACCCTCTCGTGCCATATTGCTTTAAAATATACCCTTATATTGCAAATTCTTTTTGTGAATTCTGCCTTCATGGTGAAAGAGACTGGTAATTTTGGTTTGTTCCCATTTTGGCACAATTCCCATGTGTTAAAAACTCTGAATCTGATTAATCTGATTAATTAATTCAGATTTACACATCCAAACACTGTTAGTTTTGGTACTGGATGATCCAACACTAAAACCAAAATAGCTAAACTGTAATAAGTGTAGACACAAGGTGGTGTACTTAATGAATTAGACTTTGAATGTATAAAACAGAATAACACACTAACACTACTACAAATACTACAATAACCACCAGAATTATTACTACTAAAACTAATAATATAATTAACAACTTAGAAATATATGAAAAATAACAATCGTTCCTACTAGCAGTAGAAACTTTTATAATTATAAACAGTAAGTCTATTCTAATTCTCACCTTTGATATCCCATAGTGTAAAATGTCGATTGCTGGAAGCTTCTGGTGCAAGTGTGAAATAGAAGTGATGACCAGACTGAGGTTCATCTCTGTCCACAACACTGATGGTGTGAATAAGCTTTAAGGGACAGAAAAAACACAAAATATTTTTTTTTACTAATTTTTACCATACTGCTATAATAGATAAATGATGTGTGGCTGCTTTAAAACTGCGTGGAAGTCATTTTGTAAAAACAGGTGCAGTATTAAATCAGTAGATTGTGTAAGTAACAGATTGTAAAACATTGAATGAATGGGTGACAAGTAGGAGAGAAAGGGAGGAAAAGCATGATAGTAAGTGGCACTACAGACAATCAAGTAAAATTCCCATGGTCCGTTATTGCTCTTTTCTCATTACACGCTATTCAAAAGGCTCATGCAGACATTATGTCCGTCTCCAGAGAAGCTGAGGAAATCCAAATTGGAAATTAGAGAAGACTGAAATACTTCCCAGAGCAAATCTTCCTTTTTTCATTCCTAGGCAAACCCATAAGCATGAACAAAGTCAAAGAGGGACACCCATACAATAAGACTGCATCAACTAAAACAAAGAGTACTTTGAAAAAATGTACACAATGACTTGCACTTATAGGCACACACACACACACACACACACACACACACACACACACACACACACCAACAACACAAAGTGACAGCAAGGACAAGAACACCTCTTAGGCAGTGTTTAAGCTCAAAGTAGAATCTTTTGGTCCCCCACAGCTGCACCCTTCAAAGACAAAAAAGAGCTCTAGAATAGAGAAACAATTTTGGGTAGTTCCTTGTCTTATAACACAAAGACGTTTCAACCAGTTCTAATAAGAAGCTGATGTTTGTAACTCCCAGTTGAATGCATCAATCACTTGCATGTGTCTCTTTTGCTAGGTTAATAATAACCCTTCTCTACCTGAAAATCTACAGAACACAATACATTAGACAGGCTTGGTTATAAACTGTCACAAAATGTCTGGTGTTCTAGAATATACCAGTAAATTTACCACCAAGTGCACAGGCAGGCATGTTATACTGACTATACACTGGCATCTAATGTAGCAGCTTCAAGTTCACACAGTAAATATTTTTTGAGGTATTTGTCATTCTTTTCGATCTAGAACTGCAAATCCTAAATATTTACATACACACCAAAAATATCATACAATGCATAATATATGTACATTTTTTAAAAATACAAATAACTTTGGTCTTTTTAGGATCTGCTCTTTTTATTGCAACATTTATTGTGACTATAGCCACGCAGATTGTTTTTACAATTGTCTTTTGTAGAAGGGAAACATAACAATTCTGAAAAAGTTCATAGATTTGTTTATTGAAAATGTAAGTCACAAACAAACAAAAAAAAACTTAATCAACCAGTGACAGTTATTTGATTGCAACTATGTGTAATTAAAAAAAAGAATACTTTTCAGATTTGGAAAGAGAAAAGAGTTTTCTTTGTAAAATTAACTATAATCTGAATTTTATTGATTTTCTGAGAAGGATTTCAACACATTTTGAAGTTTTTTCTTATACACAGTGAATACCAAAAGCAGTAATTACAACAGCAGCAAGTGGGCCAAGCATTTAGTTTTGGAATTGTACCAGACCCGGTTGACTTAGCCAAGTGCTGACTAAAATCATACTAAATGTTTGAGTTATGCTGAGCAAGTGACTGCTAGAACGGCATCTTCGGCAGCATACATTTACTTTAATGCAGAGCAGATAAAATCTCTTTTAAGCTAATGTAAACTGAACTTGATCTAATCTAATGTGTGTAGGCCTAAGGCAATGTGGTGCACTTTTTTTTAAGTCAGTTATGTTGGCATAGAAATAAACTCAGATATAATGATCCTCACAGCAAAATAACAAAAAAAAAAAGTGCATAAAAACTAATTTGCTTTCAGAAAAGCAAACAATAGCAAACATTAAAAAAGAGCCGCAAAAAATAATGCAAGACAAATTGTTTATTTTGTTATGCAAAAAAGTAAGAAGTGAGAACAAATGATACTTCAGTTTAGAACACCAGGCCCCATGGGTAATATGAGCAGAGAGACAGCAAGAGAGAACAACAAGAGAAAGAGAATATATGAATTCATGGGTTTGTGTGTAATGCCATCTATAACATTGTGGGGACCGAATTCTGTTTAGTAACTCACATATTGGAGAGTTATTTTCCTTGTAGGGACCAAAAGCTGGTTGCCACAACATAAATCATTCAATTTTAAATTAATGGCATGTCAAACTATTAAAATTTTGGTTTAGACGAGTAGTACTTATAATCAATACGTCTTTGTAAAGTCCCCATAATGCATAACAGTGTGTGTTTCTCTGTGTGTCTTTAAGAGAGACAGAAAAAGCATTTGTGAAGAAAATATTATGTGGGAGTGTGTACAGTTGCAACTACCATTCCCTGGGGCCTGATCCTCTAATTAGGATTTTATCTAACTCTCCCCTTGTGACCCATTCACTTGGACCAGGCATGATTGGTAGAGAAAGAGATGCTCCCAAAAACCTGAACATATTCTCCAGGGTACTGCAGTCTGTTTAGAGAGATTGCTTTCTGCTCTGAGGGCAGAGTGAAGCCTCCTGAGCCGAAGAACCAAATTAGAGGAGAAACAAGTGCTGTCTATCCACGCCTCGCAGACAAACTAAGATGTGAATTCAATTAGATTTTGAACTTGGGTGGGAATATGTTCATGTGTTAGTGTACATTGTATTAAATTGTTTGTCCTTTGACACATACTTGTGTATGTGTTTTTTTTTCTGCCTTAACATTACTCATCTAGCTGGGACACTCCCAGGGGAGCAGCAAGTCCTTGTGATATGTCAGTGAGGGCCGCTCAGCACTGTTTGATATCTTGTGCAGAGTTGACAGGCCTCTCCTCCCTGGGCCATTCTTAGTATTTGCCTTTCTACCCAGCCTTTTCCTGCACACACGCCACTATATGATATCTGTCTCTTTTCATCTGATCAGCCTCGTATGCCCAAATACCAAGGGGTTACCAGTCGAACACAGCGTGCTAAAAAGGCTGATTCACACGTCAGTCAGATTGTGGGCAAGGCCAGGAGACAATTCCAGATTAGGAGATAGGTCAAGAAGGGAAAGAAATTATAACTGATAAAAGAAAGAAGGCAAATTGAAAGAAACAAAGATAGAAATAAATCAAACGATAGAATATGGTGAGCTGCCAGGCAGAATTATGCTCACTAAAAATAAGAATTAATAGATTAACTTTGTTACTCTGTTTCAAATGTATCAAAAAAAACTAATCATTTAATTATTTTAATAAACTAAAGTATCATATTTTTATTCAACAGAAATCCCTTTTAAATAGTTTTTCAATAACATTAATCAGTAAAAATATAAATACGTAATATTTAAATACAATTATTTAAATTAAATTGGCCAACTTAATTAAAAACAAATAAATACATTAATAAATCTAAACAAAAACCAATACAAACTTAAATGAAAGAAAATAAATATTGGCACAGTACTGGTGTGTTGAACCTATAGTCTGGACATTACCATTTCAAGCACGACAACTATATAGACATCCACAGGCAGAATTCTAAAATAGTATAATTGTTCTTGCCCCCGGCTGGGAGCGACAGTGTTCCTCTCTCTCCTATCAATCAAAGTAACACAAGCCAAACCCTGTAGGCTTAAGAACATGTGTATATAGTATAAGGTAGTGAGTGACATCCTTTGTGCATTTGTGGAAAACGAGTTAGGCAGAGCTTTCCTCTTAAGCTCTTTCCATCCTCCCACTGTCTTGTAGCATACAAGTCCAACATTCTGGTGACTGGCTTCACAAAATGAATAAAAAGCTTATAAGTACTACTCATAATGTTTAATCAATTAAGTCTAATATGATATATGAATTTCTTTGTTTAAATGGAAAGTATTTTTTTTACATGTAAAAGGGTATGTGTATGTACTTTGACCCCTGTAAGTCTACTCTAGAAGAAAATGTATACACATATTTAAATCAACAGTTGGGTAAAAACGCTGGCTAAAAACAGTTGCTATTTCTCTGGTCTATTTCATTTCGCAGTTTTGGATGCTGATATTGTTTTTTTTGGCAGTCAGAAATTTGCAGTTCTTAACACTACCACTACTTCTCATCAGTTTATGGCTTAAATTTGATTTGGCAAATGAAAACTTGATTTTATTCTTCAGTTTTGAATGACTGTAAGAGTGAAGGAGAAACTGATATTTTGTTAGAGAAAAATATTAAATAAATATTATCCTGGTTATGTAAGTTATAAGTTAATAGAATATAATTAATGTTGGCATGTTATCCTGGAGTATAAAGGGACAAGAATTAAACTTAGAAACTTTGCTTCTCTCTCCCTCTTTCTCTTTATCTCAAATATCACAAATATTCACAAAGTTATCATGATTTTAAATCAGATAAAACACTATGTACTTAGTGACTTGTGTTAAAGTTTTCACTAATTTGCCATTAAAACTTGAGCCTAAGAGCTGGAAAACAAGATTGTATCGTGAAAAGAAATATGACGGCAGTGCAAAAAAAGCTTAATTGAGCCTCCTGAATCTGTTATGAAATATAGAGTTAGTAAGCAACTTCCCAACTTATACAGGGGATAAATGGATTTGTACTGTTTTATATTTGGGTTTCTTATCAGGAGCATGATGCAGTTGCAATATTGTAGGGGTGGTTGATTTGATTGTAGTGGGAGTGCTACATTATTCTCCAGTTTGTGATGGTATTGTAATGATTAACCAGCTTTACTGGTATAGCTTTTCTTCTATTTGTTTCTTGTTCTTTTCTAGTTTTCCCCAATCAGCACATTATAGTCATTCTCAAAATCAGCATTTTGTTGTTCACTGTTGGAAGATCTTTCGGATGGTGCTAATACATTTTTTTCATCTGGTTTCTATTTTACGGCAAGACGAATATGCATTTATTATCGTTTGAATGAACTCACAGAAAGCAGAGAACAAAGTTTGGCTGCCCATTGCAGCACAGGTGAGAGAAAAATGCCTCTAATTACCGGTTCATGCACATGGCTGCTTTACTTGCTTCTAATCAAGGTGATTAATTGACCAGCAGAAAGACTGGGCAAGTTAGTGCTCATTGTAACACACAAACTGCATCATTCTCCTCCCCCTTGTCTTCTGATCTACTCTCGCTCTCACAACCAATGAACTATACAAATAGAGCCCTGTGGAGAAGGACAACATGCCACAATTCATAACAATATGCTACAGGTTATCACGAAGCAATTATCATAGACCTAGTAAAGGGGATGCAGAGGAAAGCACAAAATGTGAGATGATTTTTAATGAATGCAATTTATTGCCTTTAATCTTTCCAGTCTATATTTTATCTGTCAGGTTTAAATAGGACAAGGTATATTTGCCATAAAAAGTATTAAAATTAGATTGGGCTATGACATGACTGTTCTATAACTGCTCCACTTACTGTATAATTATGCAGTATGACTAAAGCGTAGCACAATTAAGATATGCATCATGCAAAACATATTTTAACAAGTGGATTGTGAATTCACAATCGCATCTACATAAAATATAAATCTTTAAAAAATATACTTGGTATTTGTAAAATAAATCTGATTTTTAAGAAAAATCGATGTAATACACGTTTATTTGTTGTCTTTAAGATGATGTTAAACTAATCCCAAAAAAAAAAAGAAAAAAAGTTGAATGCCTCCACACACACACACACACACACACACACACACACACACACACACACACACACACACACACACACACACATATATATATATATTCATTCATTCATTCATTATCTCCCGCTTTATCCTCTATTAGGGTCGCGGTGGGGTTCCCCATGCCCATCCAGGGGAGAACATCTCGGGCGCTGGGCAGATAGACCCAGGACAGGTCGCCAATCCATCGCTGGGCACACACTCACTCAGACAGACACACTCTATATGGGGCAATTTTGAGAATTCAATTAACTTGATCCATGTTTTTGGACTGTGGGAGGAAACCGGAGAACCCGGAGGAAACCCACGCAGACACGGGGAGAACATGGAAACTCCACCCAGATGGGGATTCGAACCGGGAATCCCTAGCGCTGAGAGGCGAACGTGATAACCACTAAGCCACCGTGCCGCCATATATATATATATTTGAACATGTCAATAAAATACATTTCACATGATAACAGTGCATTATTCCTTGGACAGTCCTCCCTTTCTAACAGTAGTGCTATTAAATGTCACAGCATCATTTATGGCTTTGTAGCTGGAGAGGGTGGTATGTCACAGGGTTTGCAGACAAGCTAATAAGATGTGAATTAAGTGTTTTTTTATCCAGATCATTATAGTTCTGTCCTGTTTTTTCTTGTTTCAGAAAATTCTTTATGATAAACAGTATATGTGGGTAAAATTGTGCTCTCTATAAAATAATGTAGTTGTAAATTGCAAATAGACAGATTTCAAAATATTATTACCAGATTATGCTTAACCGAGTTTTTGACACCTGTGATCAAAGGGCCTTTTAGACCCTTTAAATTTGCATTTGGTTAGCTATTAAAATAGTTTTATTTGATATTGGATAACCCAGCACTGAGCACTGTGGTTTAAATATATATATAAAAGGGTGAGGTAGTGTAGAGGCTAAAGTGTTGGGCTATCAATCTAAAGGTTGGGGGTTTAAAAGAGTAAAAACCTAAGATGTCATGTCTATTATCCAGAAGATTTGTAAAAGACGCGTATTGATATTAGGCTGTTGGAAAACCAAAACACGTGTTCATTCAAACAGCTCATATATAAACTGGATCTGTGGGTAAATATAACATTTCTGGTAATCTGAATGTTGCATTCCAGTTGTATTCAACTTGACCTCGCAACAGCACTACACATTTAGCCTCTCTATTGTCAAGGGATACTCAGCTGAGGAAAATAAATAAATAACAGCCTACATAACAATGGAGCATAAGTTGCAGTTTTTTTCTGCTTCAAAGGCTTATCCAGCAAAATGATGTTTTTTGTTGTCCATCACATCTCATGCTCCCAGAGGGAAAAAAATAATTTGACACTACTGAATGTGCAAGAACACAGTACCAAAAAGAACAATAGATTATTTGTCCAAGGGCTACACTGATATTTTATTCACGGACAAGTTTAACTTTTATATAAAAATGTATATTGATTACTCATTATCATTAACTCTACATTATTTCAATTTATAATAATCATGTGTTAGCTGTTATTTTATTACATTAGCTTTAGAACATTTTAGAATCTGGAAATCCTGGTCTGGCTCACCATCTCCGTTCATTTTTATTCAAAAAGAGATGGATGGAGTTGAGATCTGATGCAGGAAAGTCGAGTTTTTCATACCAAATTCACTTAACAATGCCTTTATGATCCTTACTTACATATTTATATTCTATAATGGAACTTGACTCCTATATGTTGTAAAAAGGCATTTATAGCATTCTATAAATTCCAAAATGTGTATAGGTGCTATGGTTGCCATAGTTTCTTTTATTTATAAAATGTAGACATAATCATTAATTATAATTGTTTTCTGGTTATCTTCCTGATTCTAGAAGACTGAAGACTGGCAGCTTTGCTGTTCAAAAATATCAAAATAATTTGGTGAACAAGTTTGTCGCTGTCCTAAAAAAACAGTTTATAAATTGCCTTTAGAACAAAGTGTCAGACAGATCATCCTTCCCAATTGAAAAGGTCCAAACTAGGAGCAAGGAAGTAATGAAACAATTCTGACAAAAAACGGAAAAAGGATTGGCTTTGTACTGAAACTGACACAAACCGATTGCTTGGGTTTGTCTCCAGGGCATTTGTTCAAATATGGAAGGCTACAGGGGTCATACTCAGAGGCCACAAAATCCATCTTTAAAACATGCTCTCCTCAGACTCACTCCAAACCACATAAGGAGAATTTATAAGCTTGGATATTTGCCCAGGTGGATCCACTAATCCAAATTTTGGAAAAGAATCAACAACACAGAAAAATAATGTCAGTTCTGGAAAAAAAAAGTAAATCAAATTAATTTAAAAATAAATAAATAAATAAATAATAATAATGTACACTTTAGAATGAAAAATAAAAGATATATATAACATTGATTGTAAACCTAAATGGACAACCAAGTTGTGGTGTTTGAAATTTCTATGATGAAAAAAAAGAGTCTCACATAAACCATGCTGTTTGGAAGGAATAGATTTTTACTATAAAGTTTAGAGACAATTTGCATACCTATATGTTATTCACACCTACAAAATTTTCTAATCTCACAAAGTATAGTATTGTTGTGCATCTGCAAGGTAAAGTAAATATGTAAGTACTATTTTTTTGACTTGTGTAAGAAGTATATTTGTATAAGCCATACAATATAACAGACATATTATTTACCCAACAAAAGGATAAGTTTAAAAACACTGGAATTTTGAAATAAATTAATGAAAACAGCCATTCTTTCACCTGGCCTGGTTTTGCATCCTCACAGATAGAGGCTTCATAGGGGGTGGCCAGCTCAGGTGGGTTGTCATTCACATCCAGAATACGGATACTTACAGCAGCCTGGGAAACCATGGACTGGTTATCTGGATGATTAGAACAAAAGTGAGGTAGAAGGTGAGAATGAGTGATGAGTAAGTAATGAGAAAGTGCAGAAGTAGGTCGGAATGATTTTAACTTCTTCTCAGTAAATCAGTATTATAATTTTTAAATTTAAAATATAATTAATCTAAGTAACAACTTTTTGTGTTTCAAAAATCCTGACCTCTCAGATGAAATAATGACCTGTACAGAGAGTTTCTCAGGCAATGTGTAGATATTAAAATATACTAAAACTGAAAACATTGGGTTGGTTTCCAAATAAAATATTTTTATTGAGATGTTTGAGCTTTGCATGGACACTTATCATGTACAATCATGTGAATATACTGTAAGTGAGTTGATATTAGGTCAAGTACACACATAGACCTGGGTGAATATGCATTATTTTGAGTTTCATTATAAAACTGGAAATGTTTTATTGCAACAACACTTCAAGACTTACATAAATATTGTAGCTCATGAAGACACCTGTCACATGTATACAGTCAGCTTAGTCAAATAAATTACAATTGTAATTTATTTAAATGCATAAGACATATGTCTGGTTAATTTGGCCAAATCGACAACCATTCTGTGGCCCAGTGCTAAAATGTTAAAATACTACTGTTTAAAACAACTATTAACATTTAATATTCATTCAAACGTGAGATGAACTTCAGTCGTATAAGGCTGCAATATTAAAAAGAAGGATTTCTACAGCTTAGAAATGCTGCACATCTGCTTCAGGCTTACCAGATGCTGGAAGGTCGGATATTTTTCAGCCATTATATATATTGGAAAATGCAGTTCATGTTCTTTTTTTCTAAAGCCTCAGAAATACCAGTCTGAAAAATATTGCTATAAGATAAATAGTTTTTGTGCTTGAGGGGAAAAATAACAAATTTATCTATATTTTAAAACATTGTTATACCCTCCTATTGAATGTCCAAAAAAGCCAAAGGAAAAATACAAAAGCTTTTTTATAAAAGTCTTCAAATGTGAAATTTCAGCATTTGCTGGTTTTAGTACTATATAGACTTTATAAAAACTTGACTTGCAAACATTTTTATAGTCAGAAATTGATTATTAAACATATTACCAGCATTCATGGACTTTATTTTGCATGTTGATTGTCTTATAACTTCGCATTGGGTGCAATTTGTGAATCATTAGTCGAAATTTCAGAGGTTTTATTCCAGAAGACACAAGCAGTGTTTAATTAAACCTGCTGCCTCCTTGCACTCCACAATTCTGGCCTTCTGCCTACAACAAACTCATTGCCTCCTCTGCATAATTTGATTACTCTTTTAAAATTCTCTGGCTTATTAAATAATGTGTGCTGTATTTGCTGACTCTGTATCCAAGTCTTTTTTAAGAATGGAAAATAGATAAGAAAAGATGTTGTCTCGAGAAGCAAAAACTAATTTTGGGCTGAGATATTCCTACGTTATTCAAATAATTCTATGTCATAATTTTATGGAGAGGCATACTAGGATAAACATTATGTAAACTTATTTACTTTCATTAATAAATTTCTGCTGGAACGTGACAATCCTGGCGGCACGGTGGCTTAGTGGTTAGTACGTTCGCCTCTCAGCACTAGGGATTCCCGGTTCGAATGGAGTTTCCATGTTCTCCCTGTGTCTCCGTGGGTTTCCTCCGGGTTCTCCGGTTTCCTCCCACAGTCCAAAAACATGGATCAAGTCAATTGAGTTCTCCAAATTGCCCCATATGTGTTTGTGTGTGAGTGAGTGTGTGCCCAGCGATGGATTGGCGCCCTGTTCTGGGTGTATCTATCCAGCGCCCGAGAGGTTCTCCCCTGGATGGGCATGGGGAACCCCACCGCGACCCTAATACAGGATAAAGCGGGAGATAATGAATGAATGAATGAACATGACAATCCTTCTTTTTATTTACCTATCTATAACAAATAATAGCTTGCAGTTTCATTTCCAGCTAATTTTTGGTAGCTTTAAAAATTTTATGTTACTTTTCTTTAAGAGATAACATTTGTGGGAAGCTGAGTAGGTTGTCAAAGCTACTGCCAAAGGCTGGGCTTTTATAAAGCTTAAACGTAGGTTAGACTGGAAACTGCGGAGGATGGATAGGGGACAGGTGGGGATGATAAGTTTTGAAAGACCAAGAGAAAACTTTAGTAGCTATATAATTTGCTGAAATGGCTTAGGGGCAAGTGTGACATGGTGTTGCTGAGATGCCTTCTAAAATAAAGTCCAATATACAATACGACAGCTGCAACTGACCTTCAGCTGTCTCAGCTAGTATGTATTCTTGACTGACAGAACCAAATTGAACTCTCTGTGAGCAGATACCAGTGAACGTGGTTTAGAAATTAAAAAGCCATGAGAAAAGTTTCTGAGCTGTGACTGCCTTCTGGCCTATTGAATTCATTGCCATGAATTTTGATGCAACTTGGAAATGCGAACATTGGAAAGAAATTTAATGAAGTCAGGCACTGTTTTTGTTTGTGTGTGTGTATGTGTTAACTAACAATTATTCTGTTATTTTGACAAAGAAATAGTATAAGAGGCATACAATTCTACAGATTTTTAACCATGAAGAAACGTTCATAACGAACGTATTTAAATCTGTAGACAGAGGCGTAGGCACACCTGCCTCCCATCAATGACCCAGTGCAGCATGCATTTAAGCTGATGCTACCAAGCATTGGTTCATTAAACACTGGTAATTGGAGATCTGTCTGTAACACTTCTTGTTGCTGCTCCAGCATGTACTTACAGGTGATCATGCTTGTGACTGCAGTAAACTGCAGCTGGCCATGTATTAGGCCAGCTGTATTAGGGGAAGGGTGTGCTGTATTAGGGGAAGGGTGTGCAGTAAGTTGCTGGTCTGCACTTCTAATTTTTTCTTCCTTTTATTTAATTAAAGGGTTGCATTCCAGAGGTAGGAGTAGCATGCATATAGTTTTAAGATGATAACATGATATGTCTTTTAAAATATTGCTCATGCTTCACAAGGTAAAGGCTATCCTGTCCTGACATGCATTGCATGCATTATAAATACTTATTTTTAAATAAATTATACAACTGCTGTAATGCTTTAATAGGTAGCAAGTCATGTAATTCTGTTTGCACCTAGAAGTACCATAAAGCACACAGTGCAGCATGGGTCCAGTTTACTAATTAGCCAGGTAATGTTAGTATAACAGTTCGTTAAAAGCTGAGAGTAGCTTCAAACTTACAGTGGATTAAGGAACAAGAATAAAGCAATTTACTTGGTAAATGACAAAATAGCAAGAACTGTGCAAAACATCGTAGTAAAGGATAAGTAAATTAATTTATAATAAGAAAACCAACAAAACATGACAATTTGGCTATATGTTTTCCTAAATTGTATTCCTGTTCAGTTAAAAAAATCACTTAAAAAGGTACATTTCTGAGTCTGTTTAGTAAAAGTGAAGTGCAAGTCCTATGGCCAAAGCACATAGTGACATACAGGTCGTACCTGCTTCAGCAGCTGTCACAGTGATGTTGTGCCAACCAGCTGTCTCCCTGTCTAAGACCTTCCCTAGGGTTATGGCCCCAGTTGTGGAATCAATGTTGAAGATATGATCTTGATCCGTACTCTGCTCTATTGAGAATCTGGACAAGGGGGAAAAATATATTTGCTTACATAAACAAATATTTAGGACTCATTTCCAAAGCCAAAATAAAAATTATTAATTCATTTATTCATTATCTTCTGCTTGATCCTTTATTATGGTCGCAGGGGGGTTTCCCATGCCCATTCAGGGGAGAACTTTTCAGATGCTGGGCAGATACAACCAGGACAGGGCAGACTCACTCACATAAACACACACTACAAAGGGGCAATTTAGAGCAGCCAATTTGCAAAAAAAATGCCCCTATCATCCAACATGTACAATGGTTTGATTAAATCAGAGCTAATTTTGTTTTTTTTAAGAACATTTGTATTTCTGAATGTCACAGTTATAGTATAAAGTGTAACTGATTGAAATGGTGAGATATGACCTGAAAATAATTGTTCATGCAAAAAATTCTGAATGAGCAAAAAATTCCACTCAGTGCAAATCTGACCAGAAACTACAGAAAAATATAGTGCTGATAAAGACTATTGGGTAACACTTAAATATTGAATTTTAAAAGAGCTTTCAGTACTAATGATTTACAAAATATCTGCATTTAATTATTAGTTATTATTATTAGCATATATACAGGAACAGAAATTTAATCTAAGAAGATTATTTCAACAGTAACATAACAGTAAATATAAATATAATTAAATAACATTGTAATTTATTACATGAAACTTATTACACTTATAGTAATTAAGGTTATGGTTGGGGCTGGAGCCAATCCCAGTCCTCATTGAATAAAAGGCAGGGAAACATCCTAAAAAGGTTGGCAGTTAAGAGCACACATACAAGCATACACATTCATGTACACATTTACACTTAGGGGGTAATTAAGTACGTTCAGCTTCATATGTTTATGCACATATAGCACTTGATAAGTTTTCAATTAAAAAATAATAATAAAAATAAATTCCAGTGTTTTTCCAGTGTCCAGTCAATACTAACTTAACTGATTTTTGTTTCACCTTGATTAGAAATCTAATTCACTGTAAGGCAGAAAACATACATTTTTAAAAGTGTGATAAAGATTAGCTCAGTGGTTCTGTAAACCCTCTAAGGACATGCAATTTAAAACAAAAATCAGTATTTAGAACTATTTGTTTTAACTAGATGGAAACCCAGTGTTTATGCTTTCTGTTCAGTTACAGAAAGTTTACACTGTCACTTCTAAACTTGAACAACATGAGATAATAACGTAGCCCAATAGCCTGGGTGAACATGACATATATAATTTATTAACCATAAGGTTATGTTTACATTGTGAACATATCTGTCAAAAACACACTCTAGTTTTCATATTTCACTCTGTATGGGGTGGTATAAAAGTCTTATTTTGCTATGTAATTGTAAAATACACAAAAATGATGTTTGTTTGTAGCGGTCATGTTGCACCGGGTGCCCACTGGCACATAAGTGCATGAGACAGCCAAAAGGCACAGCTCTGCTCACTTAACTGAGCCCAATGGAGATTATTAAAGTATTACCAATGGGCATGGGAGTGATGCCATTCATGGACACATGCCAAGTAATCCACATGGTACTCTTCTGTTCTTCATAACACCTGAAGCACTTTGGTCTTCATCTCATGCATTTTTAATAAAGCTAATTTGAACTGTGTCTATGTGCCAGTGTTTTTTTGACTAGAATTCCTACTTCATGCTCTTATAGCTGTTCCAATATGCTTTATTTTTCTGAGTGCTGACAAGTTAGGAATGTAGCATTGTTTGGTTGATTTTCTCTTTCGTTTTTATGTGTTTACAGGAAATTGGATTAGATAGTGCTTGGCTAAACAACAAAGTTGAATACTTGCATATTTTTATTTATTATTTGATTAATTTGACTCTAGGCGGCACGGTGGCTTAGTGGTTAGCACGTTCGCCTCTCAGCACTAGGGATTCCCGGTTCGAATCCCCATCTGAGTGAAGTTTCCATGTTCTCCCCGTGTCTGCGTGGGTTTCCTTTGGGTTCTCCGGTTTCCTCCCACAGTCATGGATCAAGTCAATTGAGTTCTCCAAATTGCCCCATATAGAGTGTGTATGCGTGCATGTCTGTGTGAGTGAGTGTGTGCCCAGCGATAGATTGTCGCCCTGTCCTGGGTGTATCTGCCCAGCGCCAGAAACGTTCTCCCCTGGATGGGCATGGGGAACCCCACTGCGACCCTAATAGAGGATAAAGCGGAAGATAATGAATGAATGAATTTGAGTCTGCTTTGACTTTTGGGTTACTGCTGTTTATATTTTTATGGTTTATAGAAAGTTTCACAGGATAAAATTAATTATGGCGCTATGACTTGTCTGTATGTGTTGATTTACAGCAACTCTGTAAAATTTTGTATGCTGCAGGGTATGTTATGTGCATACACTAATGTATTTACAACATTAAGACATTTATTTTTATTTCTCTTAACTTCATTGAACTTAATTTCATGAAGACTTGTAATAATTAAAAGCATGCCAGGTATTGACACGGTGGCTTAGTGGTTAGCACGTTTGCCTCTCAGTGCTGGGCATACAGGTTCGAATCAATCTGGATGGATTTCATGTTTTCACTGGTTTTCATGTTCATGTTCTTCAAGACAGTATATTGAGACAACAGAATACAATAAGTTATTTCGATATAGCTTGGAATATAGTGCATTACAACATCTTAGAAAGCAGTGTTGTAAAAGTATTTTAACATATTCTCCTATGTCAGAATTCCAAAAGAAATTCTGAGAGATCAAGGTACATTGTTTATATCACAAACACTATGCAAACTTTAGAAGCTTTTGGGGATTAAGTTAATTCTGTCCTCACACAGATGGGTTGGTAGATAAATTTTATCACACTATTAAACAATGATTTTAAAATGATATATGGATACAAGTAGGGCTGCAACTAACGATTATTTTGATAATTGATTAATCTGTCTAATATTTTTTCGATTAATCAATGAATCGGATAAATAAAATAAAAAAATTTCCATGTCTTTACATTTACATTTAATCATTTAGCAGACACTTTTATCCAAAGATGGATGTCTTTCAGTAAAATTATTCTATAGTACAGTATAGTATTATATATATAGCAATTTTATTCAAAATGTATAAGTTAACATTTCCTGTAATTAATGAAATGCACAATGAAAGAAATAATGTATCATCTAAACATCTAAACATCCCTCACTTAAAAACAAAATTTAAAAAAAAGTGAACGCCAAATAACACGATACTCAGTTGCCCTCAGTAATGAACCAAATATTGTGTTCTGTAGCCTATTGGGAAAAAATTAATTAACAAATGAACCAATTAACAATCAGCTATTGAAAAAAAAACAATTAACAAATTAGCCAGTTAACAAAAGAAAAATACCTCTTGTGTGAAATGTCAATGGGGGGGGGGGGACTCTCTTGTAAACACACACTTCAGCATGCGCTTCAGCATGTTGCTTGCGGACTGTGCCGGGACATGTAATGATCCAATGAAGGTCATTTAAATGGCTAAATCCACGTACTTTTACGCCGTCAATCCCCCGCTCAATCCCCCGAATTCATGTTCACAGAGCTGCATGTTCCACGTTCTTTATTTGTGTGCAGTGTGAAGCTCCAGCAGTTTGGATTTAAACAGAAGCTTGTTTTCAGTGTTGGCTGTGTTTCATTTGTGCGATTTATCAACTTGTTTTGCAGACTCCGCCTCGTTCTGTTCAACCCGCTATTTTTTTCCAGCATTATTGAAGTGCTGCAGGTGACGAAAGCGGTTACGACTTTGCGAGTAACGCGGAATTCGTGCGAACCAACGAATCGATAATAGAAATTCATTATCGATACTTTGGATAATCGATTTTTATCAATTTTATCAATTCGTTGTTGCAGCCCTAGATACAAATCATGCGGCATCTTGAATGTCATTTAAGAAAATTTGGAAGAGAGACCAATAGCAAAAATTGAATTTAGTTGCTGACCTGAGAGCAAAGTTTCATGCACTGGGGAAATAATTCTCTCTAAGCACAAGAAGGGAAGAATAGCTGTATGATTGGGGTGCTCGTTTTAGGAAATTTGATCAGATGTTTTCATGTTCTTCTCAAGTCCGTGTGGGTTTAAGATGGAAAGATAATGAGATTGGCTATGATATTATAGTCACATATACAACAAAAGCTCCCATCTGTCTGCCTCTGCCAGGTAACTAAATTTGAGTTGTCTGCAGCACTAAGTTGGTTTGCTGAACACAAAGTGAAACATCTGTCATGGCCATCTCAGTCCTTTGCTCTAACATTACAGAAAACATGAGCAAAACAAGTACAGTGTAAACTAGTGTTCTCTGCTCTGTATTTTTTGCATTAAATATTAAAGTAGAAAACAATAATTGCTGTTTAATTGCAAATTTTCAGTTTATAGTGTAGTTTTATTAAAATGTCCACCTTTTTCCTTATTGGGCCACATTAGGTTCATAGTGCTACTGTAGAATAAGGCTGTGTGTAAAACAGTAAGTTTTACCTCACAGGTAAATTATTCACATCTGGGTCTCTGGCAGTCACAAAACCCACAAGAGCTCCTTGCTTGGCATCCTCTTGTACTTCCATAATGGCACCTGTGGGTGGGAAGAACACCGGAGGCTCGTCTGTGTCTGACACACTGACTCTAACAATGGTCTGGTCTCGGAAAGAACCCAGGTCGACAAAACGTGGGTCTAAGTGCTTGTTTACTGCTTCCACCACCACATTATGGGTACGCTTCTTCTCGAAATCCAGAGGCTACATGGTGCAGAATAAAAAATACAGAAAACAATATATAATAAACTTATTGTTACAAAAATATTGTTACATTTCCTTTTTATATTTTATTCACCTTTAGCACACATACACAAAATTAACAGGTTTTGTTTCTGTAAAAAATGTGATTTATTAATAGATAAAATGCATGAAATTGTTTCCCTGTGGACTGGTTGAAGCTTTTTGACATTAACTGCTGTCTATTAAACATAACGGTGATTGATGAGGTCTGTAAAAACTCTAACACTCAGAGTATTACAAGTAAAAGATACAGTTTTTTTCATTATATTCAAATTCTAATAACATATGTATTATAGAGAACACCACTAACAGAGTTTACATTGTTTTCAAATTATCCAGTAAATTAATAGTTTCAGTCAGGGACATAAGTTTATATGTTGGACTATTTCTGTTATATTCTCTACCGTGCTTCTATTACTTATTTAAATGCATTTTCACATGCATGTCATGTTTACTCAGATTATAAATATTCTTCCCTTAAATTTTATCCATTCTTCAGGTCTTTTAAATTGTGTTTACGTATTTGTATATGGAAGGACTAGTGATTAATCACTATGGATACAAGTCATGCGGCATCCTGAATGTCATTTAAGAAAATCTGGAGGAGAGACCAATAGCAAAAATTGAATTTAGTTGCTGACCTGAGAGCAAAGATTCATGCACTGGGGAAATAATTCTCTCTAAGCATAAGAAGGCAAGAATAGCTGTATGATTGGGGTGCTCGTTTTAGGAAATTATCAGATGATCAAATGCTCACATAAAGGCCAAATTACTTGAGTGGCAAGGACTGTTTAAAGTTTAAGGAGGATGGCATCAAAACGCTGATGTGGACAGACCAAATACGGGCACAGTAGGTGTACCACTTTAATCTCCCTAAATTGTGTAAAAATTTGGTACCATTGTTTCAGTCAAAAGAGGTAGGAGAGGTAGGGGTGAGACCAGAGTTGATTTCAAAATTGGCTAAAATTCCCACCCCAGGTGTGGAGTGTACCTTTTGCCACCATGCTGCCTTTACCGACCCAATTGGCTTACACCAATTTACAGCTTGTTTTGGGATGTTTGTTGCAACCTGCAATATTTTAGCGTCTGATGGACAAAATTCTTCACCCACACATGACATCTGCCTATCTGGATGAGATTGCTATTACCAGGTGGAGAGAGTTTACCCTCTCTGCCCTGACTATGCTGCATTCCAGTAGCTTTACGTAAGGAAGAATACCAATATATGCCACACCTGTTTGTATTTGTTTATCCAATCTTTCAAAAAATTTCAGGGGTTAGGGGCACAGATAGTCATGGCTAACATTTCTATTGCCATGTTGCTGAATGTGAGGTGGAGTCAAGAAATTAGGTCAGATAATGAAACACATTTGTAATGATTTTGTGTATTCAAAAGTCTCTTCTGTCTGTTCGCAGTGAGCACTGAAGGTTTAAGCTGATAAATAGAGGAGATTGAGAGACTGCTATGTAAAAGAAGGTAAAAAAGAAAACTTATTCCATTTATTATTGCCAAATAAAGTCATTTGGAGTTCAAAAACTGCCTTTCTTCAGTCTTTACTAACTGTGAGCCATCATAGTGTCAGTCCCTGTTTTTGAAGATCAACCTTCCGGTTCCAGCTAATTACCTTCTTCAATGGTAAATAATTAAGGAAAACCCTTCAGATGAAGGTTACACAGTCAACCAAGGACTTTTAAAGAAATTTAATTGGTGGAGGTTTGGTACATTTTGATTCTTGTTAATAATGATTAGAAATAAATTCTAACTAAATTAAACCGAAAGGTTGATCTAGGAAAACTTCTAAAATAGAAACAAGAAAAGAAATGCAGATTGTTTATGCTAGTTGTTTTTTGTATTTGAAAGATTATTGTAAAATATCTAGACTATACATCATAAGAAATGTAGGATATTTAGTATATGCAAGGTATTTAATCCATCATTATCATTATCTTCCGCTTTATCCTATATTAGGGTCGCGGGGGGGTTCCCCATGCCCATCCAGGGGAGAACGTTTCGGGGACTGGGCAGATACACCCAGGACAGGGCGCCAATCCATCACTGGGCACACACACTCAAACAGGCACACTCTGTATGGGGCAATTTGGAGAACTCAATTGAATTGATCCATTTTTTGGACTGTGGGAGGAAACCGGAGAACCCAGAGGAAACCCACGCGGACACGGGGAGAACATGGAAACTCCACCCAGATGGGGATTCGAACCGGGAATCCCTAGCGCTGAGAGGTGAACGTACTAACCACTAAGCCACCGTGCCACCCAGGTATTTAATCTAAAATGTAAAATAAAGAAGGGTGAAAATCTCTGTGTGTGTGTGTGTGTATTCCCTATACAAATATACATCATTACCTTGATGTTTGTTTGATGTGATGTTTGTGTTTAGCTACAGAACCTCTTTTTACATATTTACCCAGTCATACACTAATATTTCATATCCCTTTTATGAAGGGAAGTCTAGTAGAACTTACCTTTTTGATGGTGATGACTGCCTCCTGTGTATCTGCATCAGTAGAGACTCTAAACAACTCTCCTCCCTCTTCATCTCTAACTAGGTAGCTCATGTCTGTGTTTTCACCCATGTCTGCATCTGTGGCCATCACTCGGCCCACTGTCGTTCCTACATCAGCCCCCTCCGAAACTGAAAACTGATACATTTCTAACAAGTGAAGGAAAAAAAGAAGAGAGATAAACCATGAAATCAAAATGCTCCATTCTGTGCAGTAAATACTGCAGGACTTAATAGGAAGTATTAATTAAGCTCAGGAGAAGATGATTAATTTATACATGAACAAAACATTTACACGATGCACAAACTTTGTAATCAAAATAAGCTGTATATGAAAATGTATACTTATTAATAATCAAAATAAGCTGCATATGAAAATGTATACTTATTAAGGTGAAAAATATTTATTTATTTTCTGAGCTGCCTATCCTGATCAGGTCACAGAAGGGCCTGAGGCTTATAGCAGCTCTCACAGGAGCTCTCATACGGTGAAAAATAGGCACCAGGTTTCTATTCCATTGCAGGGGTAACAGAGACAAACACATTTAAACAGTTGTTTAAAAAATTCAGCACCATCTTTCTGTGAAAGCTCTGCACCCAATGAAGCTGATCTTCTTAAGTCAGTCGTGAAACATCTAAAACTACACTGAAATACAGTAAATGATTTATAGTTAGAAAGTGAAGGAATTTAAAAAGCGTTAAGACGTTAAGGCCATATTTGTGTAATCACAGAAGCAAAAACAAGTGGCCTTATTATACAAGATAATATTACTGTATATATACAGTAGGTACAACAACAGGAAACACAATCTTCCATTCGTCTTTTTCCAAATTTAGAACACATACTATGACTCTGACCGTAAGCACAGTTAAATAAGTTTGCTAAATGAGACAGCCAGAGAAGGGATTTAAATGTGGGCTTCCCTGTGATTAAAGAAAAGAGTGGAAAGAAAACAAGGGGGCTATTGAAACAAGAAGGAAAAGAGGCGCTGGGGAGTGGACTTATGCACTCTTCTTATTGTAATAAATCGAATGTCATGGCAGTGTTGGGCAGGAGCGCATTTAAAAGCATTACATTACTAGTTTAACATTAAGGTAGTTTAGTTTCTTAGCAATGTGCATGTGCAAGCTATAGAAATCCAAGAGCTTTGAGAGAGCTTTGAGGGAGATAGAAGCATCAACATGATATCAGGATAATGACGCTGGGCTTTTTTTTTTTTTTTTTTTTTTTTGAAACACACACACACACACACACACGTTGTGTGACTGACATGACATGGGCATACCTTTAGTTCAAATACAATGAAGTATATTATAATTTAATTTTGCCTATTTTTATTGCAGTGTCTAGCAGTTGATGAGGCATATTAATCCTAAACAAACAAGCAGTAAACACAGCATGTCTTTCTGTAGGTGTATAAATTATCTTTAAGTGTTAGCAGTAGTTCTTAACAAACGTTGTTCTGCACAGATGGTTAGGTTGCCAAGTCACTGAGCATTGAGTCATAATCTATTTATAAATTAAGGTACTGAGGATATACGGTGCCTACAGAATATCCCCATATCCTTTTTTGCTAACAAACTCTGTTTTTAGTTTGATTTAAATTTTATAACTTTTAAAATCAAAGTAAAATAATAATATTAAAATGATTATTAAAAGAACCTAAATTAGCAAAAATCCTCAGTGGGACAATTAAAAAAAAACATTTTTAAAAAGGTGTTTTTTTTTACTTTAATAATAGTAACATTTAACATCTACACAGGGTAAGTTTTTCACTGAAGTAAAATTTTTAATTTGTGCTGTTACTTTACGTTGCTTTAAAATGTTGTAAACTAAAGTGCTATATAAATAATATAGTTCAGTTGCCAATTGTTGGACTCACAAATGCATTAACTCACACATACTTTACTGTGATATAGATGAATCTACAATTCATCTATATCACATGCTTTTAAATTTTAACAGGAAACCATGCCACCCTGACTTCCCATCTGTGCAAAATAATGCAAATAATTTGGAACAAGTAGGGTTTAAAGGTTTCACATTTAGGGCATTTTTTTTTTCAAATCACAAAAGCGTCATCGTCTTAAACTTGGATACGCAATGTATTTTTCTTTGACCTTTTTACTTATGAACTACTATGCCTACACACATTGATGGCTAGGTACAAACTAGGAATTAAAATATTTAAACACCAACATTTATATTTAGAAGCTATTTAAAAATCTGTGGAAGTCCATAACATATTGGGATACATTAATAATGTTGAATGCACATTAAACAGCCTAAAAGCGGTTTATCATAACTATTACTTTATATCTGGTTCCATCTAAATTGTCTTTACCTTTGACCACTTTTCCTATGTGCTATGTTGGACTCTTTGATAATAACATTTAACATATTTTTTAAAAACATTTGTTATCTTAATGACCGTTGGATAAATAAAAGTTTGCAAGTGTAGGCAACTCTAGTTCTTACAAGAAAGAATATCATCATTAAATTGATAAGACAATTTGTACACAGTCAGTTTAATTCAATAAAATTGCATATAATGGTTTAAAATTTTAAAATTGAAACGTTAAAATTGAAACATTCAGGCAAAGCACTGTAGATATGAACAATGTCAAGTGTTTTATAAAAATCAAATATTTGTAATAAATAAAACATTTAGATAACTTAACTTTGACATTTAAATGTTTCCGAGAAAGTTTCATTTAGTTCCAAAGAAGAACAAGTAATAAAAATTCACCAATTCAAATACCAAGTTCTTACTCTGAGTGAAGCGTGGAGGGTTGTCATTAACATCTGTGATCACTATGGTCACTGTGGTAGAGCCAGAGAGACCCCCCATTTGGCCTGCCATGTCTGTTGCCTTGACAACCAGCTCATAACGGTCCTGAGTCTCTCGATCAAGATCTGCTACTGCTGTGTGAATCACTCCTGAAGAAAAAAGTAAATAAAAGAAAAAAAAATGAAGAAGAAAATTTGCACCAAGTTCTCATAATATACCCTTGGTTAGAATACCCTTTGTTAGTATCCATGTCTTAATGTTTTTTTTATTTTTCAGCAGTATTTGGGAGAATAGTTTACCAAAATAAATAAATATAATGAAAAAAGTTCATAAAAAAAAAAGTTTTTGGAAAGAAAGGCAATCTTTACTTTCAATGGGGGAATTATATGTTAAGGTTAAGCATTTCATTTCTAAAGCATAATGTGCTCCCCGTCATCGCCTGGGTTTTCTCCGGGTTCACTGGTTTCCTCCCATAGTCCAAAACATGGATTTAGAGTGAATTTCCCCATCTAAATTGCCCAAATATAGTTTGTGTGTGTTTCTCTGAGTGAGTGGGTGCCCGGTGATGGTTTGGTGCCCTGTCCTGGGTATATCTGCCCAGCGCCCCAAGCCAAGGGCAGACCCCCTTGGCCCCAAGGGTCTGCCCCCAGAGCCAGGGCAGACCCCCTCTTTTCCAATAATGTTTTCTCTGTCCTTCCAGCCCACTTCATTTAGCCAACTATGGAACCATAAGTTTGGAATTGGTCTAGGGCAGCTGCAGAAGAGAAAGCCACAAGAATTACATTCTGGAGAATACATTCAGAATGCTGGAGCACCAGTGGAGCAGGCAAGCATAGATGGCAGAAAAAGCATTGTCAGGGAGGTGGTCAGCAATGAAAGACCACCACAATCAGGACAGATTGTTAAAGTAGTTATATGCTCAAATTGCCAAAGCATCATCTTTCCCTACTCAGTTTCAACATACCCCTTGGACAAATAGAAGTCTGAAACAAAATAATGAGGTAAATGATACAAGAACAAATACCCACAATGATGCAAAGCTGAAACTTATATTGAAGAATTTCCATGCAATAAAGATGAGAGAGTCGGTTTGTACCTCACTATGTGTATTATTGCACATTAAATTACACAGACTTTTCCTTCCAAATAACCTGCATGATTTCCCTTTTGGTTAAAATGTTTTGCACCATTCTAATAAGATAAGCTTAGCCAAAGTAAAATAAAATGTGTTACGTACATATTTTATGGTATTATTTCCAAAAACTTAAATAGGTATTTATCAGAAAGATTAAAGCACTGAACATGAAAGAAAACAACAGGAAAATATGAAAGTACAAACTAATCTAGTTTAAATCATTATGCCTGAAATCTAAGAGAAGATTACAACGATCAACATATTATCAAGGATAGAGCTTTGCTATGCTAAATATATTAACTATATATTTGATTGTTTTTTATTTTGTTTTGAAGCTGACAGTACATAGTTTCCTGCATAAAAGCATGCTACTTTTATATATATATATATATATATATATATATATATATATATATATATATATATATATATATATATATATATATATAGACAATTTAAAAGTTTTCACAAACTTTCAAGCACTGCTGTCCAAATCTGTGACAAAAAACTAAAAGGTTGAAATTTAAGTCTATTTTCACTTAATCACAGTGTGATTTAATAAAAGTAGGTTAGTTTTTGGATCCCATTCACTATGAGTGACAGGCTCTAAGAGTTGGATGCCATTTTCAAAAAATTTTAAAATCCTTAATGGTCTGCATTATAAAACGGGGGTTAGTTTCTTAGTGGTTATTTGAAAATGCATAGCATGATGAATGACTATAAAATGACTGTACTTAACATGACCTAAAACAAGTTCTAAAAGTGTTACTATTACTAAACCACAAATGTTCTTACCAGTCTGTCTGTCAACTGTGAAGAACTTCTCGCCATCTAGAACACTGTACACTATCCTGGCACTGCTCCCATACATTGGGTCATCAGCATCTGAAGCCATTACTTTCATTACTGAAGTACCTGTGAAAATGCAGTATTCATAAAAGATTAGCTCATCTTTGTTTGTGGCCTGGGTTAAATTACTGTTCATTCTTGTATTTCAGCAGGCACCAAGCTCCTGGAGCAAATCACATTTTCATTTAGTCACACATTTTACCTAGAGCTAATCTAAAGCACAGTGTAATGTTGAAGGACTGAGGAAAGAAGATCAAATCTTACTTAAAATGTACAGAACGAAAATGAGCTTTCCTTAAAAAAGGTGAAAAGGAATGGTGACTGGAGAGGTTCCTATGGGGAGGAATATGGACAGCTCTATCCAGGGTGCCTGGTCAGCAGGTAATTGCTGACAGCTGGTGGTGTTGGCAAAAAGGTCATCATTACACTCTTCCCCAGACCTGTCATGTTACTGTCCAGACACACAATAATGCTATGCTAATTAGGCTAATTAAATGGACATGTCAGAGGCCTGTTTGTCGCCTTTTGTCAGAGCTGGCTCCCATGGGAATTGGGACATTACTTTTGCATGAGGGTCAGCAGACCGTTTTGCAATGAGAAATTTAGAACTTTCCTATATATATATATATATATATATATATATATATATATATATATATATATATACATATATATATATATATATATATATATATATATATATATATATATATATATATATATATATATATATATATATATATATATATATATATATATATATATATATTTATAACACTGATAGCACAATTTATCATGTTTTAAGAATTGAAATTTGAGTATTTGCACTTAGAGGGATAAAGTATGCTAAATTTGCAATCATCTCACACAAATGTCTTTTCAGTTTTCACAAATTGATTCCCAGCTACCCTTTTATATTCAGAACTGTCTGCATTTGGATCACATTCAGACCTATCTATATTGCATTTAAAAGCAGCTCATGTAAGCATTTTTCTCCATCAGTAAACAGTGGGTTTTTAATGCATAAGCACCATGTGAGGTAGAGATGGAGAAGCCGTAGCCTTTCATGAGATTATTTCCTTATCATAAGATAATAATCATGGCAAAGCTCAGTTGTTTGCCAGCTAGCCCCACACCAGGTGATACCATTGGTGAAAGAAACTATATAAATGCTAATGTTATTTCATTGTGTTCAAACTTAAACTGGAATAGGAAGTGCAGACTTCGTCCCACATTAACACACAGCTTCAGATTCTCTACAAATTCATTATTAATGGTTTGCATGTCTGAAACAGATTATTTTGTGAGTTGTGGGAATGCATAAATAGAAAGAAAATTTACTTGAGCCCTATGGCATGTGAAATTTCCTTTTTTTTTTTTTTTTTTTTTAAATCTGTGGACTGTTTATGGAAGTACATTTAAGCCAAAAATCATTAGTATGCACATAGACATGAAACAGGCTGAAATCCTGTGCCTGTGACTGTGAAGAATTTATGTTTGAGTTCCCTTAGTGTTCTGCCACAGTGCAAATATTGTTCCAGCAGCAAAAACACATTTTCTTTTGGCTTATTTGCAGACTGCCCTTACTGCTGGCTCCCTTGGTGCAATGTTGAATCCCCAGTGCAGCATATGTTCATAAATTCCGTACCCTATTCTGCTGGCTGGTTGTGAAAATCTGAATATGTCATTTTTGTATTATATTTTTATTTTTATCTATGTTTTAGGAATACAACCACTACAAAATAAAAATCAATCCAGAAAAAATACTACTTTAACAAGCAAAGAATTGTAACATATCACTTTGTACATACAATATATATTGATATTCCGTGTTGAACAGGTATTCAAACAATATTCAGGTATTTACTATTCCTCCATGAATCTGTATTTTAATGTTTCTATAACTTTTTTCCCACTTTAAATATGTTTAATAGTACTTAAAATATTATTTAATAGACATTTTACTTTATATTTTGTGGCCTGGCTGTTCAAGGAAAATAATTCAACAACAATAACAATAACAATAACAATAATATATATAATTTTTGCCACTATAACACTATTGTGTTATATTGTGTTAAAAAAATAAAACAAAATAAATAAATTACCAGGGTGCTTAAAATAAAGCCTGTGTTAAATGTGTGTGGACCAAACCAAATTGTTTTGAAGACTATGGAATGAGAAGAAATGAGTAAAGAGGTGATAAAAAAAGCATTCCTCGGCTGCTTATGGCTATGATCTTGAGTTAATCAGTAAAGCACAGCAGATGTACCCTCTTCATCTGAAGTGTCATGCTACTGCCAGATCCTTAACAAACATGGTAGAATCTGATTAAAATACACCAGTATTTAAACATCACAGGGTGTCATACTTTATGGCTACTGTTGTCAGGAATAAACACATAAACATAACATAAAACAATGTGAAACATTCACAAAAAATAGTGCTATACGCCACTATGACAAAAACCATACACAATTTAAACCTGATTAATTTAGTTTAAGAAGCATGAAAAATCAGTTGTGGCAGCGTCAGACACTAATTTAAGCTGTTTTTTCTGTGTGCCTGTGCATGCAATAAAAGCAAAGAATGGAGCTCTGAGGAGCAATTGAGAAATAGTGCTGCGCACAAGCTGTGTGTGCATGCGTGTATGCATTCATGTTTTAATTTAAAAAGACATCGGTTTAGGAGAATTCTACTGTAATATGGAGTTCCACAATGCCACTGAAAAGTTGTAAAGTGTGGCAATGGAAGGCAGTTTCTAACTACAACACACACCTGTACACCCTTTTCTCTCTGCATTTTTCATCTGTCCTGGATCCGGATTTTAGCACCGAGCAATACTCAGTTTTTTGTGTGCTGTGGGTAAGTGAAGGACCAAGATGCAGAGAGTTGATTCTGGGCCTCCTCCTGGTGCTGCAGTTTATCCAGGAAATTCCAGGAGCTCCATGTGATGGAGGTCAGGGTGGGTATTTGAAAAGGGAAGCCCGAATCACATTAATATATCATGGCAACAGACGTGCTGCTTCTCCTCAATGAATTATTCTGGAGAGTACATGGTTCTAAAAAAGTTCTGACCATGATGAATGGATTGGGTTTTGCTGCAGGGGCACTCTTGAAGCCACCTGATGTGCCTGTTTCAGATGTTACCCAAGTGCCTGAATGGATTCCATGGAGTAGTGTGTGCACAGCAAAAAGCACAAAGCACAGAAAACAGGAGAAAAATTAGAGGGACATGAAACAATTTAGTCAATACCAGTCATGAACAGCCAGGTTCCTTTTCCTAGAATTTATGTTAAGTTCTAGTCAAGATATCAACCTACAGCTGGCACAGGAAGGATGGATCCAGGGATTTCAGGTGAGGTATTCCATCTAGGATGCATTTGCTTTGATTGCCATGGTATCTTGTGCAAAGAAAGGAAAGACTAGATTTTTTCTGCAATAGGGAGGTTCCACTAATTTGGGACACCTGACAAGCCATTTAAAGCTTAGAGTCTGAAATAACTGGATAACATGATGCTCGCAGGTGGGGCTTAAAGATATTCAACAGGAAATGGATGAAATATGGTGTCCAGGTTTGCTGCTCAGCTCGCAGGTGTGTTGCAAATTACAGATAAACGTTTTTTGCGACCTGTCTGAGTTTAGAGCCTAAAGGACACTTTGGAGTGGGAAGGAGTGTGTGATGGGCTAAGTGACTTTATTGCAGGTGAATTTGCTGTCACCAGTCCACCGACCAAAAGGGAACTGCAGGACTATGGCAGTGATCAGAGCTGCGGTCAGCAGAGCATTGTAATTCACAAACATGTATTTAATAGATTTCAATCCCTACTATTCGCTAATGATACGAATGAGACACTCTTTGTTCAGGTCATGCCTCTCTTTCTTATATTTATTGCGGAACTCTCGAGTACAATGCTGCTTTAGGGCCCAGAAATATAGGACAATATAGTAATGCAAAATTCTTTTACACTGGTACTTGTAGACAAGGTTAGAAATGCAGAGAACATGCAGCAATTTCTTAAATGCAATAATGCATGTGAAGCAGATTTAAAGGCATTTATTTTAACTCTCATGGCCCTTACACGAACAGAACTGCTGAAGTTAGTGTGGTTTCCACTGTGAGATTTATGCACAGATGGTGTCAACAAAATCTGTTTCAAGATGCAGATGACGGCTCTTCAGGGAAGGAAGACGGCTCAATTACAACATGCAGGGAGGCCGGAGGAGGTTGCTCAGTGTGCTATGCTAGACTGACAGCTATTTAAGAGCTAGTGTCATAAAGGAGATTTGTGTTGCTCTCTTCTATAGCACCACTACAAGCAAGCAGTTAGACTTCTGTTTTTTTCCCCTCTCCTTCCTCTGCTTTAATCACCCAGTATGAGTATTTCCCTCCCAAATCTCTCTGTATTATGGATCATTTAGTGCTCTCATAAAAGCTGAGGTGTTTTCACATGAAAAGTTAATTCACCACCAGAATCACCATGATTCATTCTTCACTTGCTCTCATAAAACAGGGGTAGTGGGTGGGGGTGTGTGTGTGGGGGGGTAAAAGATGAACAAAGAAATTGGGAGAATACAGGGCAGGAATAAAATGTCACAGCATGAAAGTCAACGACCTGTTAACTGATATTCAGAATAAAGTCCTAAAAAGTTTAAACCATGACTGATTTTCATTTAGTCACAAGTAACATTTAAAAACCATTTAAACCATTATTATTGATTCAGAGATTCTAAATTAGTATCTTTCAGTACCTAACTTTTCCCAGAACATGGGATAGAAAAATGTGGACCTGATGGTAGCATCTTCATATGATTTTGACTATATGTTATATTTTATAAAATATAACATATAGCTACAAAATCAATTAAAGTCTATGTATAGTTACCACAATGAATGCAAATCTTGTGTGTGAGTGTGTGTGTGTGTACATTCAGTTGTAATCAGCCTTCACCAATACTCACCCAAACACTTTTTTTTGTATGTTTACCATAATGTGGTGTTCCTAATAAATCACTTACTTTGTGTGTTTTTGGTAATGAACATTTATTATCTATTTAATACAAGGACTGAATTTAAATTGATTTTAAATGATGTGACCTTGGCCAGTCAGTAAAAGCTGTACCAGCAACATTATGAAACATTTTTCTTAATTAGGTTAAACAGCCCCTGTAGAAGCCAATAATGTAATATAAAGTAAAAAATATAACGCGCAGTTCGCCACTTTTGAAGGCAACATTTTAAACCTTGTCATAGTTTGGTTTGTTATTTAAATGTAAACTGCAAATTGCAAGTATAAATCACAAGGGAAGAAAAGCAACTGAATAATAAACGAAGAATAAATGAATAAATAAAAATCTGCAGGTTTTAGATTTGTTCCAAAATAAGGCACAGTGAAATATATTTCAACAAAAAGCAGCAATTTAATTAATTATTTTTAAATTAGCAATAAATTGACCTAAATATTTGGATAAAATTTGACAATTTGTTTTTTTGAAGTAACAAAAATTGTTATACTTATTAACAAAAGCGCTACAAGAGCTAAATCCCAAATTAAACCTGTCATAATGACTGATGAAAGCAGAATTATGCATAAGTCCATTACTAGACTGTATACAAAATCAACACAACTCTAATGCCCAGAGTCTGCATTTTACACCACACAGTCCACTGGAGCCTTTCAAAGCTTTTTAATTTATTTACAAAAAAATGACTTTGGAATTTAGTTTTCTGAAGGCCAGATGTAGTGAGCGTGAGATGAGATAGTGGTAACAAGACAGAGAGTGGCATGGGAAAATGAATATGCTAGGGGCTTGTCTGTGATTACATTTTTATTATTATAGCTGAGCACTCACCACTGCAGTAATAAAACACAGCGACACTCATGCTCGGCCACTAGCTGTGATTAAATCTCGTATTTCCACAGATCACTCGGTTTTCACATCTGCAGGGTTCGTTACAGGAGTGCCACTGCTGGGCCACATTATAAAATGAACTCTGTCTGTTCTGTGACAATTAGCCTGATTAGTTATGACCCCTGATATGATGGTTGGTTAGAATCTTTGTAGCAGCAAATCACTGAAACAAATGAGCCCTGAATTGCCAGTCACCGAGTCACCGGGTGTTAAGCTGAAAGATTCAACTCTGAGGTAGTTATACAGTTAAATTAAAAGCCACAGCTACAGAGTTTAGGGTGCATTGTTTAATAGAATACATTCAACATTTCACTGCCAGAGTGTTATATAAAGCTTATACATTACACTGGCAGGCTAATGATGCAGCAAGTAAGGAACATTTATAAACTAATGATTACAACATGATGCAAAAGCATTTAATTTATGTAATATGGAGCAACATTATTAAATGAATTAATGGTAGTATTTTAAATCACATTTTACATACAATCACTTCAGTCTATATGTATTTTGTTCATGATGTATATAACTGTTTTTGTATTTACTAGTTTAATACTTTGCAGAACACCTTGCCAAACCCTGCATGAGGCGATGCACTGGAAAAATTACTTTTTCAGTTTTGTTTTCCATAAGAACTGATGGACTCCCACAAAATTTAACTTTCAATGAGTGAAGAGTAAGTAATAACAGAATATTCCACTAATCTTACTATATTTAATGTACATAGTATATTTCTCTTTATGATACTCCTCTAATTTCAAAATCTTCCACTTAATCCTTTAAATAGTTCACGGGATGGTTCCTCATGCCAATTCTCCTTGAATCCATGTTCTTGAACTAAACATGGAAACTGCACTCGGATCAGGATTTAAACCTGGATCCCCAGCACTTATAGGTGGACATGCTAAGCACTACGCCACCATCTTTAGCCACTACATTTAAAAAAAGCAAAATAAATAAATAAATAAATAATAATAGTCTGTTAAAATGTTGGTAAAAAAAAGTTTAAAACCATGTTTGTTATGTCATTCGATTTTTTTATATATTATTAATATGATCTAGTAAAGGAATATACTATGATATAAAGTACAATTCAGCAGTTGTGCATTTATTGATGTATTGATGTAACTAAAGTGAAAAACGAACTCTTGTTCTGTTCTAAAACTAATCCATTCATCACTGAATGTCAAGGTAACTTGGAGCACCTATTCTTCTTTCTATCTGACTGGGCTATCAGTCTGCATTGCTCTGACATCAAGGCATGACCTTATCATGGAGATGCTAACACTGACAGCATTAGCAATTGTTCCACAGAAGGAATGGCAAAACGCTTAACAAAGCAGTGATGTTATCTCATTAGGCTTGCCACTCAGCTCAATGTATAAAACATGAACAGCACACTCAGTTAATACGAGAGGTGGAGAAACAAGTAGGAGGTGAAGTGGAAACAGCACAGACATTAACTACCTCACCTCACACACACACACACACACACACAGACACACACACACTTCTCCCATACTCTATCCTCATTTAAGAAAGCACAACTGCTGGCTCAGTCTTTACTAAGCTGAGGAAGCAAAAATTAATTCTAATCAGGTTCTTCACCGTTGAAGAGCAGGGTTGTCATTTACTAAACAGGCAACCAGTCTGGAAACACAAGAGGCTTGCATAAAAGGTCTGTAATCTGTAATGCTATATTTGACCATTCTTAAACACCTACCATATAGGTGCTGTCACCTAGCATTAAACAAATCTGTAACTGATATAGTATTACAGTAAAATCATATTAGTATTGTAATATATTTTCAAATTCTAAATTGGCCTTTTTTTTGGTTATGTCAGTTGCATGTACGCACGTACACACAGTTCTGTGTTCTTAACCTTGCAAATTCTTGCAAATGCTTACATACACATAATTTGTATAATGTATACTGAAAAAATGTAATTTGTCACTATTGCACTAATATTATGCATTATCCATTATCCCAAGCTTATGCACATATGAAAGTGCATTTGTGTTATCTGAATTGACTTGTGTGTAAATCTCATAAAATTACTGACATAGAAGATCTAAATGTAAATTCTATAAATAAAACTTTGTCAAAAAATATTTATTGTTTCCAGCAGACTTCAGAATTCTTAGTAGAACTTGATCAAAATAACCAACAGATAAACCATAGATAAAGTTATCCTGAAACCAATTCAATGATTCATATAATTGATGCTTACACTGTTACACTGCACAACATGAACTTGCATTAACAAAATCATTTAAAAATAAGTAGATAAGCAGTAAAATCCAGTGCAATTAAACAAACAATTATTAATATGATTGAAAGAAATACCTAAACATATTGTCTTAGTCTTTTCCTAATTCTCCAGAGTAAAATAGTAACAGCTGTCATGTAATTTAGCTACTAACATCTCCATCAACAATACTACTTAGCACAATTTTTAATAATTATAAATGTGTGATTTCAGGCAACATGGTGGATTTCCCCTATATAGTGTGTGTATATGTGTGTGTGCGAGTGCCCAGCAATGGATTGGCGCCCTGTCTGGGGTGTATAGTATAGGATTAAGCAAAAGAAAATGAGATGAGAAATATTTCTGTTTAAGTAGCTTTAGTTTAAGAGATGATACGCTGTGCACAATTACTGTGCAAAGTAGTAATACTGAAAGACATACATCTCTTTTCAGACTGACGCTGCTTTAAAGTAATCACAGACAATTGTTTCTGATACTCATGAAACATATTGAAATACCTTATTCTGTTTGGTGTTCATGCTAGTAACTAGTTCACATTCATTCATTTCCTTTTGATTAAAAGAACACTAGTCCAGTTTTTGGCTTGTAGCTTCTGACCTGCCAGAGTTGTTTGTGATTATAAATTTAACATGAGTGTATCATAAAGTTGGTTTAGCTGATGGCTAAGCCATTTTCTGGTTGAAACACAGCTCTGATAAGTTCATGCGGTAAACTCACTGAGCTTGTAATCCAGCAGGCTGTGTCTTCCAGCTGTGCCTCAGTGTGTGGGCACCTTGTGTGAATTGAAAAGTAGTCATGGCTGCTATCATGCTTGTACTCTATTCTGATTTTTTTTTTTGTGTGTGACAGAATCATGTCGTTGGTATAATTCTTTTGCTTTATATTGTAAATGTGTTCCATATGAGTTGTGATGGTGGAGTGTTACAGGGACAATGACCAGTAATATTATAGTGGTATAGATATAATCACAGCAAAAAAAGAATCAAAATTTTTGTTATTAAGTGTGTGTATGTGTTCACCGACCAATTATTATGGTTATTTTATTTATAATTATGTTGTTAAGTGTGTGTATGTGTTCACCGACCAATGGCAGCATGTTGGCTTAATGAGAATCACTGTTACCTCACAAGAAGGTCCTGGGTTCTATTCCCATGGAGGGCATCCTGGGAAGGAAGGTTGCCTTATCATACACTAGTGACATATCCAGGGTACCTTCTCACCTTTCATCAATGAGAGCTTAGCTAGAATTCAAACTTTGAACCCTTATTAAGATAAAAGTCTTAAAAAACAAATGACTTCATTAAATATTTTTTTCTGTTTTTCACAAACTTGAAGGACTTTTGCAGATGAACATCAAACTAAACAAAAACTAATTATGTGTTGACTGATTATTTTCCTTTTGTACTTGTAATTGTAGCTAATAATTGTTAATTTGATCCACACAATTTTGTTAATAATTACATTTACATTTTGCCATTTAGCAGACACCTTTATCCAAAGTGACTTACAAAAGAGAACACCACATGTCCGTGGTGATTGTTTAATGTCTTAATTCATAAAAACATATATTTATATTCATCCTAAAGAATCATTCATTTCAAAATATGACTTTTACAGTGTCACTCACCAATAGGAGAGAGCTCTGGGACACTTCCAATATAAGGCCCCTCTAAGAATTTGGGCTCACTGTCATTGATATCCTGCACCTTGATGACAAACTCAGATTCAGGTTCAAGCGGTGAATCAGTTTGACGATCTCGAGCCTGTGCTCGTAATGTGTAGAATGCCTTTTCCTCACGATCCAACTTCTCAGTGGCATGAATGTCCCCCGTGATCTCATCAATGATGAATATTGTTCCTGCTCCCTCGCCAGATATGGTGTACTTGATAGAGCCATCCCCTTCATCGGAGTCTGAATGGATCTGCCAGTCAAAGATGAAATGGTTATTAGATATGAGATGGCAACAATTACTGCTATTACACCCTTTTGTAAATGTACAAAAAATTGTATAAAACTTAAACAAAATAGACTTGACATAGCTTGCTTTTTCAAATGCATCGCATGACAAATTAACTAGAAGTGTCAAAATTATAAAAAATATCAGAGTGTTGAGGCAGAACAATTAAGCAAAGTGAAGCTTGTGGTTTGGGCGTTAACTATGAATGGAGAAGAACATTTTTTCGTTATCGAAAAAAATGCTAACATAATCCCTACACTCATCTCTGAACCTTAACAGTAAAAATGAGAATTTACAAGTGAACTTATAAATCCGTAAAGACTTTTTAAAATGTCACTGAAAGGCATTTCCCTTAATCTAATGCCATATAGCACCAGAATATTAATATTCATGTTTTAATGTGGCTCCCAGTTTTCAAAGGGGTTGAAAGCAAAAATCTCCAATCTCCAACTAATTATATAAATTACAATGAAACACAGTCTTCTATTTATTTGTTTTCTATTATTTAATCCCACTGTACTTTTTGCTTAAAATTTGTTACAAATCCACATTTTTACAAAACATCAACATAAAGCTAATGAATCTGTAAATACTGTGCTTAACATGCATTATTATGTATTAAGTATCAGCAAAATAGAATGCAACTGCAAATAGAATGCAAAATAGAATAAAATCCACAAGAGCCTATACAAAAAGTATTATTAGTAATATTAATATATTATGATTTACATTTCTACATTTCTAAAAGAAAGTTTACTTAATGCTAATATCTGTTTAATACACATTCTTTAATTATTTAATATTTTTATTGTTATTAAACTTTTTTCTTATAGTTTTTCATGCAGTCTTCTAATCACAATAACTTAAAAAATAATACATTAATGACATTAACCTATGCCTTTGAAATATTCATATGAAAAAACACAAACACTAAATCATTATTCATTGCACACTGCACAAAATTTATTTAATTGTCAGTCCCTGTATTTTGGACAATTCAATAACACTTTATACCAAACAAAAGGATTAAAAACACTGCACTAAAAAAAGTGTTTTATTGTATTCTGTTGGTCCTGTCTATATCACAGCTTGAATGTTTTGTAAGCAATTTAGGTTTCATATATGAAATTAAAAAAAAAAAAAAAAAAAAAAAACATGCACGCACACAAGCCAAAGGGCAGAAAGCAGATGTGACATGAGAAGAGGTCACCAGGCAGATTTAAATCAGCTCGTCTCAATCTAAATCTTGCCTCTGGCTTTCATTTGCGCACATAACTGTCTATGCTAACTAGTGGCATCAGGGTCTTGCCTTGTCTGCAAGACAGTCTTCAAACCAAGGTCATGAAAAGACCTTCCACATGGATTGCGGCTGCTCAACAATGAAAAATGCTCCATCAACTCCCACGTAACTTGCCTGTAGAAGCACAACCTCAAAACCAAGAGGAGTCAATCTCTGGTGATTTTCTGTAATCGTGAATTCACTATATTTTTATGTTATTATTCGAGAAAACACCTATGTCCTTTTTACTAAGTTCTCTGCTTAAGGAAAGGCTTAGGGCAGCTAGTTTTTCTCATAAGTCTACTCTGTGGATAGGCTTTGATTTATCCATTACAATAAAAACAGCTCTGTAGTAAACTGCAGAGAAGCAGGGGCATATATGTGGGGGTTTGTATTAATGCAAAATAAAAGTGATTTTTCTTTGTTAAAGTAAGGGCAAGTTGAATTTTCTATAACATTTAACACTAGACTCTCAATACTAGACTCTCTACAATACTAGAATAGAGAATGCTAGACTAGAAACGTAAAATAAAATAAACAGAAGAATGTATATTATAGGAACTACCAAAGTGTAATTGTCTTTTTTTACTATTATACTTCTTTTTAAGGAAAAATCCAAAGGGAGAAAAAACCCACATATAAATCTGATCAATGAAGTGGACAACATCACCTGGATGGATGAATCCAGCTTTCTGTTGCTTCATTCTGGTGGGAGGGTCAGAGTTTGCCACTAGCTGCATGAATCTTTGAAGTTTCCTCTCAAGTGTTAACAATTCAGTCTAGCTGGTGTGAACAAGGAATTATTTTTCTTGGCACATTCTGTGTCCTTTGAAAACTGTGGATGGCCATTTGGACTTTAGGGCTTACCTAAGCTTTGTACCAAACAAGTTCATCCCGCTTAATACTTTTTCAGGATCATAGTGCACCATGGCACAAGGATAAAATACCCATAGATTTGGAACATGATGGTGACTTTTTTCTGCTTTCCTGCCATACACTGCACCATTACATTAATCTCTTTAAACACCACTATTTAAGTCACCACCAACTGTGGTTCAGAAGACACAACTAGTTTGGTGCCTTTAATAATGTGACCAGTGTATTGTTTTGTGTGGGCAGTATCCAGGAAATCCAGGAATATGTTAAACTATTTATGTACAAGAAAAGGAATGGGCAGTAAATATTTGTCTACGTAGACTACATTTAAGCTTGATGAACTTAATTACTTTTAATGTAAAAGTTATTTGACTCAAAAATATGAAAAAGAAAGCCATTTTTAAATGACATCATGAAAAGGAGAAAGCCTGCACTAACTTGACATGATTTCAAAAAATATTATAAAATCAATAAATAAAACATGAAATATGGGGTTACATTATAATGACACATTTTTTTAACCTAATTTAGAAGCACATTCAGCAGCAATACATTTCACCACCCTCCTGTCTGTATGTGATATATAATAAAGTAATTATCCAGAATTCTAAAACAATACGACTGCTTTAACTGTGTGTGAATCTGCAGAGCTACAGAACATTCCTGTATGAGAGTGTCACATTACTATGAGACTGCACAGCACCTAATTAAAAAAAGAATTTCATATGTGTTTATGATGTTTTAATTATGAGTATGAAGACATATTTATAATTACAACTGAAATAAAGGAAATAATTAAAAAACATCTAAATATTGTAATTAAAGCTGAAATATTTAATTAAGCTAAATCTGAAGTTAATCATCATAAGATCTAAGCTGGTAAAAATAAAAATATCTGCAGTAGTTTAGAAATAATGTATTTTTCTGGTTTATTTATCAGAGAATTGGCAATAATGAGTCTAACGATTAGTTTTAAACAAAGTGTTTATGTGGTATGATCTCACGTTATGAGTGTGTGGGGCATTGCAAGGCAAAACTGAGAGCAACACTGTGGGATACAGTGGGACTTTTAATCAAGATGAGATTAATGTGCAGTGATGGAGAAGACCTACTAATACTGAGCCATTACCACAGGAAATGATGAACTTGTTGTTTGAGATGTTTGCAGATCAGATATCTTTAACTCACACAACATAATGCATTTTGTTTTGTTCAAAATGCAGCTTAACATTTACAACATCCAGTACGAACATATTTTACAATAACCACCAATCACAGAAAAGACAGAGCATGGTGTAAAACAGTTATGGATAAAAAACAGATGTGTTAGTGTTTCTAACATTTTAAATATTTTTTTTTAATTTTTTTTTACTTTGTAAATATTTAATACATTAATAAAGGTCAAAGCTTAGCTGATGTTATTTTTTTAAAACTACTGGCACATCCAACTGCTTTCGGAATTGAATGATAAATAAGCTTGTCAAATGCATTTCAAATTTAGCTTTGTGTGTTCTTTGTCAAGTGTATTCATGATTAATGAGCTCAGCCACTGCAAACATGATTTAAGCTCTCTTTGGTGTTTTCCCTTGCTTTAGGTTAAGTAACTGAACTATTATGAACACTTAGAACAATGAATTATAATTATTTAGCCTGACATTATATTATATATTGCATATAATCCATTCTGAAAAATACACCTTAATCATTTATTTAAGGTTTTGTTTAAATTGCACTTTCACAGTTGTATAAAATCAGGTACCTAACCATGCATTGTACTGCAAAATTATACCTGTTCTGTGATGGTCCTGACCAATCAAGAACAGAGAACAAATACAGGACAAAAAATAAGAAAACAGATGTACCACAGTTTGTAATTGTAAAACTACAAAGTCCGTCTGGTGAGTGGAGAAAAACAGATAATGGAGCAAGAAGGCAGTGCTACTGCATATTGAATGATTGAGAGATCAACGATAACGTCTGTTAAAAGAAAATGTTTTTAGTGTATTTCTACAAGCACACCTCAATTCCTGTAACACCTGTAATATGTTCATTGTAATATAGGAGAGACCCTTAGGTGTTCTATTAAATAACCCTTAGGTGTTCTATTAAATAAAATCTAACAAAAACAAATAAAACTACAATCCAAATATTGTTCAATGTACTCCATTGACATCTATTAAAAAAGGCTCATCATTTTAATAATTTATCAACATAAAAACATACAGGGGGCGGCACGGTGTCTTAGTGGTTAGCACGTTCGCCTCTCAGCGCTAGGGATTCCTGGTTCGAATCCCCATCTGGGTGGAGTTTCCATGTTCTCCCCGTGTCTGCGTAGGTTTCCTCCGGGTTCTCCGGTTTCCTCCCACAGTCCAAAAACATGGATCAAGTCAATTGAGTTCTCCAAATTGCCCAAACGAAACGTTCTCCCCTGGATGGGCATGGGGAACCCCCCCGCGACCCTAATATAGGATAAAGCGGAAGATAATGAATGAATGAATGTTCCTGAACATTCTTTGCTGATTCTGTGTCTGTGACAAACTCACTTCCAGTGTTAATTGCCAGAAAATGTATTGGTCGAAATTCTGTCACTGAAAGAAGAGTTGAACTTCTAGGAACCCTCTCAAAAAACACTTACATTTGTACATATGTGTGTGTGTGTAAACCAGAGACCTGGTTCATCAGTCTTTGCCCAACTCTACCTGTAATCTTTGCAGATGGACCAAAACTGCATAAAAGCTGCATGGTGTGAAATTTGATCTTTTTATATTGAAGTCAAGACAGAGATTAATATTCAAAAATATCCTGACCATATCTAGAGTAACAAAAGTAAATTAACATGTTTCTTATTCATTATTAATGTAGGTGCACAGCAGAGCCAAGATTTTGACAGTTGCATTTAGGACAGCAGCAGTGCAAAAATGCCATCTGAAATGTCATTTTGTCAATTTTATACAAATGAGCCATGATGGGCAAGCACTTTAAATGATTGGCTTCATTACATTCCTCAGATTAATCCTATGCCATCAGGTCTCCGAATTCTCTGGGATCTTCAGCATTATGACTTTGGTAATATTCTAGTTCAACACTATCTATCTCTCAAACAAATAAATGAAATATTAAAACAGAAAACATGCATTTAAAGCTGAGACATCTGTCATACATAACTTCTAATGATTCTAACAAATTAAATTTAAAGAAACAACAAATAGGCACCTCACGGGCTTATCAGATGAACCCAAAAGAAGGCTTCTATTTTTCTATTAGAATAAAGAACAAGTTTGTGATAGACTTGGTGAAGTGCATTTAAGTATTTGTACTTTACTTTAGCACTTAGTGAATAGATTATCTGGTCACTAGGCTCAAATCATCAGCCTAAGGCCTTCATAATCCTTTCTGAATCCACGATAGCATACAATGTGTGTAAAATATGTATAATGCCTAATTTTTGCAATTTAAGGGGGCTTTTACTTATAGCCATAAAAAGATATTGACAGTTATAAATAAATTATTATATATATATATATATATATATATATATATATATATATATATATATATATATATATATATATATATATATACATAGAATAATATCTATAAAGACAATAGATAGAAACTTTGCAAACCTAAACCATTATCTTGGTATCATGCTGTGTAAAGAAACACAGGCATTTTAGAAGGAGGAGGAAAATAAAGCCTAGACTCAACTAGTCATTGGTCATAAAATGCATGGTGGTAATATTTAATTCTATATTGCCCCAATTAAAGTATTTGCTACCTTTAGTGATAAATTTCTAACAAAACCAGCAGCTTCTGTTAATTGTCTGGCTTATGCAGTGGCTTCATTGGGTGCTATAAATCTGGCTGATTTTACTAATAAAATAATTTCCTCCTCACAGCCCACCCTTTCTTTTCGCTTGTCTACCCACTCACACGCCAGCTCCTATCTTTTTCAATGCAAAGCAATCCTAAATGTGCCCCGCCACCACCCCACCCACCAAATGCACACACTCAAAAAAAAAATAAAAATTCAAGGATTTCTTTTCACAAGCTAGTCTCTTTAATTTACCATGTAAATCTCAAAAGACAGTTGCCAAGAAACCTATTTCTTCAATAGAAGATTGTTTCATTTGCAAATGTTTCAAACCAAAAGATCACATTTATTCATTGAGTGTGGTTAAACACATTTGATGCTGACACGCATTGACTAAATAAAATAGTATGATTGATTCCAGTAAGACTATAGTCTGTAGTGTCTGAGTAAACATATACTGTACTTAATGCATTAAACACTACAATATGTCTATATAATCACAGCTTGCTTTTTTTTTAAAACACAAAATGTGGGCTTATAAAATGTTTGTGACAGATGCATGTATGAATGGACAATGATGGTTTGTGTTTGGGGCAGGAGGGCGATAGTCAGTAATTAAAAGTAAGTAACGCACCCTACAGAGATTCCGTGTGCAGCCTAGGTGAGCTGGGATGACATACACATTTGGAGAAAGTGGAGATAGTTTGTGGATAGTTTACAGGAACATGGTGTGACACCAGCCAGTATTTTCGATATTTACTTTCATATCATTCTTGCTAATACAAATGTTTCTTTAAATGGTAAACTTACCTTTCCAACATAAAGAGGCTCTGTTCCTGTGTACTCTTCAACCACAAAGAATTGGTTCCACACCCATCCTCGCTTCACTCGTATGTGAGTCATGTGTTGTTTTTCGGCTCTGTGCTCTGTCAGGGCACTAGTCCTTCCATCATAGCATAAAACCCATCCCCAAATTTGCAGCAGCCCCAAAGATACCATCAGCACTGAAGTCCTTCCACTCCGTTGTACAACCATTTTAAAAATCTTCTACCATCTACATGTGGTAGAAACTTACTGAATGGATAAAATTTGTGTTCCACGTTTGAATTAGTCAAATTAATAATTCAAATTAATATTTTAACATTTTAAAAAAGTGCAGTAATCCTGATTTGAAAAGCAAAGCATCCTTTCAAATGAAGAAAAAAGCTTGCTTTATTGTGTATGGTATAGCCACTGGTTGTTTGGGAGTGACTGTGATGTAACAGAAAAAAAAAGATTTATTCCACTTTGCCAGCTATGGCATAACACACAGCTTTAACAAGCTGATATAAAAAAGCAGAAATATGTTTGCTAATGAAACTGCATGTAAAGCTACGGTTAAATAAAAGGTAGAAAATAGAAAAAAAAGTGAGAGAAAGACTGAATCCAGAGTAATCACGGGTTAGTGTTGTGACAACTTTTTCAACCAAGAACATCCAGAATGGACATTATACAGCTTCCAAAAAATGTGCTAGAAAGTTGGCATCAAATCTGAAAAAAAAGAAAACAGACAATTAATTAACAATTTTCAGAGAATTTAGATTTTAAAAAGTGAATTAAAACCAAAAACTGCAATGTAATTGCACACAAAGAAAGCTTAATTAAATTATATGAAAATAAACTTTTTTTAGTGCAGAGCATTTCTTAACTCAGCAAGAATACAAATAGTGACTTAAGCCCAAAAGCAATGACTGGTATATAAACTAGTCATGTGTGGCTAAAGAGTGCTGGAAAAAATCAAAAAGATTCTTTTTTTTCCCCTACAAACCTGGCCTGGAAGCCTCTCATAGCCTACTTATGACCTACAGGCTGGGATTTTAACTCGGGGGTATCTTATTAATTGCATGAGGAAACACTAATTGAACAAATGCATTCATTAATTAATTTTAGCCATCAGGGCAGCTCGTCTAATACTTCACACAAACATTGGGTCAGAAGGTACAGATAAGCTGTGGCACTGGCTCATGTACAAACATACGGTACTGGATAATGACTAATGGTCTTTTGAATCCTTTAGAATGCACACAGAGAATCAATGCTGCAATGTGGTGAGGCTGTCTTCTTCAAAGCTAAATAACTGCTGCACAGTACATGCTCAGGTTTTATGTTAAAGTCATAAAAAGTGTGTTGGTTCGAAAAAAATCAAAGCCCTTGTCACACACTAGTAATGAATACTAGAAAACATTATCATTTATTTAAATACAAAATTGTTACCTGCCTTTAGATGGAAAAGATTAATAGATGCAATATACACTATGTTTTTGATTGAATTCAGTTTTTTCATTCAGTCTCAATTACAAAGGTGTAGAAAATCATGCACAAAGTGTCATTGTGCTCAGCATGTATATGTGAGGATTACTGGACCCAACCGCATGAGACAGAAAACCACATGTATGTACAGGGCACAGGCATGTAGATACCACAAACAGAATCAAATTATACCATAGCTCAGGTGGCAAACTACCTCTAAATGTATGTACAGCCTACACAAAATAAATAAAATAAAATAAAGTCAAAAGAGGAGTCACTTACTGACCCGGTCAGCAAGCAGCTCCATCGACCATCCTAAGACACGATTGGGAGCCCCTGTCCATATTAGTTACCCAGATCGAGCACCACCGGTAGCCGCAAAGTAGCCGGGAGGCCACGCATCCATATAATGGGAAACAGCTTGCCTTATAACACATGCCTTACTGCAACAAGTAAACACCCAGAGGGGTGAGACGCTGCGTCCTGTGATGGCCCGTAAGGTGAATTATTTCTCAAAGTGTTAGAGCACCAAGCCCAGTCAAAAAACAAACAAACAAAAACAAAATCAAAACCACACTGCTGATCCTCAAACTTTATTGCAGGTGCAAGCACAGCTAAACGAACTTGTGGCTGCACCTGCACCCCATCCTGAAAAGTGCAGTGCTACTCCCACAGACACACTCCAAAATCTAGTAATTAATCTGGAAAAGTGGAAGCTGTTATAGCTGTAATGTGAGGAACTTGTGATGCCATAAATGCTACTGCGGTTGTGCCTAAACTTTTGTCTATAATGCGAACATATGTACCATTTAATTTTGAGTCAGCAGTTCACAAAGTAACATGCTCAGGAGATTAAAATGATTAAAATGCATTACTTAAATGAGTTATCACAAATTTGTGATAATTAGTTAGTTTGACCCCTCTATATGAGCAGAATTACTGCATTTGTAATCCAAGGAAAGGCAGTGGTGCAAATAAACTCTGAATATATCATATATAAAACATAATACTACATGGACAAGGACAACATAACACTTTTTGAATGTTTTTCCCACTTCTACTCCTATAGGAAGGTTTTGTACATAAGTGTATTTGTGTGAATCTTGAGTTTCTTTAGACACTGATGCTGAACAATTGAACAAGGTTAGCCATCTCCATATAAGTTCATCCCAAAGGTGTTTAATGGGGTTGGGATCAGCATGTCAGCATCAGCTTCCTTTACATTAAATACACACAAACATGTCTTTATTGAGGTTGCTTTGTGCACAGGAGCACTGTTGTTTACATAGTAAGTTGAAAGCATACAGTTGTGCAAAATGCATGGCTAGGTGCTCATGTAGTGTATGTTTGGTGGCAGAGTTGATATAATGAATGAAGATGATGTAATAGATATCACCTGGGGCATATCTCACAGTGTAGCATTCTCTTGCTCAGTAAGGACCGGAGAAAAGGTTTACCCAAAAAATGATTTTAATATTGACATGTTTTCATTAACAATATGCTTATTATTAATAAAAATAATAGACAGTAGGCCAACATGGGTCTTACTCTTAGTTGGCCTCTCGATACTTATCTCTCTGCACACACTCACAGATGAGATCTATTACCCCAGCTGCTTTCATGGCTGGATGTAAAAGCACCTTCTGTATGTCTGATGGTGGTCAGCTGAAGGTTGCAATTGGAAAATATGTAACTGAAATATTTCCCGAATGCTTTGCAGTACTGAGAATATTGATTGAAGTAACAGTGCCAGCTTTTTCGAAGTGCTCTGTGATCTTTCTGTTAATATTTAAGCATTTTTGCAACAGATTTCTTTTAGACTTGTCTCTGATATCTTACTGATTTATTAGCTCATTTTATTTACATTTTGTAACTTCATTTCACATATTTAATCTTTAATTGTATTTAATCAGATTTTTACTTTGATCATATTGTTCAGTTTTTGAAAAGTAACTGTAGTTAAAAATATTTTTGTTGTTTTCTATTTTACTCGTATACTCACTATAGGAATAGACCACAATTTAAGCATGTATAAAGTTATGGTATTGTTTGAAATCATGGTTTAAAACATAGTCCCAATTTTTATTAGCATTCTGTGATTGTGGACATGTTCTTGTAAATTCACGTTTGATTGTATAAACAACAGATCATAAAGACAATGTAATGTAAATTTTGTGATCATGTACAGGTCTTGAATACTATTTTCATTTATTATAGAACTCGAAGCAAAAAACTCTGATGCCACTTTTCTATTCAACTGGGCCACAGGATTTAAAAGAGGAAAAAAGAAAAGAACAAATTACTGACTGAAAGCATGACGTAAAATTTCCATTATTTTGGTCTTTGATGTGCAAATGGTTGACTATATACAAACACATCCCTAATGTTTGTTTTGAACTCAGTTCTATAACTCTCAAATCTTCTCACAAGAGCAGCAACAAAACTAATTGTGATTGCACTGCAGCTATCCATACACAGCATTAATTTAGACATTCAATGAGTACTCTCAGAATACCTTTCACTCTTGATACATCACACTATTTGCACCCTAATGTAGAGACCCAGACTGCATATTCATTTAGGCAAAGATGCAAAATAGATTAGACAGTTTACAAGCACAGTTCTCCACAGACACTGTTAGTAAATAATCTTGTGCATATTTTACTTTTGCTACTCAAGTTCACATGTATATAACCGGATAAACTAATACTTATTAACACCCTATTAAGCTTTGTGAACAAAACTTCTCAAAAGAAAAAAAAAAGGTATTTTTTATACAAATAGTGAACATAAATTTGTAACAGGTTTTAATAAATCATGGTGGAATCCACTGGTGGAATCTGACAAGACTGACCTGTAAGGAGATTATCATAATTTTATGATGTGCATGTCTCTCTCTCTCTCTCTCTCTCTCTCTCTCTCTCTCTCTCTCTCTCTCTCTCTCTCTCTCTCTCTATATATATATATATATATATATATATATATACATACACTCACACAGACATTTTACTATTGAGGCTTCTGTATCATTATAATTTATATTGATTTTATGGAGTCAGTTCATAAATAATAAAACAAGCATTTATCTATCGACTGTGTCCTATTTCGTGTTGAATGCTTCTGTTCCTGTTACATCCTGTAGAACATAAAAATTTTGACTGCCCACTGCTCTGACACAATTTACCCAAATGCTTCAAAAACACAACAACTACTTAACAGCCTGCAAAGATTGATGGTTCTTGCTTAAAAACTGTGGGAGGAGACATGTTGAAAAATAGAGAGGAAAACAACAAACACCAAGTTAGCTTAAACTGCTTATCTGTGCACCACTGTACATCTCATATTTTATATATTGTAACTATTATAGATATATAAATTTAACATTTGTATTCAGACTTGATAAAATTTCTTTAAACATACAGAAACGAATGTGAAATCACCGGCCTAGTTGTCAAAGTACCAGCTCTAGAAGCTTTATACTGTTGGGTCCCATAAACAAGGAATATAATAGCAGCTGCATGGATTATAATGATGTTTAATTTGTAAGTCTCTCTGGATAATTGTATTTTCTAAATGTCATACAGGTACATTTCCCACATTTTGAAGGGTTTATTAAAATATGAAATCTAATTATAATATATGCTATGTTTGGCATTTTTTTTAATAATTTTCCATATTATTAAATTTACTTTAAAAATAAATGAAACATACAATTAGGAAAGTGCATTTTAATATAACATTCAGGTTTTTTTATGCACTACATTCATAAAATTCAGAGCTAAATCATTTTAGATGTGTCAAAAAAATTAAAGGATTTTAAGAATCTGGATGTCCACATTTTGTATATCAGATCAATGTTCTAATAAATTGTAAATAAATAATAAAAAAGCATAAATTTTAAGCCTTTTGTTGATTCTTAAATTGGCTTGTTGGGTCCAAATGGTTTGTCATAAAAGCTGTCTGTTAGGAGAAGGGTCAGAACTGTGAATTTGTTTAAAATTGCGCAAAACCGTAAAGAGACACATAAAAAACTGAATGTATGGTAAGGACGTAAAATGGATGTAAAAGTATCTTGTATCTATATAAGTACATCATTATTAAGATATGATTAATATAATTTATAATGTACCAGTGTACAGCAATCCTTGTGTGCCAAGGATCTTAGCTCAACATGGTCTAACTGTAAGCGACTTTACTCCTGGTCTAATGAGAAGATCACAGAAATTATGTTAGCAGGACATTTTGTGATTGGGCTGAAATGCTGAGAAAATAAATATTTTGCATAAAAAAGTGCATTTTCATGGCATGGAATGACTGAAATCTTTATAACTGTCTTATGTAAATTGCTATTAAAATTAAAGCCGCAGACTTAAAATCCTAAATTAGTTTCATATTTATAAGGAATTATGACATTATGTCATATGTGTAATCCACAATGATTCTAATATGCTAAATATTACATGTTGAGTAAAAAAAAAAAAAAAACATTACGATAAGGCGGTATCTGCAATGGTTGTATAAATTTATAAAGCATTTTGCCCATATGAATTATGAAATACTTCTGGCTTTATATAATATTTATGTTTTTACCAATAGTGCCTTATTAGCATATTGCATTTTACATTTTATTTACTTTTCTATTTATGTATTAATGAGAAAAAACAAACAAACATTGCTTTCGTCTAACTGCAGGCGACTTTTGATGAAAAAAGGCTATGACGTGGCATTTGGAAAACTTGACTGGTGACTTGTCACAAATAATTACTTAAAAAAAATCTAAACTGGGTTTATATCTGTTATATTAAAAACCATGGAAGATTAAAATGGCAAACATTTTTTTCTTTTGCCAAAAGGTTAAAATATTCAAAGTTAATATTTCTTTTTATATAGATAATAATAGTAGCAGTATTAGTAGTAGTATAAATGTATAACAAAGAAGCTTAAAGATGATTTTACAACTGACTTTTTCATACACTTCAGTATTCTAGTTATAAGTGCTTTGTATCAATGTTTTAGTATTAAATACAGTCTTGTCTTGTTGATTATAAAATTTGACATTAGATTAAATAAAGAAGATTTAAAGTATAACATTAGACCAAAATATAGACACCATTTAGTTATAACAGGATGCAAAATTTGTAACAAATTACCACTGTGCGGTATGAACATGAATTGGAATGAGGTGGGGGAAAAAGCTTGATGCTGGTGCAGTTGACCACACTGACAGCTCACAAGCCTAGGCTAATTAGCACATCAATTAGTAAGAATTAGATGTAAGAGGAGGGAGGTGAAGAGAGCAGCAGTGATGTTTGATACAGATGTAAGGCCTCATGCTCCCACCCAAAGCGTTATTGGCAGGCCAGCCACGCTCATTCGTGACCTATTAGGTCGCAGATTGATTCGAAAACATAGCTGCTAGTTTCCATCAGTTGCTAGCTGGAGTGCAAAGGCTGTGACAGAGAGTATCTATGGCCTAAAAGGAGACTGATTACCAGAGAATGATGGGCTTAGGGCCAAAGCCAGAGACTGACAGATGCTCAGTCAAGCTCTCTCACCTTCCCCATCCTCTATCTCACTGTTACTTGGTTCACATTCTCCCTTTTATACTGGCCCATATCCACTCATTTACAATCGCTGGCTGTCTAATGGCTAAAATGGTCCATTCAGTGTTAAGCTCTAAAAGCCATTGCAGCCGCACAGGAAATTACATTCATTTGGTGCATAATTAAATCAGACTTGTGAGTTTCTTTATTAAAAGCACATTTTTTCACTTCATTATATTATACAAACTGTGACCATTTGGCATTTTTTTTAATTGGTCATTTGGTCATTTAGAGGCCACTTTTATCCAGTGATACTGTGATCATTATAAAAATCACAGATTATGGGGCAAGTTGTGACATATCAGCAAAGGGGGTATTTTATAATGCAAACATAGGGCAGTGTTCAGGTCTAAAGGTGTTTCTGCACAAGCATACAAACTTGAAATGCAATACCATGTGAATGTTGTCAGTCAACAAGAAAATTCAACCACCCAAAAACACATTTTTAATTATAGTCCTTTGGTGCTCCTATCATATAGAATGATAATCTATATGGATTAGCATATGTACATACCACATGTACATATGGATTGTATCAATTGATTGAATATATTAACAAGAAGCAGGAATTTATATGATAAAAATAATAAATCCTGCCTAAAATGTAGATAGTGAGTATATGTGGTAATAGTGATCCTGTGGTATAATTGGTACAAGGTGACAGTGCAACAATAGGTTATGCTATTGTCCCTTAGCATAAAGATCCTGGGGTACGTGCCCTTTCAGACTAGTTTGCATGTTTTCGGCATGTATTTTATGAGTTTTGTCAACGCTCTTTGATTCAAAGCATACTAAATCATGCAATCATTCCAAATCCATAACTTTGTGGGTGACCTTGTTTCATAATATTTTGCAGGTTAATTGATACCCACAGGTATAATGAAATTTTACTCGTAAGCAGAATTAATAACAATTTCCCATAAAATATGAGTTGAAACATATCAGCCATAGCCCGGGGCTGAGAAAAGCAGAAATCTATATATTTGATGAAGGTCATAAATGTAGGTCACATGAATAAGGCATCCTTTAACCAGATTTTGTTGTAATGCTACAAATAAAGACAGCTGAGAAGTTTTAGCAAAATAATGTCCGTACAGTTTCATACCCAATGTAATGCAGTAAAACTTTCTACAATCATTGGTAAAGAGGTGTGAATGGAATTATGTACTTAGCATTTAATAAAATGATTATAACTACAATTTATAAATGGAAATGGGCCATCAGGTTACCTACCAGTGACTTACTCTTCTTTTTACAAATGGAAGTTGCGGGCACAGTAAGGCAGTCTAGTCTGCTATTTCATTACATTAGCTTTTATTAGCATACATTAGCATATTCAGAATTAGCAGAGTGCCATTAAAATAATTCAAAACCATATAACAGCATAATGCCTTAAAACTGACATTACCACAAAGTAATAGATTTATACATAATACATCTCGCAATATTTTATAATTACCATTTCGTTGAAAATGAATGTGTGCAGTGGTTTATATTTTTTTTATACAGTGGTACTTTAGAGTTTTTATTTATTTATGCATAAATCTGACCTTATACTTTATCAGATTTTTTTAAAAAGCCTAAAAGTAGATCAAGAGTATGAGACAGAAATATTGTCATTATTTTTGAGAACAATAATTGTTAATTTTCTTTATTAGAAAAACATATCCAGTATTACCTGTATCTGTATATCTGTATATCTGAAAAGGATAAATGCACATTATGTAAAACTTTAGGAATAACAGATAAAATAAACTTAGAAATAGAAATAATTGTTTTCAATCAATAGTGTGACAACTGGGTGTAGATGGATGATCTCTTAACAAAAAAAGTTTTTAGACGTGTACCATTTGGCCCAAATTAAATTAAATCAGTGCTGTATTTTGTTTAGTTTTTAGCAGTGTGGACTTTGGGCACATTTAAGATGTCTGTAAGTTGCGTATATTGAGCTTTACCGAGTAAATTATTAACCTTATAAATTTTCGCTAATTATCTCATGACTCATCAGCTAAGTTTTACTTCATTTGATTAATTACATTTACCTACTTATAGTCATGTAATTTTTTATTTCAGTATTATTTCTGCAGGGCTTTTATTCACAATAGACGATTTTCTCATTGCTGTGTTGGTTCTTTATGTGCCAGCATTATTCTCTAAATCTGCTGGAATCATGAACAGAAAACATCATTAATCTTGTACAACTTTTTTAGGGTATTGTGATTCTCAATTGGGTTTTTTTTTTCCTTAAAAATCAATAAAATACCTGGCATTATAAAAGTAATTTCTACATTGGTGTAAGGGCAATAATATTATGAAAGCCATACAATAACAGAAAAAGATGCACTTTGTTATTGATGACTACTATTCATAATGCAATATTTTTCTAATAATGCTTGGTTAGTGAACTGAGTGCATGCATTTGGATAATCATTTACTCCCTACAAACTGTTTATGCTCTGTAACCCAAACATTTGGAAATACAGAGTCAATTAAGCAACATTAACCAAACACCTGGACTGGCATCAGAGCCAATCTCTTTTTTTTCTTTTCTGGATTTGGCTGCTGGAGAAGAGCTCTTGAGACAGGCTATTATGGCCTGGAACGAGGAGGCACTTTAATGTAGCCCATGTGCGGGAGACTCTCATCTTGGCAGAGAGAAAAGGCATGGGTGAATGAACCTCGAATGGGAGTAGCATGGTTTGGCAAAGGACCATGAGTGGTAATGGATGGAGCGTGTAGCTTGAACATGTTGCTTTACATTAAGGTTTCAATTTGCTTACAGTCTATAATGAGGAAAGACATATATTGTCATGCTTTTCTAAAGCAGGTTTTGTAATTATGCTAAACTACAGTCAGTTTCCCCACTTTCCCCCTTTACTCTGACTCTTTTATTCAACTTTTTAGTGACTGCACTGCTTCTTGCTGACAAAGAAGCACTTAATGGCATATCTAATCTCTAGCATATGGTCCTCTCAATCTCATTTTTAGCTGCTTTCTGTTAACATTCCATTACCTATTTGCTTTTGACCTAATACCTCTTCCCTGATGACATATCTGTTTCTGAACTGCATGCTTTTATGCTGGCCACCCTACCTTGCACATCTGCCAGATGTACAATTATGCAATCGCTCATCTTATGGGGTGCTGGCACAAGCACGTCTCCGACAGGCACTGGCCAGAGATCTGAAGGGTGAGAGAAGGGATGAAGGAAGTGAGTAAGGAAGACATCTGGACAGCTGACAGCTGGAGCTACATAAGGCCTTTACCACAGGCGGTGCTTGTGCCAGTTCTATAGGCCAAGTGAAACCTGCAAAAGCTAAATCAAAGTGCTTTGGTAAAAGCCTGACAGTGATTCAGACACCAACAGTGATTTCCATGGAGAATAAATTTATGTTGTTACTCAGCACTTAATGCACTCAAAATCTAAGTGCTGAACACTCATTTCGGTAAAAAGACAATGTGGCATATCAGAATTTCAATAAAAGTAGAAGGATGCAAACTTAATTAGGTTGAACACACGCACTACCAATTAACACCCTGGGAATTGTTTTGAGTCCTGTTATTACTAGGCTTATTAAAGAAAAGGCAACCATTTTTGCTGAAGACCTACATTGTGTTTAGTATTGAATTCAGAAGTATAAATAATAGAATTACAGCAAGGGATGCAAAGAAATTGTTTAACCACTTGCTTAACATCCATCCATTATCTTTCGCTTTATCCTCTACTAGCCCCTGCCCCTAGATGGGCATGGTTCTCCATGCCCATCTAGGGGAGAATGTCTCGGGTGCTGGGCAGATACACCCAGGACAGGGCGCCAATCTATCGCTGGGCTCACACTCACTCACACAGACCCGCACACAATCGCACTCTATACAGGGAAATTCAACTGACCTTGATCCATGTCTTTGGACCATGGGAGGAAACCGGAGAACCTGGAGGAAACCCTCGGGACACGGGGAGAATATTGAAACTCCACCCAGATTGGGATTCGAACCGGGAATCCCTAGTGCTGAGAGGTGAACGTGCTAACCACTAGGCCACTGTGCCACCCCCCTACTTAACATTTTAAATATAAATTTATTTTGTCTGTGCCTAATTTGGCATTGTCTTGATTATCATAATAACCAGTGACCCCCAGCAGCTATATTTACAAAAAACTCAGGGTTTAGAAAGGAAAAATCCAACAAAATCTCAAAAGCTGCACTGTGCAGCTCAACCTTAGCCCTTGCCTAAAGACATGTTGTGCAGAATCAAAACCATGAGATGAGCAACGCATCATCATATATCTACCTTTGTCATACTTTGTGATTCATCACCCCTCTCTGTCTATTTGTATTCCTTCTTTTCAGCAATTGCCCCCTGAACCCTCTCTCAAATATGGCTTTTCTGTACAGTGCAGTCCATTTTCTCCATGTCAGTGCCACAGCTGGAACACTGCCAATGTTGGCTCATGTGCATCCCTGCTGAGAAGCTCGGTCAGCCAGAAGATTTCCATTAGGCCAAGTGACCATCATTGTGGTTATTATTCTCTACTACATGAGCTACAGATAGTCTGAAAAAGATCCTATATACTATAGCCTATAACTAACAAAAGCTAATATACTGCAGTTAGTGTTGAAGTACAACCACAGCATTCATAAACTAAGAGAAAGGTTTTTGGGTTTACAATGATGTAAAATAAAAACAAATTTAGACCACAATTACAAGGTTAACTGTTAACCGGTGACATCATGAGATCAAGACTCAGCATAAAGAAAGTTTTACCTATTTTTGGATAGAATTTTGCATGACGATTAAGTCCTCAGACAGTATTGTTTGAGATATGTCACTTTTAAAAACATTGTCACACGGGCTCAGGAGTACAGTAGAAATTTGTCGCAGAACACACAGAGATACAATCTGAACTACATTATGCAAAGTTAGAACCATATATTACTTTAGCACAAAAACGCTGACAAGTTCTCTTGACCAAAAGTCATCTTAGATGAACCAAAAGACATTTGCTGCCATTAAGATGATTTTTTTCCTCAGGAATTCTGTCCAGCTCAGCAGGACATTTCCATGTCTCATTCTGTAACAGCATGCCTTCACAAGCATGACGCGTGTGTGTAAAATCTGTCTTCCACAGAAAATGTAGAGGACTGTTGAGGAGCTCAATTCCTAATTACTGCTCGTACCCTTCATTCCTAAATTCCTATATATTAAAAAGTATAATTTAAATTGTGATGTGACCCAGTGGTAACCATGCCTTTCTCACGACTTTTTTTCTGTGGTTGTTAGAGCATTAACTTTTAAATGTGTTTACAAATAAAACAAATACAATTACATTTGAAAACAATGAAAACTCTTTCCCTTTTGTTGTTGAATAAATAAATTATTGAGTTCAGTTTTAAATGCATTTGTAAAATGTATCTCAAAGAAATGCTGTCCAGATAGAATATGAATGCAAAAAGCCATGAGGGCATTACTGGTAAATGCTTTGAAAAGAATTAGTGTGGGAGGCTTCCACATTTTATTCACTTACACACATACAGTATGAGCAGTCAGATACTACAAATAATAGTCCTCTTTAAAGGTGACAAAGTTTAAGTGTAAGGTACACTGGAATTTCTTTCATTTATTATTTGCTTTCAAGCTGTTATGAGCCAAATTTAATGATTAAATTTATTAATAGTATTACTACGAACTACAATGTGTCCAGATATTGTTGCAATTATGCTCTGCTGATTATTAATATCTATACCAAAAAGACCTGTTAAAAATACTGTAAAAATCCCTATGGAAATATTTAACAATAAATCTTTGTCAACCAGGCATTTACACACAAATCTCTACTAGACTTTATCCAGAGTAAGCTATGAGGTCCATTGTTCACAGATATACTGCAGTTTCTTGTCCTCACACAGCACTTTATGATAGATTAAATTGCATGTTGCAATGCCCAGTGACATAATGGCCCCTCATACAATGTTCATAAAGAAATGTTATTCAAATCTAAACTCAAATGATTATACCTTATACAGAGGAGCCCCCTATGCACCTTAACTTTTCACATGAGAGGTGTTTGAGCTTGCGGCATGTTTTCATTTGTTCCTCTTTATCCAGCATTTTCAAGCGCTATAAATATTTTGATAGCCCCAACCTGCCTTTAACAAGACCCTTGGGATCTTGTGAAAATGTTGAGATTGCATGCAACCCTGAAAACTCCCCTGTAGAGAGAGGAATTAGGAAAAAGTAGAAAAAATAAAATGCACACCTATTGCACAAACTGAGATAAATTGTGTTCTAACTAGCATGTGTGTTTTTATAGTAGTTTGTTAATACATCTTGGTCATGGTCCAAAGCTGACATCAAGATAATGCTGTTGGGATTGTTCTAGAATTTTAGAGGATGTACGCTGTGGGTTATTGCGTATATAAAACACTATAAATTTGAAATCACTGGGGTTTTTTAGCACACATCAAAAAAACACAGTGTGCAGACGGTAATATGACCAAACGCAACACTAGATTAGGGCACATCTGGCCAAAGCATGTTTATCATCTTTATAGCCTACCAATATAATGACTTATCCAAAACAAAGCTTAAGTGTCACCAATCTGGCACATACCTTTGTCTTTTTTACATCAACTAAATACCTTCTGTGGAAGCAATAACATGCTACATTTTAATTTACCTCTCACATTTGTTAATTTACCTTTATTTACCTTTTCACACTTCTACATTTGGACACAGTAAAAAAAATCTCTACCTGCAGTATTTGTGTAATGCTGCCTGAGTAGATATTTTGTCTTTTTTTGAATGCTGAGCACCACTGGTTATCTGCAGCACACACAGGCCATCATCTCCGTTCTCCAACATTGACTGACACGCCCATTACCCTTGTCGTGATTACAATTTTGGCTAATAAATCTATTTTGCTGGCATTATCGGGTAGAAAATATGCACGCTCTCCAAGTCGGAAAGTGGAAAAAACAACAGTTAATAGTTCATAAAAAAAAAAAAAAAAAAAAAATAGAAATCATAAAGCGTTTACAAACCCATGAAAATCCTATCTGTGGATGTATCTTGTGCATTTTGTGTACAGAGTTACGACTAACACATACTATCCTGTTAGCAACACATTTTTCTATGGCTGATAATACAGAGGGTTCTGTGTATTTGTAGTCAGTTGTAAAGTAATTATGTATTACTATTTTGTAAATGCATGAACGCAGTTGTAAATTTCTTTAAATCCAGTCGGTGTACAGGCAAAAAAAAACTGACAGGGTAAGGCTACAGATACCTTTCAAGAATAAGAAGCTTCTACTACAATCCACAATCCAGCAAACAAAAAAATCCTTTCTCTTTCTTACCTTATAAATCTTGCCATGTAAACTCTGCAAGCTTTTCCAAAAAATATTGAGAAAAAAATAGTCAGGATTTTTTAATTCAGGATATAAAACTTTTTAGAAGTGTGGTATTTGTTCTATAAAATTGTACATTGATAGTTTAGAGATTTATAGAATAAATGCACAGTAAATGGTGGTTTAATAATACATTAAATAAGTTAAATATTGAACTGTGCTCAAACCAGGCCAGATGATGCACAACATACCTCAAGGAACTTTACCCAAAGGAGCTTTATCCAAATCGACTTACAAGTATCACCCAAGACACAGCCTCCCTGGAGCACTGAGGGTGCTCAAGGGTCCACATTGGCAATTTAGGTGGACTTCAGATTGATAGCTTAAAACCCTAACCATACACTAATATATACACACACACACACACATACATATATATATATATATATATATATATATATATATATATATATATATATATATATATACACACACACTCATATATATATCAACAAAGCTGCTAAATTAAATTAAATTGAGTTGTCATTTCATGTAAGTGCTTCATGTAATTTCTTATTAAACCAGCTTCACCTCATAGATTGATAAATAGTAATTGTGAAATCCAAAGAAATCTAGCCTAAATAGATATTGATCCCAGTGACCGGTTGAGCTTAAAGCCTTTTAAAATGAGGACATGTGTGGACAGTAGCCTGGGTTAGGCACAGTTCATTAGTTCTGGATATTACTTTTTTATTATTAATCTTTAAAACACGTGCTGTGCTGTGACTCGTTGCTGTAGTGCCCTTCTTTTAATCTGCTGCTTTAAAGATTTCACTAGAGCTGCAAGCCGTCTTGAGTTCTTACTATGCATAGCTAACAAACTACATTTTCTAAATCTGCATTATTGCTATCCAGTAAACCAGTTATTAAAGACACATGTTACAATTGGCAAGTTAAAAACCTAGAAAAATTCAAATATTGATGCTCTACTGTTAGTATTTGGTTAGCACTTGTGTTGAATGGAGGTCTTGTTTTTGACTTGTAGGAAGCCACAGTCCTTCCTTTTCTGCATGGATTTTGTTGGTAGCTCTGGTAACTGTTTTCAGGCATATAAATATGCTATTATGTAAATTTATGATACATTGCCCCTTGGTATGACAGTCTTTATTTGTGTTTCTGAAAGAAGACTCAGTCTTTCCAAATTCAAGCTACAGTACATTCTGATTTTGAGTTCTAGAAAAAAGAAAACTTTAGATGCTAGACTTGTCGGTAAGTGGGTACAACAAAGTAAGTTCTGTCCTTCTTTCACCTTTTTTTCCCCTGCTCTCTTACTTTCATACATAGTGACAGAAATGCACACAAATGGCTATATGGACACAATTCATTTTCAAGTATTCGAAATCATACAGCTGAAGTTGTGCAACCCGCTGGGACAATGACAGAGTAATCTTTGTACAGAGAAGACCTCTGCACTGCACAAGATGAACTACTATTACACCAACCACTGTCATCATTCCCATATTACTACTATTATTACCATCATAAACAGAATTACAGGCATCATTAGACCTCCCTCAGTGAGCTTGAATGGCACCTTTGGACCTGCAGATTTAGATTCAGCAGGAGGATAATTCCAACAGCTGTATGGGACTTTCAAACTGATGGGTAATTACAAAACTGCTACATGTTGTGTCTGTGTCAACATTAATATTGGAAAAGTTTCACACAATGGTACATAATTTGTATCTGTGCAGTACTAAAAATAAAAATAGTAGTACAAGTAGTGTCCTAAGAAAATGTGTCATTTATTTAATTGATGACTACAACTGTAAAATACAGTACTGATATTATCCACAATATCAGAATTTATAAGGCTCAAATGTTAAAATTTAAATTTTCTTAAACAGAGTGGTCAGATATCAAGCACTGAAAGAATTCTTTTGAGGGAACAATAGAAATTAGTCATCTGTTAAAAAGCTGAAACTATTGAAAAATAATTTGTCCTGTAAAAAATGGAAATTTTTGATGCTGAGATCAAAATCCCAGCAAGAGGTCAAGCAAGAACAGAGCACTTATCACAGTTTGGCAATTACAATGAAAATAAATTGAAGCTTAATTTAATGCTTAGCTTGTCACTGATGGCATTGCTGAACAGCAGTGGAATAAGAAAAAGGGTTAGTCAAGCAGTAATATGAAAGGGTTAAAATGTATTCAATAAAACATAAAAATAACCATATACAAATAATATTTAAACTTATCATTATTATATTACATGCTGCTGAATTGTACCATCACACTTAACATTAAAAGTTTGTTCAAGTAATTATTTATATATGTTTAAATGCAAAACAAACGTGTGTGAAATGTGAAATGCTATTTCTCGCACTATAATCACTGAAGTAATTTACAACTAACTTATTAGAAAAATGTACATATCTAATAAACTTAATGGTTATTATTGCCATATACATATATACAGGTGTTGTTATACATACATAAGATTAGTTATCTGAAAAGGAATAAAAATGATAATACTGCATATTAGCTCAAATTTAGTTCATCTTGCATCACAAGATTAAAAATGTCATCCAATTAATAAGACATTATTCATATTAACATAGATTTTTAAATTTAATTATTTAAATTAATTATTACTATATTTTGATATTAATATGTACCTGTGTGCGTGTGTGTGTGTATCTTCATTAGCATATGCTTGTGTACATGTCCGGATGTAAACCCTTTACACAAAGCAAAACTGAGACGAATATCATAAAACCAGTTCTTAAGTGGCTATCTGTCAGCATTGCAGAATGACTAATGTATTGTTTTTGCAAGATGATTTTATTCATTGCAAATCCTGAGATCTTCTAGGATCTCTTCTAACTACAATCAATATGCAGTAAACTCATCTAAGTCTAAGGTGCCTCCAAAATTGCAATTTGTAGCTGACTGCTACCTTTTAAAGGGTCCATCAATGTGGAGCGGGCGAAAGCTGACTAGAATCAATTCTGTCGATCAAGAGAAGATCTAGAGAGTTTTAAACATATCCGTCTTCTTTGTTACATTGCAATTTCTTGGTCACAATCGCGGCATTTTGATGCAAGACCTCTTGCATTTTTTTTTTACCACAAATGACCGGCTACATTTATCACATCCATGAAACAGGAGGTAACGGGGAAGGTGTTGTGTACAGATGGAGAATGAAGGTATGGCGGGGAAAGATACAGAAGAGAGGACAATTATGAAGCATGCTGCAGCCTCTTCTATTCATTTTTCTTAATTACCTGAAAAAAATCCCCTTTCCTCTGGTTCATTAGCTTCTTTGTTAAGCAGTTACTAATGTCAGAGAAAAGATGGAGGGATTCAGCAGCAGTGGAACTGAGGTAAATATAGGACATTTGCATAAGCTATTGGTTTCACATGAAGATCAAAGCTTATTGTGGATGATGAGGAGGCAATTTAGTGCTTTAAAAAGTTTTTCTGAAACGTGACATGAGAGAAACTAACAAAATGTCAAAGATACGAGACAAGTCTGTAATAAAACCCAATATATAAGAACTTAAACAATAAATAGTAGTACACACACACACACACACACACACATATATAAATAGCACAGTTGGGGCAGGAGAATCACACCCTCGCAGTCATGTCCAAAAGACACATATTATTTGATTTGGCTGGAGGAGTCCTTTTCATCGCAGCGTGGTATTGCCTCTTACACTTCTTTGAGTGCATCAGGTGCAGCATTGCCTGATGGTTTGACAAACCGTGTATATTGCTGACTACTGAAATAGTTGATAGTTGAACAGAACTGTACTGAACTAATAATCTGAGCTCAGATATTTTTTTAGATAAGACATCTGAAATAACCTTTAATATGATTACATATTGGGTGGCACGGTGGCTGAGTGGTTAGCATGTTTGCCTCTCAGTGCTGGTGATCGATGTTTCGATGTGGGTTTCTCTGGGTTCTCAGGTTCCCTTTACAGTCCAAAAACATGGATTCAGGGTTAATTGGCTGCTCCAAATTGCTTCTATCTAAATGACCCCAAAATATTGTGTGTCTGTCTGTGTAAGTGAGTGTGTGCCCAGCGATGGATTGGCGCCCTGTCCTGGTTGTATCTGACCAGTTCTCAAAATGTTCTCACCTGGATGGGCATGGGGAACCCCCCCCCCCAACCCCGTGACCCTGTTCAAGGATTAAGTGGAAGATAAAATGAGATTATGACATATGTTTTTCTTTTTTGTAAGTTTTTTTTTTTTTTTTTTTTTTAACTAACTGCCCTTTCTCTAATTCAATATCAAATTAATTTCTGTATTTGTGCTGTTGTCTGTGTTCTGTCCGATGTAACCACTATCTGCCACACAAAACGAGGTGTATATTAGTCAGCATGTTAGAAGTTGCCACATATTGGTTTATTTTTTATGGATTTTCTCTTGACTGAGTTAAATAAATAATATTTGTATTAAATTACACCCTAGAACTTGACATGTTATTAACACTATCAAGTTTTATAGTTACAGCTACAGATGCAAATATTACAACACAGCATGTGGCCAAAATATCTGGACAACCCATTATCACATCCCACTGCACAGCAGAAGCCACAGCTTTGTGTAAAATGTCTTTCTATCTTTATATTCTTTTGCTTTTTAGTATTTGTCCATGCTTAATAGAAACAATTGGTTTAAACCCTTCTAAACAACATTTGCAACAACTTCAATAATCCTTCATAAACAACAGTCCAAAAACAACTTCATAAACAACAGCCCAACTACTATAATAATTTCATAACAGTGAGGAACTGTTTGGCTCCTCTCATTATTTCATTAACATGTTTATTCTTGTACAAGTTGCTAGTAATGTATTATTAGGACCCAAGTGGAATTATGTATTATTAGGACCCAAGTGGAACCAAAAACAATAATTTCATTAATTAGGAAGAGTGGCCATTTATATTTGGCTTTTATTCAGCCACAGACAGATTCCTAATTATTTTAATAGTATAATGCAGTATATTAATAAGGTTTACTGTTGCCAGAAAAATAGCAGTTTATAACATGAACACAACAACACATTCCACATGAATTATTTTTCTAACATTCGGAGAAATGTTTACATCTTAAAGCAGTATTATTAATTTTACTTTTCCAATTTAGTCTGCATGTTTTTATGGTTCAACACTTTCACCATAAACTCTTAGGGGAGTTTATCAAAGAAAGTGCAATTAGAAGGTAGTACAAGACAAGGTTTGCTTTATTGGCTACACTCTTAGTAAATTAACCATAATTTTAGCTACACTGCTACCACAAATTGCAAGCACTTCAAGACTCCCCATTGTTCCCTTTTACATACATAACCAAAACCCTGAGAGGTAAAATGTCTTGTAACAGTCTTGCGTCTAAAAAAAATACTACCATGTCTATTTCACTGCTGTGCTAAAAATTATCCACTGCCAAAATTACATCTGTTGAGAAGTGCACAGTGGTTGGTCACACTGCTAAAAAAACATCAGACATGGCCTTACTCATTAAACCTGTATATTTGCTGTGTTCTAATTAAAAGCTTCCGTGGTTGCAACCTTCCGGCTAAGAATATTCAGAAAAATAATGTAATTAAAAATGTCTGTCTGTCTGTCTATAATAATTAGTTTGAATTGGCAAAAGACATTTTTAATGGGAGTATCATAAAAAAATATAAAATTTTTATTTCTTACAAAGAATAAAAAAAGTAAATGAGGTTTTACTACATGTATTTTGTTAAGTAGGACTAACAATGGGTATAAAATTTAATTATCTTCCACTTAATCCTCTACTAGGATCACCAAGTCCATCCAGGGGATGACATTTTGGGCGCTGGGAAGATACACCCAAGACAGGTCGCCAATTCATCACTGGACACACTCTTACTCACACAGACACACACACACTATATTCTGGCAATCTATAGCAGCCAATATATTTTATGTTCATGTTTTTGGACTGTGGGTGGTAATGGAGGAACCCAGAAAAAATGCGGACATGGGAAGAACTATGAAACATATCATCAAAATTATAAGTATGAAAAAATAAATTTTTTGCTTTAAAAAATCTGACATTTAAAATGGACATGTACAACCATGTGTTAAGCATAGAAATAGTGAATCGGTGTTGTTTTTTTTCTTAATTTCTACAGCTGTGTTTGTGTGCCTACATTCATGTGTTTTCAATTTTAAAACATTTTAAACTTTCAATATTTATTACATTCCTTTAGGTGTACATAACTCCACATTATTTACAGCTTTCAAAATCATTGGATTCTACAGTGCAACTATTTTCAAACTAGGAATCTCTAATCTTATGAAGTAAATCTAATCCTCCAGGAAGGACATTTAAATTGTCATGGAATGAGGAATGTTTCAAAGTACACTGGAGTGCCTCAGGGCTCTGCACTTGGCCCCCTTCTCTATTCATTGTAAATGTCCTCATTGGGCTCAGTCATTTTGGAACATGGTTTCTCTTACTATTGCTATGCTTATGACACCCATATCCACATGTACTTTGCTTATGAAGTCATTACAACCTTCAGATGAATATCCGCCTGCCTCACAGAGATATCTGTTTAAAAGGAAAAACCAGATTGGCTAATACTAAAGTTTCTTTGGTTTCTTTTTAAATACTGACTTGTGTTGTTCACTCATTTGGAAGTCATTTTGGATTAAAGCGTTTGGTGAATGTGTAAATATAAATGTATTAGAAATTGCTCTTTTTTAACTACTGCATATCAAGAGTCTTCATTGTATTTCTTATGTCCTCATCTTGTTTATATGAATTCAAACTACTTCAACTCCTCCTGGTTTTTAGGCACTCAACTGAAGGACCTACCTCTTAATCAATCAAGCCTACAGCAGAAGAGAGAAGGACAGTAAAGTGCCATCAGGGCTAAAGAGGCACAAACCAGGGCCAGACAACACAGTTGTTTAACAGACTAAATAAATTATGAACTGTTTTTGTGTTTGAAGGTTTGTTTTCATAATTGTAAGACAAGTGGCTAATGTAGCAGTTGTACACAAATGTATTTAGACTAACCTTAATGAGTCATGCTCTCAATTATGTATGACATAGCCATATGGATACTTGACATCAGGTGTAGTATTACTGTCTGGAAACAGTATTTTCCACCAAGTAAACACATTATATATTCAATTTTTATAATATATTACATTATATTTGGCAATGCAGCTAAAAACACTTTATAATACCAAATAAAACAAAAAAGAGGAACAAAACTATCTGAATAAGAGTAACAGTGTGAGGTTGGATCCTCTACTGAAGCTCACAGGGAGAAAGGCAGGGAAACACCCTGGAGATGTTGCCAGTTTATCTCAAAGTGGACTCATGGACATTCTCACACACACACACACACACACACACATACACACATACACACACACACACACACACACACACACACACACACACACACACACTCCAATTTACCTACTAGCGTGTTTTAGGACCATGGGAGGAACTGGTGCTCTAGGAAGAAACCCACATAGTTTTAAGAGCATTTCCACCTCATCAATCTTTGTTATATGTTGGTTTAAACCTCACCACTAGAGCAGAACCGTTGGTCTGCATGGCCAATATGAGTGAAAACTCTTCTTGCTATGGTACTGATGTCCCTGTCTGGTCCATTACACACTGATTTGTGTGTGTAGCACACTATGTGTACTGCATCAGAAAAAGACACTCTTTCTACTGGTCTGTCTTGTTGCATTAATCTTTACTGTGTCAAGGTGAAGCACATTACAACGGTGGCCGTGCACCCAATGAGCATGTCTACAGGTTTGTCAGGGATCTAATGCAATTTAAAATGGTCGATCTCACAGAGCTTCTCACAGGGAAAGGCAGCCTCATAAAGAATTAAAAACGACTGCCTTGGCACCTTGCGGCTCCTGCAGGGATTACAGAATGCCACAATCACCACTTGGCTACATTAACAAAGGCTTCAGCTTTCCAGGCATAAACAATTAGTGAATCACAAACATTGATGGGAAGGGAGAGCAAAGGCCCAGATGAGCAGTTTCAGTAGTTGAATTTTCTGCTCACAAATGCTGGTTTTAGTTTAAATTGTTGTAGATTATGCTTGAATGAAAAAAAATGATACACAGTGCAAAAGGTAAGTAGAAGTGGATCCACAGCTGTTTTTATTCCTGTACAGATTATAATTATCTTCTGTTTCATTTATTACACACTATGCTTTTAATGAAGTTCAACATGTTAACAAATGCAGATAAGCCAACTGTTCATTAAGGAGCAAAGTGGTTCAGTTTTTGTGGGTTAAATATGCATCACTTATAAGAAGAATAAAAACAGCAGCTACAATAATAACACACTGTCTGGTCAAATACAAAATTGCATTTTGAACTTATTAGTCTTATGATGTAGGGGTTTTATCAGGTAGGTGAAGCAAACTAAAATCCTAAATGCATTAAATAACCAGCAGTGAGTTTTCTGACTGGTCTTGATCTTAGTTATTTAGTGACAACCTTAAGAATGATGATTCTTTGGGAACACAAATGTAGCTTTTCTCAAATGCCTTTCTCATCACCTGACATATTAAAGACATGTAAGTAGCTCCTTTTGACCTTTTTGGTATATGTTTTACAAACAGAATCACACAAGTAACAAATCAACTGATTAATGTTTATTTTTTGTTATTGTACTACAGAAGTATTATTATACTACAAAGAAAGGTAAAGTAATGTTTTTTTTTTTACCAGATAATGTTATCAGAACCACTATAGCATCATCCCTGCTTTTTAGTATAATAGAAAACCGGTTGGCATACTAACATCTAAAACAATGGTTAGAAAAGGCAGTTTTGAAAGAACTCTAAGACAAACCTATTATTAATGCACAGGGCCCACAACATGCACACAACACTAAATCATCTGTTAATAAATCTAAATAAATCCACTGTAAAAAAAAAAAAGCAAACAAGACACAAAGTAAATGTGCAAAAGCTCCTAAGACAATCTAGCACATAGAATGGGTATGGTTGTCACAATGGTGATAAACTATGACACCCAGGTAGCTCTTACAGAGTCAGATTTAGAATGGTGGAGTGCTTACAACAGCAAGAATCTGTGCTGCCATGTTACATAAATTAGGATGATTGGGAGAACTATACTCAATTGTAAACAAACATGTGTATATATATATATATATATATATATATATATATATATATATATATATATATATATATATATATATATATATATATATATATATATATATATATATATATATATATATATATATATATATATATATATATATATATATATATATATATATATATATATATATATATATATATATATATATATATATATATATATATATATATATATATATATATATATATATATATATATATATATATATAATTATATAATAATTTTTTTATCTTGCCAAAAGGAGAAAACTGTTTTTTAATGAATGCCTGATTCACCATAACTATCATCATCAATGTGTCTTATATTACCAGCAAGGCAATATCTGAAATGTTGTGTGGAAAAAGCAAGCATATTCTTTATTGACCTTAGCACACTTCGGAACTGAGAACATTAAATACGCTAATATGTCATTATGCAGGGTTATCTGGATCATTTTCCATGTGAGCTTTTCATCCTTTGTGCAGGTATTTTAAATAAACCAGTGCAGTTCATTAAACTTAACGTCACTGTGACAAAGATTTACAAATAACCAAGGAAAAAACAACAACATTGCCTTCTAGTAATCGTGCACTTAAATTATTAAAACAAAATGTCAACGCTGTGCAATACCCAAGATGTGTGATCTTTATAATCTAACAGAGGTTAATGTATCAGAGATTAAGGGTGTATAGTTCACGTTTTTCATGTGTGCCATTACTTACATCTACTTACATTCTCAAAGTAATGTGATTAACAAAATGTGATCTTAATTACACAGAGATAATTTGTGCTTGGACTGACCTGCATGCTGAAAAGTCCATTTCGTAAATATTAACAATAGCAGAGCTCCATGATATACTCAGGCCAAAATACTGGCTACTAATTCCAAATTCGCAATTTTTAAAAAGTGTTCTTAAAGTGTTCTTAAACATCTTAAATGTTAGTATTATTAGTATTGTTAGTATTATTAATTACATATTATTATTGCTTTTAATGTTTTTAACCTCAATAAATTAAATCCATCCATCCATTATCTTCCACTTTATCCTAAATTAGGGTCATGGGGGGGGGGGTTCCCCATGCCCATCCAGGGGAGAACATTGCGCTGGGCAGATACACCCAGGACAGGGAGCCAATCTTTCGCTGGGCACAATAAATTAAATAATCAGTCAAATAAAAAACATTCCTAAATTCAACAAGCGGCTACAGGGAGAAGATTTAAACTCCATCCAGACTGGGATTCAAATCTAGATGCCAAGTGCAGAGAGGCGAACGTGCTAACCACTAAGCCACTGTGCTGCCCCACAGGGAAGTCATGTTAAATACTAAAAATAAAACACTAACTATTATGTACAATAATATATTAAGTATTAAATAAATATAATTAAATATTCTGAAAAGTAAAGATAAGTTGCCCAAATAAGTTTCCAAATAAGAAAAAAACGAAGCAAACACAGCATATTTGTTTAATAGCTTGCTTCAGTCTTTTTTTTTTTTTTTTTTTTTGTATTATTGTGTTGACTCATAATAATCATATAATTTGGGACAAATATTTTAGATAAAAGTTGCAATTATCCACAGCTATATCCAAATCAATTCCCATCATATACTTTGTTTAAAAATAAAACATTAAAACTACAGTTTAGGCACTGGTTCTATATTATGGACAAGTTTATCCATTTGATGATGATGTAGCTGACATAAAAACCCACTGCCAGTCATTTTTCAATCAATAAAAGCTGATCATAGGTGTGCTGGTAAAGTCACTGTAGTACAGTGATATAAAAGATCAGTTCCAACAAATATGGCAGAATTTCAATAACCAACAAGCAGGTCATTGCTGTGCCATTACTCAAACTGTCACTGGATTTGCTCAGTCTGAAACTAGTCATTTAACTGAACCCACAATTTGACTCTGTATAAGTAAAATGTCATAACAAAAGGTACCATTTACAGCCTGTTAAATAAAAATGACCAAAAAGACTTCAGTATAATAGTTAATCAAAATTTATATCACCGAATATTAATTAGAAATAACATGTATGAACATATCAACATATTTAATATAACAATCTGTTCAATGAACTATTACAGTACCGTCATATTACAATAGTAGTAAAATAGGCAAAACATTAATATTATACTGAATATGAACAAATGTATTGGGACACATAACATTTACACCTAGAGGAGCCTTTATGTCACTTATTCTAAATTAGTCCCCAGTTTAAAGTATAACCGTTTCACTCAATTCATTTTCATTCGAGTTGGTCCCGAAGGTGTTCCCTGAAGTTAAAATCAGAGCTATGTGAGAGCCAGCCTAGTTATTTTACACTCAACCAACCATGCCTTTCTGGATCTTGCTTTGTGCACTGGTGCACGGTCATGTTAAAACAGAAACTAACCTTCACCAAACATTTTTTATAAAGTTCAAGGGTACAAGTGTCCAAAATGTATCCCCTTGAAGACAGTTTAAGTATTAAAAAGACAGAGAAACCTCATCAATTTACAACTTCGTCAAGCTCTAAGATGCCTGCTCTCTGCAGTAACAGAAGTTGTAATGATGGAATGCCTTTAATGCAAAAATATATTTTTCACAATAAAGTGCCACAGCACTTTACACCACTGGATTCAAATAAAAATAGCTGATAAATTATCATCTTTACTTTAAAGACAAAATTCTGAAAAATAGTCTATTTAAAGAGTTTGGAGTGTGTTGGAAATGATTACACCATTCATGTGCATTCCCTGTTGACATCATAGTCACATCATATTTTCTGTGAAATACTTACTGTATGTTATCACATCACATTTAATATATTAAAATACAAACCTAATTATGGGTTATTTCTAGCCCCCTTCTTTCTGTGCTTATGTTGCTGGTGTTTGTATGTAAAATGCTTAAAATAAAGCACAGGGTTCTGTTTCCAACTTGTTTTGCTAACAATGACAAACCCAGGACCGCTTCCCCACCACATAATGGTTTTCTAACTTTTGTACTAGAATGTTGTTGATGCCATTGTTACATCACTCCCAACTCCAGTTCTTGGTTCCCAAGGTACACGGAACATATAAAACTTTGGACCAATAACCTCAAACATAACTATGCATTTTAATAATCACTGGGACTTAAAGCAATCTCATAGGTAACTGACAAATGCATAAAAGTGCATAACAATTTTTTTCATTATTACTTATAATGTGTATTGACCTTGATTGATGATTTCAGCTTCGAATGACATACCAAAATAAGTAAATGTGTGGACATAAATAAGTTCGAACATACTCTGTATATCAGAACTGAATCAGCCACAGAGCAACATACTGCAGACAGATGACTGACACAAACAAATTAAATGTAAACACAAAACGTCTTAATTCACTCACATCCCTAACGTCACTGGCATATGCAGATCCCAATTATGCAGCTGGATTCAGCATGGCCCCAAGACCTAAGCCGAGTTAGTCATACACTCATGGCTCTTATTTACTCACATCATGAAAGGAACAAATCAGAGTAAAAATGCATGACAAAAAGCTGGGAAACATCAAAAAGGGATCTTATCATAGTTTAGTCCTATCAACTTAACTAAGCTACAGACACACATACTTACACCTGAGGCAGTTTTGTATCACATGGATGGGAGAATAGTCACCCTGGTCTCATTTTGCAAATTAAAAGTTTAATCTTATATAATTACCAGCTGTTTTGTCAACAAATCAATAGAGTGCCATTATAAAATCCCTAGTTTTTTTCCATCACGGGTAAATCTGTCTCTTTAATTGGGTGCATGCAAGGGATTGTTGATGTTAACTATATTTGCAGCTTCTTTCATAAACACCGTAGACTATTAATAAAACCGGCCCATGTCAAAGAGATTTCTTTGCAAAATCATATTCCAACAGATATGTCTAAGGTCCATCTTTGTCAAATATATTTTAAACATATACAGTTTATTACATTTACATTTAGCAGCTACTTTTATCCAAAGCAACCTACAAGTATCTAAATTTTTTGTTTGGGGCCAGAACATTGGATTGGCCATCATAGTGCACCCCTGGAGCAATGAAGGTTAAGGTTCTTTCTCAAGGAGCCACATTGGTAACTTTAGTAGACCTGGAAGTTGAACCCACACATTTTTGATGGTTAGCCCAACAATCTAACCATTAAGCTACCACACTCACTTTTTTTGTTGCAACAACACCTCCACCATAACCATAACTGAATAAGCAGCTTGGATTTCTTTTTTTTTTTTAATAAATGAAGGCGGTCAGCCAAGTAAAAGTCAATATACAAGACATGCAAATATTCCTTCATGAAGTCTTATTTATAACGTATCAAGGGCAAAATCAGAAATTGAATACATCTAAATAGATTTAAACTTGTCTTTGACGTTAAACTTGTTGGTTAATTATGTGTACATCTTGGGTGGATTTTGTTTTTAAATGTATATTCACCATATTGAGCCACTTTACAAATATTTCTCTCTGGTTTCATCCCTGCTTCTAATTGTCCTCCTGCTGTTTTTTTCTGCTGGAAAGTCTTGTTTCCTCGTTGGTCACTGTTGCACTTTACAGTATATTGCTTAATCCTTTGTTGTGTTATCATATCTAATTTTGTGGCAGACGCAACATATTTTATTTGCCCATCTCCCAATTTTTCAAAACCAATTTACAAGCATTCTGTCTGGGTTAGCCCTGCAGTTGAATTCCCCAATGTACCATTTGGGAGCCTTTTAGCTGCCTTTGCCATTCTAGTAGGTTTATGTTTATATCGTAAACTACTGTAAAATCCCATTTTTACTGCACCACATAGGCTCTTATTTCTGGGCATCAAGTCAAAAAGCTTTATATAGGGTAATTACAGAGTTATATTGCATCTGCACTGAAGGAAAAAAACTCAAAGCAGCAATGACAGTACACAAGAATAAGGAGGTGATTCCTTTTGAATACGGCTGAAGCATTATTATGAGGTAAAGAAAGTGATCTGATGATAGGGCAAAGTTGCCTGTAGAATAATGCCAACAATAACAAAAACCTCCAGCAGCTTGGTTGACAAATATCATGCTACTACAAGGCTGCTCTAGAATAATGCAGGCCCGATATAGACAGTACTTTGCCTACAGTCAAAAACATGCATTTGTGTAAAGATGACACAAAACCATTACTATGCAAACATATGATTAAAACATGAGTAAATATTGCTTGCTAAGGCCTTCAAATTATGGTATTCAAAACATAATAAATATAAATGCATATTTAAAACATTTTCATATGATGCATACATCAATATCAACACATCACAACTTTCAATTATTTATATGTATTTCTCTACAATTATTGAAATCATAATCTTTAAGAGACAAAAAAAGCATCATATATGTCCAACAGAAGTGCTATGATCTATAGCAGCAATAACAGAAATATTTGAACAAATGAATAGATGGACAAATAAATAACTTAAATAAGTCTTACACAATTTAATGTTGGAAAATGGAAGGCTTGGGAGCATGTATTACCAAACCATATTAAGACTGCAGCAACAGAGGCAGACATATTATGCCACGTTAAGTAGGTATGGGCCATAATCCTCTTGAGTCAGCAGAATTTGGCTTTCTACTAAGATGAAATGTAGGCTTATGTGGACAGCATGTGTGTTTGTGTGTGTGTGTGTGTGTGTGTAGCTAGCATAATGATTGCAAATACTATTGTAGGAACAGCAGGATTTTCTACCAGTAAGCTACTCAGTTTACATCCCATCCATCTACTCCCTGCCTTAAGTTAATTACGCTAATCAGGAGTTTTGCTACCTTGTGTTTGTTTACATTTTGTACCACATTCACTAAAGAAACCCATCATTT